>CM060250.1:7207168-7807168 GCA_030684275.1 Acipenser oxyrinchus oxyrinchus | reverse complement strand
AAGAAATAAATAATAATACACATACAGCTTTGTGTTCTGCAATCGACTTTGATTTCCTTTTTGCAACAGCAGCCTTTAAGTCAATCCACAACATCTCGATTGGACTGAAGTCTGGGGACTGAGATGGCCAATCCATAACTGTAATCTTCCTTTTTCTCCAGAAATTCCTTTGTAGACTTTGCACAATGCTTAGAGTCATTATCCTGCTGGACTAGAAACTTCTGTCCAATAAGCCTTCTAGCACTGGATAACAAATGACAGCGCAAAATGTCTTGATATTTTGCAGCATTTATTAATCCTTCTACAATACAAAGGTCACCAGTGCCTGAAGAAGAAAAACAAGCCCATACCATCACACAACCTTCACTATGCTTAACACTGGGCAGAATGAACTTGTCTTTAAATTCTTCTCCTCTCTTCCTCCAAACATATTGTTGCTTTCTTGGTGAAAAAAAAAAAAAAGTTATATTTTGGATTCGTCTGACCATAAAATTTGGTTGAAGAAATCATCAGGCTTCTTAAAGTATTCAATGGAAAACTCCAATTGTTTTCTTGTGTATTGTTTTTAACAAAGGTTTGCATCTTGGTTTTCGCCCATGGACATTCATCTTGTTAAGGTATCGTTGAATTGTTCGCTCATGAATTTCTTAACCATCTTCTCAACTTGTGTGTCAAATCTTTTGCAGTAATTCAAGTATTATGCCGGGCTGCTTGAACGATTCTTTTTCCAGATTTTGCAGAAATCTTTCTTGGTCTTCCACACCTGGAGCTAGTTGCAGTAGTTCCTGTTCAGTGCTATTTTTCTGGTAGTTTCTCCTCTTTTGTTTAGTTGTACCACTGCGATTTTGAGATCATTGCTGTACTCTTTAGTTTTAACCATTTTTTTTTTTTAAATCACAAGTTTCCAATATATTTTTTAGCACTTCATCATTATGTATTTATTCTATAATTACCATTAGGTGTTGGTTTTCAATCATGATAATTGTCAATAATTAGCTACGAATGGGTTTCATACAAAATATGTTTATTTCCCAAATACTTTCGTCAAAGTAGTTTTTGCATGTTATATTTCATTTTATGCATGTTACGTAATAATTGTTTAATTATATAGCTGAATCACTTCCTTTGTGAGTTTTATTTATTTGCCTGCGACTGTATGTATGTATATATATATATATATATATATATATATATATATATATATATATAGATATAAATTATAGTGCCCATAGAAAGTCTACACCCCCTTTCATATATAATTTTTTTGGAGGGTAATGATTAAAAATAAAAAATAAATCGCATACATTAATATTTCAAGTGCACGATACATATTTAAATACTATATAGTACACATACCTTTAGTCCCTACTTGTGTAACCTTTTTCAGTAGTAGTAATAATAATAATAATAATAATAGTAGTAAAATACCTTCATGGCTCATATAGATGGGCCTCAGTGAGTTACAGGAAAATAATTTCATCAAGGGTTGCTGTGACGTCATAAATTACGAGACCGAAGGTCGTCGATTACCGTAAAAAACGGTGTATAAAGTAAGCCCCCAACCCCCTTTTTGAGACAACAATTTCAGGAAAAAGCCTATAGGTCACACTGGTGTATAAAGTCGCTCCTCCCTTTTTAGGACCCCCTAAAAATACCTAGAAAATAGACTTATACAAAAGGTTTTCACAGTAATTTATAAACTGTCACAGACTGACGAGGCTCAGCGGGACAGTTCGTTTTTTTTTTAAATGTAGTGTTTCAGTGCTGTGCAGATGTTCTATGTCGTTATCTGTTTCTCCAGTTTCTCTGAGATACGAATGTAGCAGGTTTACATCTTTTTTTTTTTTTATAACGTATTCTCATTTTGTTGATCATTAATGAACATTTCTGTACTGTGGGAGTTGTCGAGTGATTGAAAACGTGACATTTTGTGTTTGAATTGAAAGTGATGGTCTCGAGGAATGGAATGGGTTCAAGTATATTTTCCTCTTGAGGAATTATCACTTTTTTGACGTCACTACTGTGACATTATGCATTTTTCTTTATTTTTAGAATGGCTCAGGATGCAAATATAGCCTTCATCCATACTGTATCATTAAATAGTGCAGTAAAATGTATAGATGCATTACTCTTAAAATTGATCATCCAATTGGAAGCCCCCTGCCACTGGAGTTCAAAGATCTGCTTTGCAGTGATGTGTTAAACACCACACGACTAGCATCAATCAAAACAATTAGCAACACATCAGAAACTACTGGGAAGAAGAGAAGGCATTGCTCTTGCCTGGTTCTCCTCCTACCTCTTCGATCACACGTACCAGGTGTCCTGGTGTGGCTCACCCTCTTGCTCTCTTTTGACAGGTGTCTTTCTACAACCGCTCCCTGTGTCCATTCATCTCCTCCAAAGGCATCTCAAATCATTTCTATGCTGATGATGTTTAGATCTTCCTCTTCTTTCCCTCCTCTGACAGACATCTGATCCCGTATCTCAACCTGTCTCTTGGCCATCTACTCCTGGATGCACTTGCATAATCTCAAACTCAACCTCTCCACATCAGACCTCCTTTTCTCCCCCCCCCCTTCCTCCCCTGATCTCTCTATCTTTATTCCACTTGAATTAACCCCCCTTCATCAAGAACCTCTGTGTCACCCTCGACCCCTCCCTCTCCTACTCTCAGCACATCTCTACTCTGGCATGCTCCTGTCGCTTCTTCCTCAGCAACATACGCAGAACTCGTCCCTTCCTCACCGATTACTCCACACAGCTCCTAGTTCAGGCCCTGGTACTGTCCCGCCTTGACTACTGCAACTCCCTCCTGGCCGGCCTCCCTGCCTCTGCTATCCGTCCGCTCCAGCTCATCAAAAAAACTCTGCTGCCTGCCTTGTCTTTTCCCTTCCTTGTTTCTCCCATGCTAAACTGCTGCTCCGCTTCCTCTACTGGCTCTCTACCGTCACTCGCATCCAATTCAAAGCTCCCCCACCCCCAGCGCTCCCCCGCTTACCTTCTCCATCCTTACCATTCAGTGGTGGAATAACCTACTCTGGGATACCAGGACTGCTAAGTTCCTGACCATCTTCCGACGCCTCCTCAAGACTCACCTGTTCAGACAGCATCTACAATCCTCACAACTTGCCTATAATGGACTATGACACCCAACTGTACCCGTACTTGCATCATCTTGCACTCGCACTGAACTGCTCCATATTTTGCTTTATTCTACTACTGCTCTTAATTATAACTATTTCCTGTATGTTGTACTTGATTTTACTCTTTAAAAGGTATCTGTATTCAGGTTGTTTTTTTTTTAATCGTTCTTATCCATTTATAGTACTTACTACATGCTCTTATTGGAATTTACTCTTATAAGCAACCATTTTTACTATAAGTTTACTGCTCTTAGACGAATTCGCTCTTAAATGTATTTATCTACTGTCTTCTTTATTTTGCTCTTATTTGAATTTGATCTTACTTTCTACTGATTTTACTGTACTTTATAACTGCTCTTATCTGTAAGGGGATATTGTGTAATGTAATATTTTGTAACAACTGTAAGTCACCCTGGATAATAAATAAATAAATAAATATGCGGAATGAAATTCTACTGAGGTGTATTTCAATAATATATTAGTCATGTCCTAAGTTTGAAAACAACTGGTCTATGTAACTAAGGGACTGAAGTCTAAAGCTATTGTGTTCCAATGGTACAAGAAAATCATAATTACTTTTCTGTAAACTGAAGTTAGTAAGTATGAAATCATCTGCAATCAACCACTAATGTCCCTTTATAATCAGAACTGGGTCAATCAATCCTAACTTAATATAGTTAAAGACACTGATTTTCACATAAATCAACAATAACAGTGCAATGCCAATATTCAAACTATTCCCTTATGTTCCACACAAATTAAGATAAAGATGCAGTTTGTGGAACAATTTCAACTTCCTGATCTATTGTGAAATCTGAAGACAGATTTATTAGTTCAGTATTAAACAAAGAAAAACATACTTATTCACATTTTCTATTAAGTTATTTGTTAAAATACTGCTCTGTGTGCAAATATGACTAAATGTATAAACACACAATCCTGTTTGAAATGTTAATGAAAACGTGTTCAACATCACCCGTGTCAATCCTACTTTGTCACATCGCTTTGTTAACCCACCATTTGACGTGAAGGAGCCTATTTTTTGCCAATGCCCTCCCTGCGAGATGGTGCGTCGCATGAATACTGGAAGCTGCTGTCTCAAACACAGCCTAAAGAACGTAGGAGAGTGACTAGCAGCTGACCAGGACCCACCCGTCTGGTAAGCTTTGTGGCATTGTTAAAAAAACATTTCCGATAAGATGGCAGACAGCACAAACACACAAAAACAAAAAACAAAAAAAAAAAACATGATGGGGGGAGAGAATAATACACTAACAGGACAGACATCACCTGAAGCATCGGATCGTCTGAAACTATCCAAATATTCTCAAAAACCACCTTTAAACTGCATTTACCAGTCATGACATTTCCTAACCACAATGGTAAATGCAATGAGTTTAATGATAGTACCTGACTTTATTACATCCACATTCTTGTATTACTGTACACCTAATAAGCAGAGCACATTGACGAGATGTCACGTTAAAGTGAACACAATGAGACATGGTGGTGTGCTAAAATGTTAGTCATACAGCTAGAATTCAAGAAGCAGTTCAATAATGGATAATGTGATATGTACAATTAACATTGTTTCCTGGGGCATCTTCATATGATCCAACACTCTATAAAAGACACAATATGCCTAAAAGGCAACCCAACAAACACAGCTTTTCATAAATTAAGATGTATATATAAACTCATCTCGGATGAAATCCAATTGTATACTTCTCTTCTACAAGGCTACGAAAGGTAGTATTAAAAGGATAACAAGGAATGACTGTCAAGATCTGGCTGCTCTGCAGATTTCAACACTTTAAAAAATATAAAGGAAGCAATCAGAAATAAAACTGTAAAGAATCCACATATGTTGTCACTACTTTTCTGTCAGCAGTACTTGGGTTAATGGCATGTCTGATTCAATGCAGTGTGCTTTAAGAAACTGATTTTGTTTGATAGGATTAGGATATCTACAGGTTTTGCCAGTCCTCTAGCTCTACAGAGGTTACTCCTGCAGTTCTCATGGGTTGTGCTAAGGGTCTAATGGGATGATTTGTATCCCTGTCATGTAAATATGACCTTACACAATCTTCTGTTTGAACTTCTTTGAGGATGAACAAGGGTTACAGGCCTTCTCAGTGCCAATCTCCTGGAGGAAAAACAAGAGAATACAATAAAACCATCAGTTTTTAACAGCTTCCTAGGGATTAATAAACACTTTCTGCTATGATACCGAGAAAAAAATCTCTCTCTCTCTCTCTATATATATATAAATAAAACAAGGTACAAGGCTTTTTATTCAGGAGCCACCAAAATAAATCTGACGACTGAATTTTCAGTCACCCAGCCACGCCAAGAAACTGCTAGAGCCCTGAGCGCTGTAGTGCACATCAATGTAGATTAAGCAGCCACTGATGTGCTATTTTCCATGTTCCTATTCCAAAGTGGATCAGTTCCAGCACTATCATTTTCTGTCATTATTCATTTTAAGCCAGACATGCAAGGAAATCCAAACTATTTTGGCAGAGGGATGCAAAACTCATTCCTCATATTGTCAAGTGGGGAAGGGGCAGAGGGGTTGGGCCCTTGTTTGGGAGTGTGTGTTTTTAGCATCAGCTCCTCTGTAGCTCACCTCTCCTGGAACTGTTTGGAAGGTATCAGGCCTGCTCGGGGGTTGGCATCACCTTCCAGTTTGGCCTGCCACCAGGTTGCATCATCCTGGCTCATGATCTGAAGGACATCTCCCTTTTTGAAAGGGAGCCCAGCTTCTTTACATGGGATTGCTTTGTCCTCATTAGGATCATAGTCAAAAAGGGTTTTAACACACATCTGGAAGGAAGAAAACATATATCTTCGATTACCTACATCCTCCAAAGCACAACAGAAGAAAGGTTCAAATTCTGTTGGTACCATTGTTCTTGCTACTACTACGACTTGTGCTACTACCAGCACGAAGACAGTGATTTTTATTTATTGTATCAGATGGAAAGAAGGTAGAAATAGACTCACTTTCTGGAATGCTGGGGGAAAAATACAAACTCCAAAAAGTAATTAATACAAAAGCATAAAAGTAATTTTTATTTTTACATCGAATGTTCAGTACAAGTGCAGTTAACATGCAAGTAAGTCCAGCCATTTCAGTCACAACCGTGAATGTCCTTCAATTTGTAAACGGAGAATAAAACTGTTATTGTTACTCGCGACAAAAACTAAGCCACACATTTGAGTCCCTACATTACCCTTTTGAGTTGTTTGTTACTAGTTTTGTAACGTTAAATATGTTAAATAAAAAGAAGCAATTTGAAAAATCTAACCTAATATATCCAAAATACAGAAGTGCAGTTTAAAAATAAATAAATAAAAAGTTTATAATAAAAATACCCAATATGTTTTTTATAAATTTATAAAGAGCAATTCAGTTGTCAAAATGTTTGGCTTTAAAACAGTTTTTTAACTGAAAATCAAATGTTCATGCATTCCGCAACAAGAGACAAACATCTGCGTAGGACGGAGTGCCAGACTCCTGTTCTGAGGAGGGCTATTTGTCTCTGCTCCACACTTTAATACTTGACCTAATGTTACTTTTGATACCTTGTTGTGAAGATAATTAGGGGTAATTTATGATAACATCTGTGTGAGGTAAATTAAAACAGCCTCTGGCGAAAAAAAAACCCAAAAGTAATATAAATGTAGCACCGTAATCTCGAAGATATAATGTGCACCCGTTTATAAATACTGGGAGCATTTATATACAGGCTGCATGTTGCATATAAAATATGCAATACACTTGGATAATAGAACTATATATAGTACACATGCTGTTGTACAAGGGATGCAACCCAAAGCATCTCAGTTATATGTGTTATTCAGAGGAGTGCGTGTTATTTTATTTTTTTTAAATCAGATTCTTCTTATAATGCAAGTGCTTTATCCAAACCAAACCAAGGTCTTTAACCTCACTGTCTTGAGCTACAAAGCATAGCTTATCAAAGAACACAACTGAGAGAGGTTCCACACAGCCTGGTGACTCATCCCTGCGAAACGTTACAAGAGTACCTTATAAAATAAAAGCTGTTTTATTTCTAAAGCTAACAATGTTTTAGTAAAGCTGTATAAAAGACAAACAAAATTGCTGTTATTTCCAAAAAGGCAAAAAAATAAATCTCTCTCCAATATTTATTTAATGACATGCATTGGAATCATTTTATAATTCCAAGTTTAAAAATGTAGGCCCATTCAGAAACAGGACAGGGTGATTTGATCAAAACAGACTGACACAGTGTTTAGTGCATATTTTAAAACACTGCCTCAAACCTTCTGACTTTCATCTGTTACTTTCAACTGTGGGCATTTTTTCCAATGATGCAAGCCAAAACAATCTACAAAGTTTGGTTGGGGAGTTGTTTCTTAAATGTCTGTTGATTAAACCTTTGAAAATAAAGTCTAAATCACTGCCAGTTTCAGTGGATTCCATTTTAAATAACAACATTGGCAGTCGGGCTGAACTATAAAAACATGTTAAGTTTTCTAAAGCAAGTTCTTACAAAAGAAAGTAGATACATATCAGCTTACTAGTAGACTACTTTTTTTAAAATCTACAAACAAAGGGAAATGTCAGGAGCATTTATTGTTGTAAGTTTTCGCCATACAATTCTCAAAACATGTGGAGCCCTGATTAGTTTTTTAAAATTTTAAATATATTAAAACATTCAAGCTTATAACTAATGTTATGCCAAGCAAGTCATATTCATGTAGACAATCAAACTTAAAACAGCAGCAGGTGTCCCAAATTAACAGCAGGACACTAAGGAGACAATATACAGGGCAATACCAGCTTGGTAGACAGACAGATAAGCCTACTAAATAAACAAAGATTCAGGACACAGACTAAGATTTTCAGACCTCCACTTTTACCAATACCTTGGAAGCACAATAAATTAATTTCTCCTGTAAATAAGCATCACATGTAATGCATTACTGTAAATTGGATTACATTTTTCAGTAACTTGGTCTGTAACGGTACCTTTTTCAAACAGGCAAATAAATGTAGGCAAATCATTTAAAGTAGTAACATCAAAAAAAGGACTATGCATTACATGTAAAACTAGAAAGTGCTTCAACAGTGTAAGTCAAACCCATACATGTCACATGAAAGAGCTTTTTATATCATCTTGCTAGAAAAGTGTGTCAGAGGAGAGAAAGAGTCGGTTCGATAGCTGGATCTTCAAGGAATATTTCAAAGTGCAACCTGACCACACAGAACAAAAATATATATATTCCTATAAAATGTAAACTGTCCCTGAGAAGTAACTATTTGTAACTTTAACTAGTTACAGTTTTTAATGTAATACTTTACTATAACTAGTACAATCCTGTCTAAGTAACATGTAACTGCAGCAGGCAGACCATTCAACTCCCAGGCACTGGAGGCAGGGGGCAGGAGAAGAAGTTGAATTGCATTGTTTAAAAGCCTAAGTGTGTACAACACAATCAATATAAATCTCTGACAGGACATACCTTGGGCTCCTTGCTGCTTGTGTCCTCGTTGATGCCTGGTATGATCTTAAATGTTATTGCCCCTTGTGACTGGGCCTAACACAGGGCAACAAAAAGAGGGCAAGAGAGGGGATTCATTAAACTAAGACTTTCTTTTCTATTTTATTTATTTATTTTTAAAAAAAAAATTTTAAGATAATAGATTAACTGCCATGAATTTCACAAAGCGTAATTTAAATAACAGTATGTTTAACATTTTAACAAGCCCTTATTTGTTTCATTTAACGTAGTTTTAGAATGGCAGTAAATCATGTAATAATCGTCTGCCTTACACAACTCAAGAGATAAATCTAAAACTAAATAATAAAAACAGATCTGAAAGCAGGTGGTGAATAATAACTTGTTCATACCAAAATGTGAATGATTTCCTCAGGTTTCTTATCCTCCACAGGAATTCCATTCACTTCCCTCAGTTCATCTCCCACATGGATTAGACCTGCAATTCAAATAAATAAATTAAAAAAAACAAACACTGAAAACAGACAACATATTCAAAAGTTCAAAAAAAAAAAAAAAAAAGAATGAATAGATCCAAGATGGGACAGGTGTGCTATTAAAATTCCACTCATTATACAGTAAATGGCATTGCTTATTCTTGATCATTTTATTTACAGAATTATTTATTTACAGCTAGTTTTAATTTGGATATGTGGCCCATGCTACACAGCTGTATTTATTTCTTTTGCATTAGAAATGTTTGTATGAAGTAGTGACAGGCAGAATCATGACCTGAGCACGATCTTCTGGCTACTTTACAAATTAAGATATGGGTTAATGTATATTTCACTATATATGAATGAATGAATGAATGAATGAATGAACACGTACCACTTCTGTCAGCTGCTCCTCCTCTCATTATTCTTGCAACAACAACAGCTCCTGTGTTTTCATCTCTTTTTATTGTTGCCCCCTACAAAAAAGAGAAATAAAATAATGGCTACACCTCTGCTCCCGGAAGTAATTCTTACCCACAAAAAACTGGAATGACTACACAGCACATTCGCCAATCCCACCTCTTGCTAGAATGTCTTAATCCTGCTCTAGACATGCACAGAAAACTCCTCTAATACAACATGGGAAAATACTGGAAACTTTCTTTTGTGCACAGTGGGGTCTATTCAATTGATCTTAAGTGCACGCCATCTAGATCAATTGAATAGACTCCAGTACATCTAACGTACACGGTTAATTTAATAGTCCCGTGGCTGCTTTGCGGGGAAAATGGAAGGAATCTGTAACAAAAAAAGAAAAAGAAAAAACAGCAATTTTTTTTTTAATGGTACTTTGCTGATAATGAACCCCACCCAATGATATGACAGGTAGCCATGATAAAAAGTAAATGCAATCACACAGGGGTAATTCAATAAAATGATTTTACCAGTTTCCCAACTGAACCTGCCCACCGCTACAGTAAGTGTAGGCTGTGGTGTCCCTTATGATCCATAGGGTATGTTCCTATCATCTGATGCTTTTTTGCAACCTTCAGAACAGATGTGCCCAAAATTTTAATCCACAACAAGACAGCCAATTGGTTTATTAGTTTCTAGTACCTTTCATGGGCACCAAAATCCATCTCACTAAAGACAAAAAAAAAAAAAAAGACCCTCCTTGTCACTAAATCTTACAATACGCAACCAACAGAGAATGTGTTTTCAAACAGATAATTTATTTTACAGACTACGCTGATGTAAATGATGTATTGCATTCCATGTCAGTGTTCTTCGGTAAATGCTCATTGAAAAGTAAGTAGAGAACCAAAGGGAGTTTTAAATATGGAGATCAATTATCCACGGGTAATGTGATATCAAGGAGCTATGTACTTCCACGATCAGTTCCATATGCACTCATTACTATAAGACTAAAGCATAAATGCTCCTGAATGGTTTTTTAATTTATTTTTTTTACATGGCCAAAATTCAAAAATGTATCTTTACAGTGAGGAATATTCTAACAGTGTTCTTCAGTACTGGACAAATTAAATCTAAGACAAGTAAACACCTCCAGCACTTCTGATGACATATACATATCAGAAGCTAAAAAAAGTTATCCATTCTTGTCTTCACATCACATGGGGTATTTTCCAGGACATTGACAGAATTCTATATTTCAGACATGGTTTATCCCCAGGGAACAGAGACAATGTCTTTATATGTACATGGGGTGTCTGCTAAGAAATTAATAATAATAATAATAATAATAATAATAATAATAATAATAATAATAATGGGGTCCTCTATATACAGTCATATGTAAAGTTAAGCTTAATGTACTGAAGGGCTTACTCGATCCAAAAAGTAATGGGACACCTCTGCTGAATGTGGTGCATTGAGGGGGGATGGGGAGTAGTCCTGTTTCACCCCACTCCGACCACTAACTCACTAAATAGCATGGTATCCCTAAAAAGATAATCTTCCACTCATCAAATATATGAAAATGATCTATCTAAAAGGAGCAACATGTTATCCATGTTCTAGTTACAATGAATTATGAGTGGTCTAGTAATCCCCTAAACACTGCACCACTCCTGGCCGTTACCATTGCAGAAACCCATTATTGGGGTGAAATAAAAGATATGTATCACACCTAGTCATTCTGCACTGGCAACATTCAGGGATACCGAGATATTTAGTAAGTTGGGGGGTAAAACAGGTAGGCTAGGCCTCCCCAAGCACTAGAAACCAGCAGGGGTGCCCAAATATATTGCATCAAACATCTTACTGTTCATTGCAATACCAAATTCACCAAGTTTAAACAACTAGCAACTCTAAAACTAGACTGTTTTGAGGAAAGGTCTTTGTTGTCAATGCTTTCTTCTTATGTTACACTGCTACTTATAATTATTTTAGGATTGACTGTTTAGATATCTGGATGTCATACTGATGGATTAAAAAGTTTTTGAAAAAAGTTTTAAAAAATTGACATATCATTCTAATAACAGAGCTAAACTAAATTTTACGCCAAGTTCATATTCAGAAAAGTATCTGGGTTGTATTGTAATACAGTTTGTTCAGACAGAAGGCTTTGGATAGTTCTGATTTGTTTTATAATCTTTCCAAGAATCCGACTGAAAATAGTCTCATAATCTTCTCAATCTGCTTTACTCTGCTTACTCGCTCACAGCAAACACGTGCAATACTACCAACTCTGTTCTCATTTACTGATTTTTGGCATTTTTTATTATACTCACATTAGTCACTCTGTATACAGACTACTTCGACATATTATACTGGACAGAATTTGGTCTGTGCACAACTTTGTGCTCTAATTTAATGTAGTCATTCGTAATTTAATCAATAACACATTATTTTAATAAAATATACTACTATTCCTTTATTCTGCTTGCTGGACACATGTGTTTATGCCATTTCGGAAGATAATTATTTCATTCTCTACATTTTATCAAATAAATCATTCAGATCTAGTTTCGGGACGAAAAGAATGGGAGTTTGGGTAGAGATCATGGGGATTTAGTTCTAGCGTTTACAAAAATATGAAGTCAAGGACTGAAAAATGATAGCAATTAATCAGTGCTACTACATACAATCCATTAATCTAATCACAATAAAGTAAATAGACGAATCACTGAGAAACGAGGCAATCTAACCAAGATCCCTGAGGAGGCAGCCAAGTCATCTCAATCTCCACAATGATGCCACGAGTTTCAATCTGTTAAAATATAAATCGCTTTGCCATTCCTTCATGCTTTTAACAGGAGGCTATCTGAACATTTACAAAAGCACGTCTCTTTACTTGTGTGTACTCTGAACTAAAATGCACACATGATATTAGAAGTTGTGTACGATCACAGTTCTTCCGGTAGCTGTAAAAGTATGCTTGCTAAGTGATTAGCTTCTGGACTTTCCATAATTATCATACAGAACTGATTTGGATGCAATAACAAATCCGCTAGCCTGCCTCCCTTCTGTGTTAATGATATATGATATATTGTTGGCCATTTGATTATAAAAGTTACATGTATTTGTTGTTGTACATTTATCTTTCAGGGCTCCTCTAATTTAAATGTTCATAATGCAGCGTTGCAGTATGCATGGAAAGTTAGTTTGTATAGAGAAACCAACACAAGTGTGCCGAAACAAGACAGGCTAGATACCAGTAACCATGTTTGTTTGTTTTTTGTTGTTGTTTGTTTTGTTTTATAATTAAAATTGGTTACCAATTTAATGGTTTGCTCTAGTTTGCATCTTTGATTCCTTGTTTGTTTTCAGAAATTGCACTCACTAAATAAAACTGGAAGCCATCCTACATCCCCAAACAGTTATGTTATTTAAAGCTACCACATTTGCCCTCTCCCCCTTTCTACACATCCATACAGTACGGTCATTGGTAATTACACCTGTGGGTGCCAGTTTGAGTCATTTCACAAACTCAGATAACCCATGTTAAAGAAGTGCTGTTCTCCATTGCTTCCAGGGAGGGGCATGAACATTGCATCATCTTACGCTTGTCAGCAAGCTTTTAGTGTTTACCCTCCAAATGTGGCTCAACAGTTTTTTACAACATGAAACCAGTGAGAAGTAACAATTTACTTCAATGTGATTAAATGCTTTTTGCATTTCCACTGAGCTTTAAAAACACAAAACAGCTCACATTAATCATTGTCTAAAACATTTTTCAACAGATGTTCCAAGGTGACAAAACAATTGTTTTAAAATGACACTAAATGTTTCAGTGAAACTTGGCATTAATTGCTTACTGGTACTGTTTTGGCACAGGAGACACTATGGGTCTGGAAATTCTGTTCACGATGCTAGAAATACCTGCTGTAAATAACATTCTCTGAGAGCTTCGTCGTCTTACTAGGCAACAGTTTTCAAGTGATACATTGTGAATAGTTTGTTGAAACATAGATATGTTAAAAATGGCTGAAAATGGTCACAGGAACAATCTATATTTGCCAAATGATGCTCTTAAAAGTGGGAGAGGTGGTGTTTCTGAAATGGCTAGATTGACCACAGCTTGACCACAGTTGTACTGCTCAAAGACCAGGAAGCCTGAGGGGGTCAGCATAAGCCCTTGTGCCAAAACATGATGTGGAAAAACAAAGCATAATGATAATTACCTGTTTGATTGGTATCTAAAGACTTGCCTTATTCTTCTGTTCAGCATGTCTGCTGTAATATTTTATAAAGAACCTTTAAAAATGCTATTTAAAGAAAATGTAGCTGGTGTCCGATTCACTTTGACTGCCAGTGTGTGTGTGTGTGTATGTGAGTCTTTGGTTGAGTGGAGAGTGTACTCTATATAAGGTCTTAACAGTAAAATAAATAAATATTATATATATATATATATATATATATATATTTTAGCTCAAAGAGCCAGCTGCCCAACGTTTCGATATGTTGCACATATCTTTCTCAAGGGAGCCTGTGTTTGAATCAAAACATTGGAGGTATTTATAGGTTTTTGACGGCATGACAACTACTTGTTATTGTTTACATTCAAATCTATGATTTAGTCTTACATGATGTAATGCTCTTCTATATATTATGACATCATTTTTACTTCTATCTTAGAATCTGTATTAATTCTAATAAACATTATTTTATATAAATTTATATTTTTATTATATATATATAGACACACACACACACAGTATTTTGTGGTGGTTTAAATGTAGCTGCAGCAGTACATTCGCTATTTTACATTTTTTAACAAACACATTCTCAAATTAAGGCTCCTTTGTGAAAAAACACTAGAGCCCAAATGGCAAAGAACAATACTGTGCATCAATACACGTAAAATGACTTTGGATATAAATTAGTTAGGGGTTATGGTAAGAGCTGATGCAGTTAAAAGCTATTGTAACTTGATTAGTCTCAAAAACTTGAATCTGAATTACTAGCGGCTCCTTGTTCTTGACCAGGCGAATAATCTTCACTGAATCTTCATCATCATCAATATCATCTGGCAAAGGAGGCAATTCCGGGTCATAGCTCTTCTGAGCTACTGTGTCGTGGACAGAAAGTAAACTCTGTAAAAAAATTTAAAAAAAAAGAAAGATCAAAAGTGTTAAAAATAGTATTTTTTTTTTTAATATAAGTTTATATTACAGTTCTTTGACTAGGAGATTAGGAGCCGTTTGATCAGCCAAGGCATCTTTATTTTAGTAAGAACTGCTGCCCTCTAATGCACAGCAGTGCACTGCCAGCAAAACAAAAGCAACCTTGATCGAAAGTGGAGGATATCTGGATCGCGCTGCTCTTACCTCTATTAAAGACACTTTGGCTGATCAAGTCCCTATTATATTTCTCTACGGCACGCAACTAGAACGATCAAGCAACGTCTGAATTCAGGTGAAAGCACTGTAAAAAAAAATTAGTACAAATTGCAATAAGAACCACTCTGGACCATTGCAAACTTCATAAAAAGAAAGGTTCAGTAAAAAAAAATCAAACAATTCAATGAAATTTAATAATTTAATATTAGTTTTCTATATGGGTAATGCATTTCAAAAGCACTAGTTTACTGCAATAGGTTTTAAAACTGAATCAATAAAGTATATTTGAAATCTGTTTGCTGGTGAATATACTGCTGCTGCATTGTAAACATCACAAACTGTACACTTAAACACTCCATTAGATATATATTTTTTTATATTACTTAATTAAAAAAAAAAACAACTGATGATAAAGAAGGCTGAAATAATCCTATTGAATCTTTATACCTTCACCTGCGGTTATTGATACTATAGTAAAAACTTCAACTGCACAATTAATTCAAGCTGTATTATTTTAGAAAGTTACAATTCTGATGGAGAGGTAAGGGTGGAATTTCCAAACACATCCCAGATGAAAAGTAATCCTCCATCCTCTTCCTATACCGTAGCAGGCAAGCAATGCAAAACAAACACAGCTCTTTTAAAAGCACCCCTGCTGATGCACCCATGTTATTTGACAAGCTCACTTCAATATACAAGTACAATTAGGCTTCACAGAAACGCCAATCACCCATTACCTCTTTCAACAACCGAGTCCCAAGACTGTGTCAGAAGAGAGCACTTACACGCAATGCAACCAACCTTCACAACAGGACTTTTGTTTGACAGGCCCTTTTCCTTGAGGTTAAGGAGCTTCTGCTAAAGGCCCTTTCAATTATCCTCGTACTTGCCAGTTTGTTACATCGGAAGCTGTCCTGCCTTGATCAACCTTTTTTTTTATGTTCCCCCCAGAATAGGTAATAATCTATAACAAAAAAATTCTGAAAAATAGTACGGGACAGAGTTGTGACCTACTCGTTGAAAGATAGTATACAACTATGACCAAAAATTTTACACCTAGAATTTTAGAATTGAGACATAATAAAAATAAATAAATAACTATAAAATTAACATAAGTTGGATCTTTTATTTAATATCATGTAGTCAAAAAAAAACTACAAAATGATGCCCCAAAAGTCTAGCGGAAGCATTAATATTAGTACAGTATTTTATGTTACATTTCACAAATGTCACATTTTTCAATTTGTCGCTTTTTCATTAAGTATATGGAAAACTACAAAAGCGGTATGTGATTCAATATGTTAACGTAATATGTTCAGCAGGTTTCATTCGACTATGAAACAAAATGAGTTAAATCTATAGGGTGATACAAAAGGTGACAATATATCACAGAATGACATTCCGAATGATTTTAAGCTCCGATACATTATCTGTGAAAGATTTCTAATGGATGCATGCTCCTGTTCCAGCAAATGCTCTCCACTTTGACCTGGTTTAAACTTAGCGCTCCTCATGCACTATGTATTTGTTGATGGTTGATCTTTTTGATACACTGATTGGGATTTATGATTTGCTTTTGGACCGCCGTTTCTCTTTGGCAAGTCTCTCTTGTAAAATCCATTTTTCATGTGTTTGTCCCTGCCCTGTGCTTCAGCAGGCTTGGAAGTAAATTAGTAACATGAATCATATGTACTACTCTGCATTTATGGGACAGATTGCAAATGAAAAAAAAAGATATGCACATATTTGAAGGCAGGACAATTGTCTCCTCTGGGATACCCAGATATGCATAGGGCAAAGAAATGCATGTGATAAATGCAAGTGTGAAAAAGACTACAGCACCAGTTACCAGACCATCTGGGAAGAGGGCTTATGTCTTTAAAAATGTTTTGAGAAGACGCGCACGTATAGGTGATCTGCTTTCTGATACAATTTTTGTGTTGGCCAAAGTCATTTTATACCCCTTCCTTTCTAAGAGGGATGTTTTATGAAGTGAGTTTTAGACCTGTCTGAATCAACCTTTATTTGATTTAGTATAATAGTTTAATGTGTTTTTTCATATGCAAGTAATGTAAAAAACAGTTTTTGCAGTGCTGTTTTCTTTTTCATGCCAATAAATGGCTAATTTCAAATATAATAAAAGACTGATACTGTTACTTTTGCATAGAGCTACTATTCAAACTATCCATCTGCTTGTGTTTTATTTGATTGAGATATAAAAAGACCCTCATATCAAGTGCCAGTCCTAGGAGATCGTAAGTTTTCCATTTTGCAAAAAACGAGTTCTCTATTCCAGCGGTTTTCAACCAAGTGTGTGAACGTTTAAATAATACTGTAAGTATAGTAATATAATAATAATAATAATAATAATAATAATAATAATAATAATAATAATAATAATAATAATAATAATAATAATAATTACAAAAATAATAATTTTGAAAACTTTAAATGTGATTCTTACAAATCCACACTCAATAGTATTATTATTATTTAATTTTCTTTTTTTTATTAAAACCGCGCTTAAAGCAGAGAACCAATCAGGCGAGTTTACGTTTAAGCATTCGTTACCCGCCGCTTTGCACACTGTTCAGTACACAAAATGGATCGTTTTGTGGTGCGTGAAAAAAGGCAGAGCGATTGTGTAGCTTCATCCAAAAAACAAAAAGAGAAAATATGAAGAAAGTTCCTTGGAATTTGGATTTAGCTTTGCTGGAAGAACCACGCCCTCCGTGTGACAATCTGTGGTGAAGTGACAGCTTGAAGCCTTGCAAACCAAGACGACATCTGGAGACTCGACATCATGGACTGAAGGATAAGTAGTGGTGGGAGTCGATTCCCGATTCTGACATTCGAAATTTTGAGAATCGATTCCAAGGATGAGGAGTCGATTCTTTACATGGGTGGGGGCAAGGCGGGGTGGCATATTTTGCAAAGAGCCGGCCTGCAGTCACATCCAATATTAACAAAATTCGCTTTTTGTCATCATGAATACATGTCTAAACCAATGTAATGTATGTTTTAAAGTTAACATTTCCTTATATAGAATGAACACTGTATTCTAGACATCCCTATTTTAGTTTTGCTCACGTTTTCTTTTTTTTCTACTCTTGGGCTGGTCACATTTTTTTTAATTGTGCAAAGGCATAGGAAAAAAATGGAGGAGGAAAAGCGGAATCTCTTTGGAAATATTTTGTATTCGAGGGTGAGGAAAGGAAAGGTGAAATGCCAAATGTGCAAGAAAATTCTTGGATTTACTCAAACAACATCTCTGATGGTGAAACATCTGAAAATTTACCACAAGGAAAACATTGGGCAGGATCCACAGGTACCGGTATGTTTATTTGTGTTTACATTTAAATGTGTAACATTGCTTCCCTTATTACTGCTACTACGCAGTATTAATACTGATACTTTATATTTAGTTTATTTACATACTTCATACTTTCTTTGTTTTAGTGTTGAATATGATGGTGATTAATAACAACGACTATATTATTATTATTATTATTATTATTATTGTATGCAGTAGCAGTGTCCTGACCTAACATACTATTTGGGTATGAAATGATGCGCATACGCAAGAATCTGAAAATTGCATCAGCTACTCAAGGAGCCGCTAATTATTTTCTTCCATGTCACATGTGTAGAGTTTAAATTGACCAGTTTCAAAAAAACGCTCCAGTCTTGGAGCAAAGCAAGTGAAAATGGCTATGTTCCTACACTGTAACCTGCCATAAAGGACAAAGTGACAGCTACTTTTGTTTTATTTATTTATTTTTCAATTGTGTTTTTACACCATAACCTGCCAAAGTGACAGCTTTTCTGGTTGTTTGGTTTTATTTTTGTTGTTTTTTTTTTCCCCCCAATTTTGTTTTATTTCTACTTTTTTAAATTAAAAAGCAGACCAAATTGTAAATAGTTTTGTGATGCAATAAATATTCTTGTTTACACAGCAGTATGTTGGAGTTTCTTTATCTTTTATTTATTGGAATCGGAATCGACAGGTATGGCTTTGGGAATCGATTCTTGGAATCGATTCTCAAAATTAAGAATTAAAAAAAAAAAAAAGTAAAAAAAAAACAAAAAAAAACACACACGTTACGGTGGGTCACGAGTTAAAGTTGAGAACCCCTGCTCTATTCAAATATTTTTCTAAATGTTCCTATTTCATTACATCCCTGAAGGAAAACGATTGTGACTCAATATTTCTTCTCGGCTTCCAGGGAAATCTCATCTTGCAGTGCTGTTTCTCCAGCAGCCACACACACATATATTTGAGTGCTCGCTAGGAAGCCATTTAGTAACTGCTAACTGTACGGACTGTCAGCACCCCCAGCACTGTAGAGGATAGAAGGTGTATCTGAATGTACCCAGACGGCTGCAGGTGGGACCAGTTAAATGAACAGAGCAATGTGCTTGAATGCTGTCCAACACTTTGCTATAATTGTTACTAGTGTCTTCTGGTTTGTGGTTTAAATGACTTTTCAGTATCAAACTGTACATCTCCAGACTTCAAATATAATAAGCCTCATTCATTAAACTTTGTTCTAATAAAGTACAGACTTGGGAGATTTGTACAAATCTGTATTCTCCCCGTTCATACAAACTCAAGATTAGTTCCTCCGCTTGTGAAACAATCCATAACACTTTGTTACTACAGTGAACTAATCCCTTAATTACATTAGATTTTTTTGCAACTCAGTATAGTCCTGGATCTTTTTCAGGTAGTGTACTACAGCCTCAATATTAAAGAACACTGTAGTCCGAGTATAATGTGTACACTTTTATAAATATTAGGAGCTATGCAAGGTGCACAGTATACACAAGTTATAATATTCTATATACTCCACTGTGGTGGTTAAGTTTTTTAGTATAGATGCACTTTATAGAAGAGCTGCAACTCAAGGGTGTGTGCAACACTAACCCATTTTGATCAAGAGTAGAAAATAGTTCAAAACAATTATCCGTATCAAAACTCTAATTATCACCTACATGGAGGCTTAGTGCTTATTGCACTATCGTAGGGTGGTCTCACACAATGGGCTGCAGGTCAGCCCTGATTATAATCAACAGAAGCCAACAGACAAAATGTAATATGTTGGCAGCAGTGTGGAGTAGTGGTTAGGGCTCTGGACTCTTGACCGGAGGGTTGTGGGTTCAATCCCAGGTGGGGGACACTGCTGCTGTACCCTTGAGCAAGGTACTTTACCTAGATTGCTCCAGTAAAAAAAAACCCAATTGTATAAATGGGTAATTGTATGTAAAAATAATGTGTAAAAAAAAAAATGTAATTGTATGTAAAAATAATGTGATATCTTGTAACAATTGTAAGTCGCCCTGGATAAGGGCGTCTGTTAAAATAATAATAATAATAATAATAATAATAATAATAATAATAATAAAATGAATTACATTAAATGCATGACCCTGATTCTTAAGATTAAAAACACCACTGAGACACAGCCATTTTTGTGTGGTCCTACACTGAATCAAATGCTATCATCACTGGGTTACACCACCTTACACTGCAGCATGTGATGCATTACTTGCAAGAAGACAGAGGATAGGACTTTTTGGACATTATATTGTAATATTGTAAATCTAATATTAGAAGAGAGGGATGCATAGCCACTGTCTACCCACCGGCTGTTACCAGTTTACTGTAAGTAGCCTTTTGAGAGAAAGTACATTAAAGGGCTGCCATTTGCTTCAGAGATTTTGCATGCTTTGTGTAGAATGCAGTTCCTGGTAAGGCAGTGTGTTTGTCACTGTATGTGCAGCAATGAGGGTCTCCTCACCTTGACATGAGGTCTGGATAGCAACTTCAGCAGCTCTCCAGTCTCGCTGTTCTTTGGCTTGCTCTGCAGCTCCTCAGCCAGCTGTGAGAGAGATTGAATTGACACAAAGAGCATTAGCGGGAGCATTGTTTTACCCAGTGCGTCACTGACAACCCAGAATCTATCTTGTTCAAGGTTATTACTTTACAGTGTGTTCAAACAGAAGCCAGCATGAAGAAAAACAGACCATCAATCACGGCTCTTCTCTGCTTGCCCTCGCTGGACCCGATTTAAGCCAGGCCTTTAGGCTCAGACTAACCAGAGTAATCATATCTGGCAAAAGAGACGTCCAGATCACATTCTGATTTATTACAACCAGGGAAAATCCCAGCACTGCATTTCAACGAAGGGATGCTTGTGTGCAGACAAAGACCCGCTTGTACAAAAACTGCACACCCTCTGTGTAAAACAGTTTTCAGCAGGAGGTGGTGAAAATTGAAATCATTTCAGAGAATTCACACTCCAGTGGGGAACAGGCTGCCACCTACTAGCCCATGTCAATAACAATAGCCCAGGGCAAAGTTAAATGTAAATAGTGTCAAACTAATATTATAAAAATAATAATGATGTATTGTATGTTTGGGTGGTTCAGCTTGCCCTTTTACATATTATATGAAAGACAAAGACAGATTCCAAATAAAGGTGTTTTAATATATGATCATACTAGCCATTACATCTGCCCGTCGCTGTCTGCAGTCTACATTTGGGAGTGACTAATTACACTTTGCTGAGGTAAGACGGCCAGTTTAATGAAAGGTACAGCTGTGACTCAAAACCTAATCATCCACCTTCCTTCTCCCCGTCGCTGCAGCTCAGTCTAGCTTTGTGTGCTTTTCCATTTTCAGCATTCCTCTAATAGACAACACACTGATTGATGCCCACAGTGGCACAGCTGATTCCCACTCTGCACTCCCTGGCAAACCGCTCTCCAATTTATCAAACCTCGGCTGCTTACACAAGTGAGGCGCTTGCAGCTTGTTCAAGTAATTTAGGATAGCTTTTGGTGGTGGAAATAACGAGTTAGTATTTCTTCTTCATTTTATTTTATGGGGTTCGTTTTGTTTTTTTCTTCTAATGGTGAAGAGGATTATTTGAAACAGATAGTCCGACGTGGTTAGTGTACTGGGCTGCAAGCCTGAACACATTGGATTCAATCCCCCCCTCCCATTTAACCTCACTAAGAATGGAGAGGGGCCAGGATATATGGGTATCCAGGTGTATGCTGCATTAGTGGCTGCCAAGTGCACCAATGTCAGTTCCCCACAGTCAGAACCACAGAAACATTATCCAACAGGAATTGCCTTATGACAGCCTGTTAAGGCTCATGGCAGTGTACATTTTATATTTGGAAGCAATATCTTGTGGAATGCATTAAATGTAATATGTAGTCATACGATCCTCAACACTGTGGCCTAACAGCCACACCTGCTGGGTGGAGATGGGACTGGACGGGCTTGGAGGAGTTCACCTGGACCACTTTGTGGCAATACTGCATCTACAGACGAGCACTCTGTGTTACAACTTCGTTTTACACTCCTATAGTTCAAGCTGCACACCACAGGTATTTGCATAGATCGCACAGTGTCAAAACTGTTTCCAAATCTGACGTTTTATACTCAATGTGTGCTGTATTCTTTTTTTTTTTTTTAACCTGTTTTAATCAAATAAATGTTTGGTATTCAAAAAAAAAAAAAACATTTTATGTACTGGTGTTAAAGAACACCAGTTTAGAAAGTTTTGTAAACTTAGTTTAATCAATCCAGCCTTTAAAATTCTCCATCTCATCATCATCAAGAAGGTAAATGTTTAAGCCTATACTGTTATGTAACAGCGCACAAGGTCTCCCTTACATAGCTCTGGCCGTAGCACAGAATCTAGCACTATTTACACTTGAATTCAATTGACTTTCTCATAACCTGTAATACAGTAAGCCTCCTGTTGTGACACAAAAAGGCTGGGGAGTTGAGTACTGAACACCCTGTGACCCCTCGCTGAAGCCTCTTCTTATGAAGTGACTCTTCTGTTGGTCCCTGAAGGCAAGTCTAGTACCTGTATCCCACATACCCAGTTTCAAAAGGAAACATTGACTTTCCTTTGAAATATACACTGGCTGCCCTTGTATAAAATCCATAGGGCTTTTTTTTCTGTTTCAGGCCTAATTATAATGATATATTACTGTACTTTCATAAAAACGGGAAGAAATCCTTTTAAGCACTTTGATTACAATAAACAGACCCTGGGATTTTTAACCAACCACAGATCATTAAACTTCCTACCGAGACTGTCCTGTGGTTTACACAGGTGCGTATGCAATACAACTGAATTTTACACGTAGCGAACAGTGACTATAACAGTGAGACGGTAAGTCCAACTTCTTTTCTTTTTTTTTTTTTAGGGGGAGATAGGGATGGGTGCAAAATAAAATTATGGTCACAGGAAATTAACCACTTCATCAATGCTGGCTATTTCAATAATTTATTTAAGGGAATATGAAGGCAATTTGGAAAGTCTTAAGTATGTATAAATCACTCCAGTTCAATATTACAGGTACTGTATGACGAGCCCTTTCACTTTATTTATTTCATATGCCTCATTTCTTTTGTTTTTTTTCTTGTCCAGTCAGTGGGCTGGTTCCCTCATCCATCTTTATTTTTCTTCTGCATTCCTCTTGTCTTTCTGTTGCCCAGAACACCACTGGGTTGACACTCCTGCTCTCCCGGTGGAGTTCTGCCCTGGATTTTCTATTACAGAGCTGCTAAAGCTGAACAAGGGCTCTCTAGATGCAGTGTTTTTGCAGCGGGCAAGTAGTCAAAGTCGACTAAAGTCAACGGCCAGCACCGACAGCTGCTTTTGGAATAAAAATAAATTATAAAACGTAAAAGAAGCAAGCCCTCATCTGACTGTGTTCATTGGTTGGGAACCAGATTTGAAATTTGTTTGTATTTTTTTGGCGGGGGTGGGGGTAAGGTGGGGTGGTGGTACAGTGATCAAAGCAAGGGACACTTACATCATTCGCCAAGGAGGCCGCAGTGTGAAGGACAGGTGATGGGCATTGCTTCTCATAGTGCTGGAGCTTCTCATGAACCTGAAAGGCAATTTAATATGATTATTTTTTTTTCCCCCCAAGTTCAATACCCCAGTGGAGGGAAGGTTAGGGAGTCTGGTGCTGTGCAAACGGAAAGTGTGGGTAGCTGGGGTATCCATTAACAAAAGAAACATCCGCGTGGAAAGCGGTCAAGGGCCCTGGCTCATTAAAGAAACTGATCATTTAAACATCAAACAAACAAAAAAAAAATTATTGGACTTCTACAAATACAGATTCAGACAGAGAAAACGAGTAGCGTGTACAGAGGCTTGCAATGGAGAAAATTCACTGCACAAGTATCGCCTTAGCTTATTACTGGTGAATATTTTTAAAAAAATCCTCAATAAATGTATACATACAGCCACATAAACACACATGTAAATGCAGAGTTGTATTTTTCCGAGAGGAATAAAATGGCATAAACATAAAATGTTTCAATTGTTTTATCACTCTCAGAAAATGTATGTTTGCATTTCACAGCAGGGCCCTGTGTTTTAAATAAAATAAACACCATACCCATAAATTAACTGGCTAAACCCCTTGAGATGAAGAACCTAGATTGAGAAGAACACAGAAGGAGCAGATGTGCACATTCACACATTAAATAAACGCACATCTATAACACACATACAAACCCAGAAAAAAGTGACTTACAACAGGAACATATAATTTTACACATGCCACCACACTACTCACTTTATGACTGTCAAAGTTCAAATACGAATTCACTTTTTTTGTGTGGTAATTCTTGTATGCCAAAAACACAGCGTTTCAGGTAGCCTGAACTTCTGAGAAACACTGGCTAAGCTAGAGGGCAGCAACAGTGTTCAAATCCCCACGCTAAGTCTTTACTGCTGTAGATATAAAGCATTAAGCATTATGTTTGTCATTCTCTGAATGCTGAGAAGCTGCCAACTCAGACAGCCCATATACTATGCCAGAACTAATCTTGGTAAAATCATTAATTTAAACAGCCACTGGCTTTGATGAAAACAGAGGTTCAATTCAGATATCCAAGACAATAAACATGTGGTAAAGTCATGCAGTAATTCTAAAGGGACCCCCGTGTGCATCACACAGAGCTGCATGGCAGCACTGCTTGCTGGGATGGGGGTCTACTGTATGCACCCTTTAACAAACAAGGTTCTGTTATGTCAGGATTATAATTAGGCTTAAACACTGCAAGCTGCGAAACACAGTACCCTCTTATAAGGGGTAATGACAAACACTGTTTCAAATCAGATCAAATTAGAAGAAGCTGTGGTGGTGGGATCTGTTTTGATCTAATCCAGCAAATGACATCTGGTTTATTAGTTTCAAAGTGTCTGGTTAGTTACTGTGGAATTTTCTTGGAGGATGTTAGATTAAATACTTTATTGACTGCTATAGATAAAATCTAATAGACAGCCTGTCTGTTAAAGAATGTGCATATCTATTTAAAAGCCATTACTGTGCTTTTTACATCTCATAGCACAGATTCTTCAGGCCTCCAGTGATAGAATTTTTGGCAGGGCCACTAATAAAATGGAAAAACTACACTTCACTGGAATACAAAGGGAGCCAGTTTGTAAAAGCATAAAAGTGAACTTTAAAGAATACAAATGAGAATTAGGAAAGATTAATAATAACAGTCGTGTCATAAATTGACGGTGCCAAGTTTATTAAATATAAGGTTGCTTATTTAATCCAGAAGTTAGCAAAGATTTGGATGGCTCTATTTTCCAAGTGGACATGTCACAAATGCCAACATTGCTGCAAACACAGTAATCTTTGAAGGTTTGAGGCACACGAGAGGGCTAGAAGCCCAAGCAACACCAAGCTGTACCTGCTCTGTGTCCAGTGTGAACTTTATTACTTTCGCTAACACTGTTTCAAGCAGGAACTATTCCACATGGCACATTTACTGTTTTAATCCATCAGTCCACTGGGGCATTTTGCTCCCTGTTAAAGTATTGCCAAATTAGTGTTTTCACAGTTTTGTTAAGGATGGAGAAAAATAGGTAAGCAGCTGGCGAGATAAAGACTAAAGTACGATGACATCAGTTCATGTAGGTGAAGATAGCAGTTTAACAAAGAGCCAAAAAAATAAATAAATAAATAATTAAAATACTCATTTTACTGTAAGGAGGATAACTCAAACATTCCTAATGCAGTTAACTATCGCATTTTAAGAATTTTAGCATGGTTTCCGAGGTTACAAAAAGAGCCATCTGTGACTGTGGTCTCAAACTTCTTAGGGTTACAAGAATACCCATCTCATTGAATGGATTGTTATACGTGTGTATATATATATATATATATATATATATATATATATATATATATATATATATATATATATACACATACAGTACTGTGCAAAAGTTTTAGGCAGGTGTGAAAAAATGCTGTAAAGTAAGAATGCTTTCAAAAATAGACATGTTAATAGATTATATTTATCAATTAACTAAATGCAAAGTGAGTGAACAGAAGAAAAATCTAAATCAAATCCATATTTGGTGTGACCACCCTTTGCCTTCAAAACAGCATCAAGCATCAATTCTTCTAGGTACACTTGCACACAGTTTTGAAGGAACTTCGGCAGGTAGGTTGGCCCAAACATCTTGGAGAACTAACCACAGTTCTTCTGTGGATTTAGGCAGCCTCAGTTGCTTCTCTCTCTTCATGTAATCCCAGACAGACTCGATGATGTTGAGATCAGGGCTCTGTGGGGGCCATACCATCACTTCCAGGACTCCTTGTTCTTCTTTACGCTGAAGATAGTTCTTAATGACTTTCGCTGTATGTTTGGGGTCGTTGTCATGCTGCAGAATAAATTTGGGGCCAATCAGATGCCTCCCTGATGGAATTGCATGATGGATAAGTATCTGCCTGTACTTCTCAGCATTGAGGAGACCATTAATTCTGACCAAATCCCCAACTCCATTTGCAGAAATGCAGCCCCAAACTTGCAAGGAACCTCCACCATGCTTCACTGTTGCCTGTAGACACTCATTCGTAATGCGCTCCAGCCCTTCGCGAACAAACTGCCTTCTGCTACAGCCAAATATTTCAAATTTTGACTCATCAGTCCAGAGCACCTGCTGCCATTTTTCTGCACCCCAGTTTCTGGGTTTTCGCATAGTTGAGTCGCTTGGCCTTGTTTCCACATCGGAGGTATGGCTTTTTGGCCGCAAGTCTTCCATGAAGGCCACTTCTGACCAGACTTCTCGGACAGTAGATGGGTGTACCAGGGTCCCACTGTTTTCTGCCAGTTCTAAGCTGATGGCACTGCTGGACATCTTCCGATTGCGACGGGAAGTAAGCATGATGTGTCTTTCATCTGCTGCAGTAAGTTTCCTTGGCCGACCACTGCGCTTCACGGTCCTCAACGTTGCCCGTTTCTTTGTGCTTCTTCAAAAGAGCTTGGACAGCACATCTGGAAACCCCTGTCTGCCTTGAAATTTCTGCCTGGGAGAGACCTTGCTGATGCAGTATAACTACCTTGTGTCTTGTTGCTGTGCTCAGTCTTGCCATGGTGTATGACTTTTGACAGTAAACTGTCTTCAGCAACCTCACCTTGTTAGCTGGAGTTTGGCTGTTCCTCACCCAGTTTTATTCCTCCGACACAGCTGTTTCTGTTTCAGTTAATGATTGTGTTTCAACCTACATATTGAATTGATGATCATTAGCACCTGTTTGGTATAATTGTTTAATCATACACCTGACTATATGCCTACAAAATCCCTGACTTTGTGCAAGTGTACCTAGAAGAATTTATGCTGTTTTGAAGGCAAAGGGTTGTCACACCAAATATGGATTTGATTTAGATTTTTCTTCTGTTCACTCACTTTGCATTTAGTTAATTGATAAATATAATCTATTAACATGTCTATTTTTGAAAGCATTCTTACTTTACAACATTTTTTCACACCTGCCTAAAACTTTTGCACAGTACTGTATATGCATAAGTAAAAAAAAAACATTTAAAAAAGCATAAGTCATTTATTTATTTCTTCATAAACAAAAGACACATGTCTTACCGCTTAGATTCACAGACCTCTCTTTTCTAGTAATATCAGCCCTTAGGGAGGGACTTTTGGAAGTTAAGGTTATAATTATGTGGAGCACTGGAACAACTGATCTTCTTTTAAACAATGGGACCTTTAATATTGGCAGCGTTGACCCCCGGAGAACTCCCAGCCACGGTCGGCAGAGTCATAGTCTGGATTCGAACTGGCGATCTCCAAGCTATAGGGCGCATACTGCACTCTGCGCGGAGTGTCTTTACTGGATGCACCACTTGGGAGCCCACTAAGCTACTGCATTTTTAAATGAAGATTTTAACCAATACAGTGTGCTAAGTGTGAAACAAAAAACCACTGAAGGTAAGGAAATCAGGGATATATATGTTCTACCATAAAGACAGACTTCTTGAAACAAACCAACTAATTAAATTTGACTTGATGTCAAGCATATCTTAAGTATGATGACTGTCCCTTGTTTTATTTATGTGTATATATATATATATATATATATATATATATATATATATATATATATATATATATATATATATATATATATATATATATATATATATATATATATATATATATATATATATATATATATATATATATATATATATACATACACATATATATATATATATATATATATATATATATATATATATATATATATATATATATATATATATATATATATATACACACATACATGTATGTATGTATGTATGTATGTATGTATGTATGTATGTATGTATGTATGTATGTATGTATGAATGTACACACACACATTATTTTATTTTTTGCTGGCTGTTTAAAAATGATTGTCTAGCTTTAGCACTGTGCCCTGGTTTGGTAGCTCGGAAAATTCCATCAGTATAAAAAAAAAAAAGAAGTTCACCATTGTATTGTGCCAGAGGAGAGAAAAGAAAGGGCGGCATAAATTGTCCAGAGGGTCAAGAGTTTAAGTAAACTAACATGCATCTGGTGAAGTTGCTAAAGGGAGATTACAGAGCAATATTGTGTTACTGTGCTAAGAGGGCCTGCTCGGGAGCACCGAGGCCCTGTTTTATGTCCCACCAGACAGATTATTTTGACCTTTCTGTATTGCTTCCATCTGGGTTTGCTAGGCCCTATCCAATTTCTCCACCGACTGGATTACTATTGCTAATCCAGAGCACCTCATTACAAAACAGACAGTGACAAGCTTCCATTGCAAGAAAGCCAGTCACTCCTGTCAGCTGCCAAATCTGGAATAGAAAATGTAATGCAATTAAAAAGGCAAACCAGGGGAGGATGCAGATATTTTCAGGGAAGAAAAGGAAAAATTAAGAAATGGAAATTATATATATATATATATATATATATATATATATATATTATATATATATATATATATATATATATATATGTGTGTGTGTTTTTATGGCCTTAAGTTTTACACAGCCCAGGTACTGTACTGTATATAGCAACTCAAATAAACATGTTAAATTACAAGGACATCCTCTCTTACTCTGCCAAAGTACGCTTTGAAGCTTTTAGCATAATATTACAACACAAAATGACAAACATTATCGAAAGGTTTTTTTTTGTAATTTAAGCATGAATGACTGCATTTGTTAGCTCATTCCTGCCTAGCTGGTTGTCTGCAGCATACTGCATGGGCATCGATCCCGATGTTGCGACTGGCAGCAGTTTATCAATGTCACTGGGTAACGCAAATGCTTAGTGAAGGATTTGGTTGTACTCGTTGACTCCAAGCATCATTAATTTACTTTTTTCTTTGGTCAACATTAACGAAGTATAATCCTTCATTACTTCATCAGCTTACTAATACACACAGAATGTCCCTTTTGAAGACACTGTGTTGAGAGAAGTCTAGCACTCACACAGGACTTGTACCAAAGTTTAAAATATAAATGGAAAATATTACACCGTTTTGAAAGCAGGCCAAATTAGCATTAGAAGGAATAAAATACAGAATTCTGGTGATGGGCACATTATAAAGTGTATAGCCTTGTTAAAGCAACTGCAATTAATGCAAATTGGGCAAGAACCTTGTTTAAATGTATAAGCTTTTTCTATTTGCTCTGAACAAGGAACAGAGACTGCGGTACTAAATAAGCACCAGAATGTCCAAAAAAATAGACCTGTTCTCCCAGTAGTCTACTGAAGCAAAAGTGAGCGTGTGTTCTTTCTGTCTGGTGTACACATAAGAAGAGGGACTGGATTTTGCAATGGAACACAAACACTGTCTAAAAAAACACAGGATGTGATTTAGTTAGTTTGAGTTTGGATGGTGCTCTCTGTATTAAGGCAACTGTGCATTTATTTCAGAAGACGTCTGAAGTGATCTGAAATGGATATTCCTCTTCTAAAACACAGTCCTGCTCCTTGGGTACCTTAGCTGACCTTGCAAGAGGAGTTAAAATGGTCTAGTTCTGCAATATCCCTTTGTCAACAGCTTTGTTTTATGAAGAGCTCTTATTTCACGGGTCAATGCTCAGTTCTTTTGCTTCTGTGGTTGCTAAGACATTCTTTTCAAAGTTCAATGGCAATCAGCAGGCAAATGCCTGTAGTCTGAACTTCTAACACATCTCCAATACCAAAAAGAAAAACAAAAAGTATAGTCTATTAGGAGGCACTGTGGTCCAGTAGTTAAAGTCTTGGGCTTGTAACCAGAAGATCACCAGTTCAAAACCCACCTCTGCCACTGACTGACTCACTGTGTGACACTAAGCAAGCCACTTAACCTCCTTGTGCTCCATCCTGCGGATGACATGTCAAATCAATGTCCTATTGTAAGTGACTATGTACATAATGCACAGTTACATTTCAGCCTACCTCTGTAAAAGCATTTAGGTGATGGTGGTCCACTATGAAAGGTGCTATACAAAAATAAAGATATTATTATTATTATTGTTATTATTATTATTTTGTAAGAATTACTAAATTCTGTACAACAAATCTCTCGGTCAACGCAGAAGAGCTTGAAAAACAGTTTGCAAGCACACTACTGGATTTGGCAATTTCTGGCCGAAATTGAATTTCTTGCCAATAACAAATCAAGATTGCTGTGGGTATTTGGAATGTTTGTTGTGTTTTACAACCACAGACTTTAGGATTTCTTCACAATCTTGGCAGTTAAAAGGACTTTTTGGTGATGGGCTCAGAACTATAGTAACCCTTTTACAAAGAGTGACATACTGTATAAAACCAAACATATGCTTACATTTAATTCCCACAGTAGCTCATTATAACTTATTTATTTATTCTTCACATAGGGTCTACTGAACAAACAAATGTGTAGATACACCATGTGTGCCAATCAGGAGGATAATTAAGTCCCATTTCTGCAGTTGGAAATCTCAGTCTTGCAGGTACTGTACAGAGGAAAGGTTGAAGTAGAAACCCAGCAATACCCTTGAGGCAAAGCCAAACAAACAGAGAATACAAGAAATCACTGGTTAAATGCTGTATAGAAAGACTAGGAGATAGCACTCCAAACCCACAGTATACTGTTCATCGGTTACACATTACTTATCTGCCATTCATTCATTTATATCTGCCATCATCTGCATGTGTGAAACAATACAATAATCACATTTTCTAGTCTTACCAATCCAATTGGCTCTATATTATATTTATATATTTATATATTTATATATATATATATATTTATATATTTATATATATATATATATATATATATATATATATATATATATATATATATATATATATATATATATATATATATATATACACACACACATACATACATATACAGTACTGTGCAAAAGTTTTAGGCAGGTGTGAAAAAATGCTGTAAAGTAAGAATGCTTTCAAAATAGACATGTTAATAGATTATATTTATCAATTAACTAAATGCAAAGTGAGTGAACAGAAAAAAATCTAAATCAAATCCATATTTGGTGTGACCACCCTTTGCCTTCAAAACAGCATCAAGCATCAATTCTTCTAGGTACACTTGAACACAGTTTTGAAGGAACTTCGGCAGGTAGGTTGGCCCAAACATCTTGGAGAACTAACCACAGTTCTTCTGTGGATTTAGGCAGCCTCAGTTGCTTCTCTCTCTTCATGTAATCCCAGACAGACTCGATGATGTTGAGATCAGGGCTCTGTGGGGGCCATACCATCACTTCCAGGACTCCTTGTTCTTTACGCTGAAGATAGTTCTTAATGACTTTCGCTGAATGTTTGGGGTCATTGTCATGCTGCAGAATAAATTTGGGGCCAATCAGATGCCTCCCTGATGGTATTGCATGATGGATAAGTATCTGCCTGTACTTCTCAGCATTGAGGAGACCATTAATTCTGACCAAATCCCCAACTCCATTTGCAGAAATGCAGCCCCAAACTTGCAAGGAACCTCCACCACGCTTCACTGTTGCCTGCAGACACTCATTCGTGTACCGCTCTCCAGCCCTTGGCGAACAAACTGCCTTCTGCTACAGCCAAATATTTCAAATTTTGACTCATCAGTCCAGAGCACCTGCTGCCATTTTTCTGCACCCCAGTTCCTGTGTTTTCGTGCATAGTTGAGTCGCTTGGCCTTGTTTCCACGCCGGAGGTATGGCTTTTTGGCCGCAAGTCTTCCATGAAGGCCACTTCTGACCAGACTTCTCCGGACAGTAGATGGGTGTACCAGGGTCCCACTGTTTACTGCCAGTTCTGAGCTGATGGCACTGCTGGACATCTTCCGATTGCGAAGGGAAGTAAGCATGATGTGTCTTTCATCTGCTGCAGTAAGTTTCCTTGGCCGACCACTGCGTCTACGGTCCTCAACGTTGCCCGTTTCTTTGTGAAGAGCTTGGACAGCACATCTGGAAACCCCTGTCTGCCTTGAAATTTCTGCCTGGGAGAGACCTTGCTGATGCAGTATAACTACCTTGTGTCTTTTTGCTGTACTCAGTCTTGCCATGGTGTATGACTTTTGACAGTAAACTGTCTTCAGCAACCTCACCTTGTTAGCTGAGTTTGGCTGTTCCTCACCCAGTTTTATTCCTCCTACACAGCTGTTTCTGTTTCAGTTAATGATTGTGTTTCAACCTACATATTGAATTGATGATCATTAGCACCTGTCTGGTATAATTGTTTAATCATACACCTGACTATATGCCTACAAAATCCCTGACTTTGTGCAAGTGTACCTAGAAGAATTGATGCTGTTTTGAAGGCAAAGGGTTGTCACACCAAATATGGATTTGATTTAGATTTTTCTTCTGTTCACTCACTTTGCATTTAGTTAATTGATAAATATAATCTATTAACATGTCTATTTTTGAAAGCATTCTTTCACACCTGCCTAAAACTTTTGCACAGTACTGTATATATAAAAAGGAACAATAAATTGCACAGTGAAACTGATTTAAAGGCAATGTAAGAGTTCCTACCTGTGTGTGCTCTTAAACATTCACCAGCATCATTTTAGTGTGGGGTTGTGTTGCTGCCATTTTTATTCACACATCAAGGGGTAATAAAGGAGTCACAAATACATTTAACAACTTTGCTTGACTTGGTTCGTCAGGAGAAGGAGAAGTTCTCTCAGGAACATCTCAGTGTATCCACCTCATGATTCTTCCTGCAACAACGCTGGTGCTCCGATAGAAACAAACGGTGTGTCATGGGAACAGAAAACAAGCAGCAGCATTGCAGGAGGGAGCAAGATCTGGATACGCCAACACTGCGTAAAAGAGAATGTCTCTTTCTCCTGGTGAATGCTCTTGAGTAAAAGGTGATGCATGTATCCCCCAGGTAACACAAATATCAACCAGGACTAGGTTTTAAAATAAAATGCTGCAATACGGACAACGCGGGTTACAGCAAAGGAAAACTCATGTGTTTCTAATAAACACAGCAGGGTGTTTTCTAACACCTTATAGAAAAAACTATAAGAAACTAAATCAAGTAGACAAACACTTAGTCTAATGTCTTCATCAGTGTTATTATACCTGATGGTCCTACATTATAAAAAATGTGAAGAAAGGTTGCCACCAGCCCGAGCATGCAGTTTGGACTCGATACTTCTGTATACAGTACGCATTTGTCAAAACAGATCAAGACAAAATGAACAGGGATAGAGAGAACATGGCAAATACTAATGCTGTGTCTGGTCTTACACATGCTTATGTGCAGCTGTCTGACACTTTCTCTTGTCAAGCAGTCCTGCCTGTGGTACGAGCAGTACAAGCAGCATGCAGGACTGATGGGATTTTTCAACAATTAGGAAGGTGAACACTGACAGCTTCCATATGACTGGCTCTCTGTTTAGCATGTCAGATCACTCCAATATTCTCTTTATTAGCATTGAATGCGTCTATTGCACAGCCTTGTAAATGCTTCTGGAATTTGAGAGCTGGTTTATTATTTATAATGTGAGGCTGACGTAAACCATGTACACCTGCATGCTTCATTTGTCACTCTGCCACACAAGTTACATGAACTCTGATACCCTGTAATTGTTTCCTTTTAACTGAAATGAAGATTAATTTACTCCTGACACGGTTACTGTAGCTTCATATTTACATTCATTTTTTGTTACCAACAACAGTTAAACAGGTCGAACGCTATTTAAAAAAATTTAAAAAAATGCTGTCTATTTACTGTACCAGTTACCAAATTGAAGTTTTAGTTAACACAATCCACACAAATATCTTATAAGACACGGGGGGGAAATTCACAAAGCCTTTTACTCAAGTTTTAAAAGCTCGATTCTTTCTGAAAAGAGAAAAACACTTGTTAAAAGCTACAAAACCTGAAAAACAACTTGAGAGAAGCTACAAATTAAATAGTTATTTCAAGTTTTGTAACTTCAATTGGTGTTTCTCTCCTTTGTTGCAATTTGCAAATAAGCTACATACTTCATATGGATTATTTTATATATACAAAAGGGGTATTTGTGCTCTAAAACAAAGGACAGCTTCCCAAATGTGTTTGACATCAGTTTCGCAAATAAAGTGGGGCATTTCAGAGATTTTTAGATTCTTTGATGAAAAATTGTATCTTTCAGTTCCCATATTTACACCAGCACCATTTAGATTTTCATCCAGGACTTTTTGGTTTATTACCTCCACCATTCTGCAGCTGGCAGAGTGGTTTCTGACGACTGAATTCTGGTATTTCCCTCTCATTTACTCTCCGATTCCTGGTCCCTAACTGCCAGCATGTGCTAGACTGTGCTGTGCCCCAATTGGCTATGTTGCTCGAGCCTATTGTCTGGTACTGTCAATTGTGGCTACCCAGCTAGTCCTTTAACATACCCACACCCCTATGTTTGGCACAATAAACAACACAATACATTCGTTTTATAACCTTTTTCTGTAATAATGTATATTACATCATGTACAATGCTAATTGAAAGCAGAAAAATATAAAATCACACTGGCGCATATTCACAAAACTGAACGGCATGTTAAATCAGCCAAGGCCGTCTTATCACCATGGTAACAGATTTTGCAGCACTGCCTTATTCACTAACTGTGCTTACTGTCAGGGTTCAAACACCAGAGATATAACACAACAGCATCTTGTGCTTCCTTAAGGCTTTTACCAGTATCGTCCCAATAAGAAAAAAAAAATAATAACCCTTATTCTGAAAGCGTTTGCAGCATGGAATAGGACATTGCATACAGATGGGAGATCAATAGGCTCTGTGCAAAAAAAAAAAAAAAAGAAACCCTGAAACAATACACAATATGACTAACCTGAATCTGCTGTTATTTCAATGCTATCACAATGCTATCACAATGCTTTCCACTGCATCCTGATTCATGTTTTACACGGTTCTGTAAATGTGTGCAACATTATATTAGGCCTCTTAACAGCAGAAGCACTAGCGATGCATCTCGGAACGTATTCCAAATGTTGGCATACGGTAGAATAACTGTGATAAAGTTTTGTGAATGAGGCCCCATGTGTGGGTGTGAAAGAAAGAAAGAAAGAAAGAAAGAAAGAAAGAAAGAAAGAAAGAAAGAAAGAAAGAAAGAAAGGTTCAATATTGTTGGAGTGGTATGAATGTACAGGTTTGAACTTGTCTCATCTTAAAACGAGATAATACAATAAATAAATAAATAAATAAATAAATAAATAAATAAATAAATATAGACAGACAGCAATGGTCTACATGAGCTAACCTAGACATTTCAGACAGAAAATGAGCACATTCATTATGCCTGGGCAACACCAGGGTTAAGGTCAGAAAGGGTTCAATTGTTCCTAAAAAATCATTTTAAATTGTACAGACACCAGGTTAACAAGTATGTGAAAATCCTGAGCAAATCTTTCTGTAAGAACCGCAAAAGGAGGTTTAACGACAGTTCCAAGAATTCAAACATTGAAGGAAAAAAAAACATGTCTTGCTTCCTTCTCTGTCAGCCTTTTTAAGTATTCTGTAATTTTGAGGTCTCTTCATGCACTCCTAGTTAGTGGCACATTATGACCTAAAGTCAGCTTTTTACAAGAGGGTGAATTTACAAGAAAATCACTATTTTAAGTAAAGACTTAACCAAAATTGGTCACTTCATCCTATTCTGAACACAAACATTGTCCCGTGCAACAACAACAACAGCAGCAAATTTAGCCACGGAAAAACTGAAAATCATCAAGTGGTCCAAAAGTCACTCCCTACTACTGTTTCTGAAGCGCCACCAGACACGGGCAGACAGCATGTGTTTGCATCATTAGAACACTTTGCCAGAGTTAGAAGCTATCAAATGTGATCACCTAGGTATTTTTAGATCTATTTGAACAGCTTCAGTCAAAGGAATGCTAATCAGTGGCGCTACTGGAATAAGGAGCCGTTGTTTGTGAGGGAGGGAACGAGAGGCTGGGCACTTTGCTTGGTAGGCCGACTAGATGATGCTCCATAACACATTTTCCATATGTTTGTTCTCAGAAGGCGATGGAAATTAGGGTTACCTTCATCAGTGAATGGAGACTTTTTTCACCAAACATATCTCGAAGGAAGGTCCGGTCTTCCTGCCTGTCCACATATGACTGGAGCTGAGACGGCAATGCAGCCAGCAGCTCATACAGACCTGAAAAAGAAAAAAGAAAAACACTTTAAATGTAGAGCACTGATCTCATTCGCTTGAAAGCGGACGACTTGCCAAGAGTCATTTGTAATTAACAAGAAAGATCTAGGGAGGTCTCATAGCAGCCTGCTTTGGTCTTATTTGAGCTGTGTATTACACATTTGAATTAAATAGCTAAAGCAGCATTACTCTGTGCTGCAAACCATCCTCCTCTGTCAATACACAGCTCTCTGGCGATCTAGAGACTGCACTAGAGTAGCTTCTATGAGCTGTTGCTGCTGTACAGTACGTCACATCAGAAGAAACATTTCCTGCCATTGTTTTAGCTTTTCCTTTACATGTTTCTCCAGTTGAAGGGATTTTGTACAGTAAGCTTTGCCCCCAGTCTCACCAATTCCTGTTTTGACATTATCAACCACCACTTTTTTTCCCTCACAATTTGATAATTTACAGTTACAGGATAATTGTACTACCTTATACTGTAGCTGGACCCTTTACTAATTTGCTACTCTAAAGCAAAATAAAGAGGAAGAGTACCACACCTCCTTGCCCTCCTTCATCTTGTTATGCAGCCACTGGGTATATCATCTTAAGACAAACATTTAAAAAGTTTTGATGTCTGTTCAACCATACTTACTGAACCTGCTGCAGCACTAAACCTGCAACCTCCACGTCTATATGCATGGCTCTCTTAATCCATTATGCTTCTTGTACTTTTCCACATGGAAGTACCCACCTTATCAGACCCAACCCTGCTTCAGACCCTGAATCCAAGGTGGCACTTTGGCTAAAGTGTACTTTGCACCCATTTTAAATGGCGGTATCAATATATACTGGGGTTTTGGATAATATGGGCAGCCATGCCCTGTACTACTGTATAAGAAACCCAGAACTGCACGGACATCGGAGTGGGAATCGACACAAGGGAGAACGCAGCTGTGATGCATATGCTTTCTTCATTCATTTACAGCTCTGAAATCTGGAAAACGTGTGGCATATTCTAAAAGATTTAGAGGATACAGGAAGATGGGGAACAGGGGTATATGGAAAATGCATCTCAACAGAACCTCATAACCTGTTACAAGTCTCATAATGTGATGCTTTTACTACACACCACAGCTGTTAAGTCATGCACTTTATTGATTCCACACATTAAAAACAAAATCTACAGAATTGCATATGTTTAACAGAAAACAAAAATTACTGTTTAAAAACAGCAGAAGCCAGTGTGTCCTGCTGGTTAGAATTTCTCAGGAGATCCAGGTTTTAAATCATAGTTTCTGGCTCATTGGCCTGGGCTCACCAGCATTTGTAATGGAGAACAGTTGCCTGTGTTTGACATTCAAATACATAAAAAACAAAGTAGTTCAGTCAGTGGGCGTCCTCCGATTCCACGTACAAACCAATATCCCAAAAGCTCGAGAGCGGACGTCAGGGAGCTACCAGCCTCCGGAGGACAAAGGCCAGCCCTGCAGGTATCCACTTGAGCTTACAAGACACCAGGCACTCCCCTGACTGTATGATTCACCTGGCTCACCACACAGCCATGCTTTTACCAGATGAGCCTCTCAGGGACCCCAGGTCCTATATTTCTCATTGCCATTTTTTATTGTCAACTGAAGCAGCTTTCCCAAGCAAGATCATATAGTATTTAGTGGCTGAGTTGGGGACCAGTTGCAGCAAGCTGCATTTCAGCAGGGTGTCAAAGTCACACAGATAATGGACTTCCAGATGTCACAGGGAAGCAGTAACCTGCAGTACAGGACAATATTGCCAGCAGTTGGGAACACAACTTTGTTTTTACACATCTGCAGAAGGTTGTGTTACTGTAAAAAGGTACTGGGACTCAAGTGCTATTTAACTACCCATGCAAACTGGACTGACACAACAGCGATAAGACACTAACATGGAAGGCCAAGGAAGTCTCAAATCCTGATTCTGGAAGAGAGACACACACACACACACACACACAGAAACTGTGTTGATTTGGTTATCTTCATTGGTGTTCTTTTAGTGTCTAAAAGGAAATGATTGGACCAACTGTAATGGAAAATGAAGTTGGCTAAATGCACAAAAATCAAAAAAAGAGCCAAATTGTTATCATGGTTGTAGGAAACATTTGGTCTCGGGCACTGAACAAATGAGGCTGCAGCATGGCCTGCACCAGGACACGGGTATGTTTGATTCTCCAGTGGGATGGAGTACAAATCCGCTGTTCACTCCTGTCTCTCGTCTAGTAAAACATTCTGCTTTCCCAGGACCCCCCTCTCCTTCCCCCCAGGGAGCTGTTATTTACAGTGCAGTTATTATTACCAATTTAAAAGTGCACTGGTTTCCATCATGTTAACAGATTAAGCTGATAGATTTAACGTGCAGATTGCACTGTTCTGGATAACAAAGGAGTCATTCACAATGATGTACTCCAGTGTTCTCTCGCTAAAAAGAATGAAGCTGAATAAAAAAAAAGCAAGACAAAGCTGCAGACAAGATGAATATTTTAAATTAAATTATACACTTTGTACGAGAAAAAAAAACACTAACTATGCATGTCAACTTTTGAAGCTTGCTGGAAGACAAATATAATTTTTGCTAAAACTGTAAGATGATTATATTTCCATATTTTATTTCAGTCATTTGTAACATACAGTACATTTTACATAACTGCTCAAAAATTACATGAGGGCGCGAGTAAAAAATCTATTAAACAAAAGAAAACTACTAATAAAAACAAAAGAAATAAGCAAGACCCATCATACTTAACATATTTTTAACGAAGAAGCCTGTGACAGTTACTATTGTAAAAAAAATAAATAAAAACTGAAAACAAATATATAATATCTAATTTCAGGGATCCCAGGATATTTAGTCAGCAGGCGGTCTGAACAGGGTATAATGGGCAACAAATATCGAACGCCCAAGCCGCACAATCCAGCAGAGGTGCCCCAATAATTTCTGGAGCCACTGTGCAGTATACATGTTTAATATATTTTAAATTGGTAAACAGAAGAAAATGTATTCCCTTAATGTCGGTATAATGAAAATACTCTCCTCAGAAATATTTTCCAGGTTGTAAAAATCGTACTCCCAAAATGATTTAATATTTTCGCTGTGACACTGTAGCAGAGCAAAAGAGAAGAAACTGATCTAACTTAGCATGCCATCTGCAGGTGCTGAAGTAGTGATAATAATCAGCAATATATCTGTTACGCTTTTACTGAGCTTGGACTTCCTGCAAGTGAAGGTTTCATTTGAATGTTTGTGCTTAAATGTTTCTGGACAGTTAAAATTGTAGACCCATGTTGATTTTGGATTCTATGCAAGACAATGTTCATTGATTTCATAATTGAGATAAGGATTTAAACTGGCCTGCCAATTTGGCACAATAAGTAAGCATCCAAGTGTAAACAGTATAGTTGTTAGCACTTTGGATTACAGGACATGTATAGACATTTAATTACATTGTAATAACTGGGTAGCAAACAGTGGTTTCAGTTTTTACACAGTAACCACTATGCAATTACATGGTAATAGTGTTGTGGACAACATGGTTACCGTGTATTTGGCCATTTCCTCACTCCACCAGTAGTTTCCATACAAGAGCAGGAAGCACTGGAAGTCAACAAGTTACTACCATGTTGTTACAAGTATGTCCCATGTTAATGTACACATTTATAAATATTTGTAAAGTGAAAGCCCTACTTTTGTTTTTATTAACACAAGAGTATTGTTCAGTTGCCATGTCTATTCAATCCTGGGTCTACTCTATAAGGCTACCTGAAATAAGTTCAACTGAATCGAATTCATAACCAACATTTAAACCAGCGACCTAGAGGTGAAAAGCTTTCTATCCAATCTGCCGAGCATCAAGCCAATTGGTTTGTAGTTATGCTCAACTCAAAGGGTGGTTCAAACTCAGTTGTTTCATAAATTACAAGCCGTGAGTGTATTGGTATTGAATGGTTACTGTAGCCTTAACAACTACTTCTTTATAAGAACGTGTGTTGCAATTGGTGTTGCTTACCAAAGCTCTATCGTCGCATGGGCTGTTTTGTAATTACTATTGCTTTAAAAGCAGCTACTTTAGTCGTAAATTGCATATCTCAACATCTTACTTTAAAGGCACTGCACTTCAAAAGCAAAAAGCAGTTTTACAAAGGTAATTCAATGTTTAAAAAAGAAACTCATGGGAATGCACATAAAATACTACATAGCCATTTTTACTGAAACTTCTAATTTTAGCTGGCAATTGGCAGATCAAGCATATCATTGTACTGATATACAGAACAAGACTTGTGTGCTAAGCCTATAAAACCTTTCATTGTTGGAAACATTATTATTACACAATTTACAATAACTCACGCAAGAATTAAATCAATTATTGCAAACATACATATGACAGACTGTTCACTTTTGACTAAGCAAAGAATTTTGCGAATAGTACTGGCCAGATTTATCAAAGTCTTAACACCAAAATACGATCTGCATTATTTATTTATTTATTTTTGTAGAAGTTAACCTGTACTGTTTTAAAATGTTGTGATAACAGCACACTCTTGGTGTCGTAAATTGGGTCCTTAAATTAACACTCTGTGAGTTGCTTGTTAGTAAAAGTTATAAGATTAGCAGTTTTGTTTCTAGACAGAAAATGGTGCAAACTGCAATTCGGTGTAAAGTTCCTGGAAAGTCAGTTAACAAGGGACAACAACAATGAAGATACCTCCTTCCACGTGCAAGAAAAACAGCTGAACTAATATAGGACAGAGATCTTTTACATTTATTCTCAGAACCACACAATACATACTGAATACAACACGTATTACAAGCTGGTATAGATATGAACAGTATTATATTCTTGTTTGCTATCCTGAATTTCTATGTCTTACAGATGCAGTAGACTACCGCAAAACTACTCTACAGTCCAAAATTCCCACTGGTGCCGAGGTGCAGCACACCAGATTATATTCAGAATCGGGCACCTTGTACTTTTGCGCTGAAAACACAATCGCTGTCCAAGTTTCCTGTTCAGTCTCAAGTACAGAATCCCAAATGAGATCGAATTCATTAAAGTAACAGAGCGTTGCAGTCTGTGATGCATTGCAGATACTTCAAGATATTAAATTACGACAGTATTATTAGTGTGATGTGCAATTCAAAGGATGGCTAAAAGAAACAGGACAAGGATAATTATATATTGCACCATCAGGGGAAAATAAAGGAATTCTTTAAAATGGCAGTGTTTATATAATGAGTAACTGTGTGATGCACATTGTGCTTGTGTGGCTGTTCGTGTGCATGTGGCTTTCTGTTATTTAAATGACATGTCCTGGATAGCAAGTTGATTAAATACTGTACCCAAGAACAATAAGCCCTTGAATTGACTGTCACCGGAACCAAGTGGTCACCTGTTCTAAACCCAGTAAGGAGTTTGTTTTTCAATACAAGTGAATGGAAAGAGGCACTTTGAATGGACATATATATATATATATATATATATCTCTTGACAAAGGTATGTAAACATACTGAAATGTTGGGAAATTGGCTCTTACACACACACACATATATACATTATATATATATATATATATATATATATATATATATATATATATATATATATATATATATATATATATATATATATATATATATATATATATATATATATATATATATATATATATATATATATATATATATATATATATATATATATATATATATATATATATAGACACACACACAATTTAAACTAAGTGGAAATTTTCATTCTGATGTAATTGGAAACAGGGATCTTTTCCAGTTGCAACAAATTCTTGTGTTACAGTACTGTATTCTTATGGAAAAATGTTAGTTCCTGGGAGGAGAATAAATGGCTCTAAATCGATAAAAGTGCTCCCGTAGCTATGCTCACTGCAGATTCCAGATGCTCAACATTCTTGACATCAGTATGGAAAAATTTACTGTTAGTCTAGAGAAATTTAATATCACCATTCTTGTCATATCCCTCATAGCTACATTATTAGGACAGGTCTGTGGAAGCTATGAACCAGAGTTAAATGATAAAAAATATGGAGCCTGGGTTTCATTATTGTTGCTTATTATGAAACAATTACCTTGCTTGGAGTAGGAGGAAGGGAGGCTAGAAGGGACTACAAAAACGTTACACTTTTGTGTGCGAGGATGTCTGGAAAAGGGGTTTTCTTAGGGCTATCTATTCTTCTCTGTCTACTACTCCAGGCTACCAAATGCAGGGCTTGAGCCCGATCGTTTTACTACTTTAATGGGGGCAATAAACACTAAAAGAGCATACAAGTATGGCCCAGAATAACACTGTATACTTTTACAGGCTTAATAAAAAACAGGGACAGAACCAGACTTTAAAATCGAAAGGTAAAGCCATCAAAACGTGTTCGCCTTCAGTTTGTCTTTGATACGGGACTTGTATAGATCTTTACTGTGTCTTTAAAGAAAAAGTAGATTTACAGAAAATATAGCATAACATTGGCTCAGAACACGAGAAGACGATGCGCCAGTGAATTGTACAAAGCGTTGCTAGAGTAAGTCACAGGTCCAGGGATATGTAGGGTAACAAACAGGCTTCTCTCAGTAGTCAGCATGCAGGTGCAAGCACTCTCTCACGGTTAGCCTCTCTTTTGGAATAGTTCTTGGTTCCCACTCCTTCTATTGCAGTTTACAGGTCCTGAAACCAGAATTATGAGCCAACTCAATTAACTAAAACAGACTCCTGTGTACACTAACTTGAGGAATTCATGTAACCTTGAGATTCTTACAAGTAGAAAAGGAAAAGGAAGCAAGTGAAGCCTGACTGCAAACACCCTGGTTTCCCAGTCCCAATGGTGGACCTAGCATTTTATTCTTTTTCTTTTTTTTTTTTGGCTTACATTTATACTAATTTAGCTTCCTTTGTTATAGTTTCATTTGTTAATACAGTACTTTGGTGAGAAGAGAACCATTAAATAAATGTTCACCAGCATACTAGCAATACCATAATTATTGATTTTAAAATGAAAATCGATTAGGGATTGTTTTATTTGAAACACATGTTTAGGATAAAAATGAAATGAAGAGTAGTCTATCTGATATTATTACTACTGGGATAACACACGCTTAAGCCTTTGCATCCAAGAGCACGGTGTAATTCATTATGTGGCCTAATTTTGATCATCAATTGCTTTAATGTGTGCTAGAAAAACGGTACATTTCTCTTTCAATAGATTAGTAAATAAATGCACACTGAAAACTCCAACTAGGTAAAGAAATCCTATCTACACTGTAAACGTACCATAAACAAGGCATTTATGTTACAGTGCACAGGTGGCGAAGCTGCAGCAACAATACATTTCAACACTGGTATCATCTCTTATCCAAATGCTTTTTTTAATGAAGTGTATTTGTGTTTTTTTAATGAAGAGTATTGCACTGTCTTGTTATTTTATTATTATTATTATTAGTTTATTTAGCAGACGCCTTTATCCAAGTTGACTTACAGAGACCAGGGTGTGTGAACTATGCATCAGCTGCAGTGTCACTTACAATTACGTCTCACCCGAAAGACGGAGCACAAGGAGGTTAAGTGACTTGCTCAGGGTCACACAATGAGTCAGTGGCTGAGCTGGGATTTGAACCGGGGACCTCCTGGTTACAAGCCCTTTTCTTTAACCACTGGACCACACAGCCTCCTTTACAAGCATAATAATGACAAAGCAGCCCCTTGCACAGTTAGTGTGCTGTGAGCCCATCAGTATTTTACACTCCCTACCGTTCCTAGTACCCTGCTTCCAACCTATCCAGTAAGGTAACATTATTTTCTTAACAAACATTAATTAAAAAGAGGCTTGTAAAAGTGCCAGAAAGCAAAGAACCCTAGAAGCAGCACCTCCCGTACACCGCAATATAAAATCAACAGCTCTCACCAGCCGGCTCATTGTCATAATCTGAAGCAAAGGCAGACTTCACAACATTTCTACTAGGAGAACTTACCAACAGGTATATGTGGTTTTGAATACTATAATGTACGGTTCTGAAACTTTTCCTTTAAAAGACACAAAGAAAAACGTGTGCAGCAGAGCGTGCCCAGTTATCTTCAACGGCACTTTTAACAGCATCTCCCAAATGCAAAAACGACAGTATGGTCTACCACAAAAAATAAACCAAGCTGCAAAACCAGAATTTAAATGGAGCGGCATCAGTTCTCACAACTCCAATCCAAACTCTGGCTATTGAAAGCGGCAGACAGGCCTGCAAGCTTTTAAAGGCATGAGTCACTGAATTGTCTGCTCAGACTAACCCTAAACCACAGGAACGTCAAATCAAGAAGGTTAAACAACAGCAGCTGGTGAACTTTGGATCAAGTGGGGCGTCGGAGTAGGAAAATGAACAAATGCAAGTACAAGCCGTTTTCACACAGATTCTTTCTTACCATTGAAATGCCACTGTGATTAATATGCCTTGATGCTATGTAAAGCCAGTATATTCACACATGGCTAATTTTTTGGTTTGTTTGTTTACTGTGCAATTTAATCAGTTAAATGTATCTACATTAGCTCCATGTACAATGTATATTAATAAAACATATATTTTAATTAAAAATAGAAACATCATATGTATAATTACATAAAGTAAAGCAGTTAAATAAACAGTACTCACCTACTTACACAGGAATTTTGATCTTTAAGGGCAGCAAACCTCTCAGTGGTTCTCTTGTTGAAGTCTGGTATCTCATGGATCAGCTGTTTCTCTACTGACAGCATCGCCAGTGCGTTGAGTCGACCCTGGTTCATCGTGTTTCTTAAAAACGTTTTAATCCTCTTGGGCTCCCGAGTGGCGCATCCAGTAGTGCAGGATGTGCCCTATAGTCTGGACGTTGCGAGTTCGAGTCCAGGCTATTCCTTTGCCGACCGAGGACGGGAGCTTCCAGGGGTGGCGCTCAATTGGCGGCGTCGCCCAGGGGAGGAGGGAGGGAGGGAGGGAGGGAGGGTTAGGTCGGCCAGGGTGTCCTCAGCTCACCGCGCAACAGTGACCCCTGTAGTCTGGCCAGGCGCCTGCGGGCTTGCCTGTAAGCTGCGTTGTCCTCCGACGCTGTAGCTCTTGGGTGGCTGCATGGTGAGTCCGCAGTGTGAAAAAAAGCGGTCGGCTGACGGCACACACTTCACAGGAAGCTGTACATCAACGCTCCCCAAGGAACTTGACAGAGCTTGAACAGTTTTGTAAAGAAGAATGGTCAAATATTGCCAAATCTAGGTGTGCAAAGCTGGTAGAAACCTATCCCAACAGACTCACAGCTGTAAATGCTGCCAAAGGTGCTTCCACCAAGTATTAATTCGGGGGGGTGGAGACTTATCCAATTATGATCTTTCAGTTTTGTATTTAACATATAATTTTTTTCTCTCAATAAAAACTTTTTTCCCCTTAACAGTGTGGAGTATGGTGTGTAGATAAGTGGAAAAAAATCCTCATTTAAATGCATGAAACTCTGAGGCACTGACACAACAAAATGTGAAAAAGTTCAAGGGGGTGTAAACTTTCTATAGGCACTGTATACTGATGCAGAATGAAAACACAACAGTCTAAGTTTAATCAATAGCTCATTGGGCACATACATAATGTTATTTACATTTTAACTAGTGAGCAGATAGGTTTGTTGATTGTTTCAGTAGTAATGCTCATTAGGATACTGAGCTCAAGCCATGTGATTTCATAAAAACGCCAGACGCTCAGTGTTAGGTATTTGAGTTAAAATTGCCACAATGAGCTGATTAAGAATCTGTATAAAATAGCCATTCAAAAAGACATGATTTTAATTAATGCAAGAACAGCGAAACATACAATCATGACTGAAGGCGGCCTGTCTGAGAGAAGTTGCCCGGAGAATGAGATGTTCTGCTTCAACAAATCAGCAGACTAGTCCAGAGAAACCAGGAAACCGGCTCTGTGAGGGACAGGCCACGTCCTGGAAGGCAGAGGGTTACCACACCGGCCCAGGATGGTCATATCCGACTGATCCATCTGCGTAATCGTTTTCATACTGAGAGCACGAGAAATTCCAGGAAGAAATAACCCGCGCATCAGCAGAATGACTGTAGCTCGCCGTCTGCATGAAAATGATTTGCATGTTCGGAGGCCGTTCAGGGGTAACATGTTGACAGCGGAGAGACAAAATCAGCATCTTCTGTGGGCCAGAGAACATCTGAGGTGGTGGCAGAGAGAGTGGTGGAGTGTTTTATTCATCGATGAATGCTGTTTTACCATTGACAGACCTGACGGAAGACAACGTGTGTGGAGACGTCGTGGCGAGTGCTAAGCTGACTGTTGTGTTGTTCAAGCCAACGGGTGGGGCAGAGGAAGTGTGATGATGTGGGGTGGAATCTCCTTTAACACAAGAACGCCTTTGTGCAGACTGGATGCCAATCTGGAAGTGCTGATTTTCCAGCAGGACAATGCAAGGCCAAACAGTGCTAGGATTACAACTGCACAACTTCAAGAAAACAATGTCGAGGTCTTGCCATGGCCAGCTTTTTCTCTCCTGAGTCCAATAGAACATCTGTGGGACCAAATCGCCAGTGCCACCCACAGGAGACAACCACGACCAGCCATCCTTCACCAACTGGCTGCAGCTGCACAGGAAGAGTGGCGGAACATCCCACAGCAGTCTATCTAGAGGCTGATCAGGTCTATGCATCAATGCTGCCAGGATTGGGTTAATGCTCAGGGAGGTCATACCTGACACTAACTTTGTAATATTTTCATTTTGACAGTGTGTCATGTTTCATACTGAAACTTATGATTCTTTGATCTGTATTTTTGTTCACATTTTCTGTGATTTCGTTTGATATCTAAGTTTAAAATATTTTATTAAATCCATTAGACTTGAGTGTTGCGTTTCTTTTGTGCAAATATAAATGTGGAGGGGCGACACCCTAATGCCCTCTATACACGAGCTGCCACTTAAACACATCTTAAATACATTCCACTGGTCCACAAACAGCTGGACTTCATGCTGAAAACAACATGCTTCTGAAGTCGTTTTCAACATTTTCGATATGGGGATTCAAACCGACTTCGTCTCCTGGCATTTCTTTAATCTTGAGTTCCATTGAAAATGATGGCTCAAAATATACTAATAATTTAGTACCAAGTCGAAATTGTTTCTAGGTTTTTCTATTGACTTTATTCCTCCTTTTGTCAAAAACATATGTTTAAGTACTTTCATGTACAGTTAAAATGAAATTTACAGTATATGTAACAGTTTGTATTAACTGGGTCTTGACAGGGTCAGTTTTTGTTCCAGAAGTCAACCACTGAAGTCATTAATATGAGGGAATATATTATATTAAGTGACATGCACTTAGTAAAACTGACTACGATTAGCAGAAGCCTTTGCTCGAGTAGCAGGGGTAGTATTATGGAGGCTGTGTGGTCCAGTGGTTAAAGAAAAAGGCTTGTAACCAGAAGATCCCCGGTTCAAATCCCACCTCAGCCACTGACTCACTGTGTGACCCTGAGCAAGTCACTTAACCTCCGTGTGCTCTGTCTTTCGGGTGAGATGTAATTGTAAGTGACTCTGCAGCTGATGCATAGTTCACACACCCTAGTCTCTGTAAGTCGCCTTGGAAAAAGGCATCTGCTAAATAAACTAATAATAATAATAATAATATTATGGCACCTTTGCATCTGGTTCGTTTGACCCTTTGATCCGGATTGAAGTGCATACAACATTCACAACAAGCTATTATCATCATCAAGAACAGCTAAATTGCAATTGAGAATGTACAATATGTAAATATTTTTCAGTCATGATTGTCTCCGACATTTCCTCCAAAAGAACAGTGTTTTCCCAACAAACACTCTCTTTCGGCTTGCTAAGTTTCTTCAATGATTTGATGCTGTTAGCACCAAATAAACCAAAAGAACACGGACAACATCAGCACAGCCACGGCACGTCAAGTATTCTCCCTGTTGGGCATGATGGAAAAAGTTTCCAGAGAGAACTTCCGCACTCATAAATCAGCAACAGAGCTGAGTGTGTTTGGAAAGTGCAATGTGAAACCAATAGAACTGTAATCTGGGTGAAGCTGCAAGTGAACCAAGTAAACAAATTGGAATGCACTTTAAAAGAAACTCAAGTTTGCTTCGAATTATTCTGATGTGAAATGAACCGAAGCAAACCTGAAAATGTTTTGATTCGAATCACTTGCAAGTGAACGAAGTGTGAAAGTGCCCTCAAATGAACAGCTCTGCATCTCAAGATTTAATAAACCTGAAATGAACCGGGATCTTGTACCCTGAGATAGATTACGCTGATACAATGACTTTGTTAACCCTTAAAATCGGCACGGTGGCTTCTGATTCTAAGACACAATTTGTATAGTAAAAATGTAATGGTAATCATATGAAAGAACATGTGTTGGTAATGTCAAACCAGTTTGCTGGAGGTGAGACTGGCATAAGTAGATTTGCTAAGGTAACTCCACTTTGCAGTAGGCTTAAAATGATTGCATGGTAAGGAATGTATGGGGAACAAGAAACATACGGTAAACAATTAACCACAGTAACCTTGTAAAATAGAGTAGTTAGGGGTTTGTTGCAGTTGAGTAACAGCTGAATATCTCATTTCTAGTATAAATAGTAAGATAACATAAACAAACTGCAGTCATGTATTCTCTGGGCCTACTGGAGTATAAATACCAAGCATAGTGGCGCACGCAGACAGAGAAGCACGCAGACAGAGAAGCTCCCAACAGATCATCTGGAGCGTCTGAGGGCTCTCTCCAGGAGTTCAGGTAATCTGATCAATTGTATATCTCTGTTAATGCTAGTGGCACGTATTGTATCTAAACAATAACAATGAAAAATGTGACGTGGGTCTTTAGAAATAATAAATGGTTGGCATTGTTAATTTCAAACATGGTAGAAGAAGTAGTTAATTTCATGTTTACCTACATTTTTTAAAATCTTACACATTAACAAGTCTAGTTGTCCAACATGAGTTGCCAAGACATACTGAAAATCTCCCATCAACTTACCTTTTTTTCTTCTTCAGATCCAGATAAATCGATATTTGAACTACCACATTGGTTTTAACTTTTTTTTTTTTTTTTAATACGGTTCATACTGTTTCATATAGATGATTTAACCGTGATTTAATGCTCACATGCACTCTTAATTATTCAAAATTATAAACCCCAGAATAGACTCGAGGTGAAAACATATACAGTACTGTGCAAAAGTTTTAGGAAGGTGTGAAAAAATGCTGTAAAGTAAGAATGCTTTCAAAAATAGACATGTTAATAGTTTATATTTATCAATTAACAAAATGCAAAGTGAGTGAACAGAAGAAAAATCTACATCAAGTCAATATTTGGTGTGACCACCCTTTGCCTTCAAAACAGCATCAATTCTTCTAGGTACACTTGCACACAGTTTTTGAAGGAACTTCGGCAGGTAGGTTGGCCCAAACATCTTGGAGAACTAACCACAGTTCTTCTGTGGATTTAGGCAGCCTCAGTTGCTTCTCTCTCTTCATGTAATCCCAGACAGACTCGATGATGTTGAGATCAGGGCTCTGTGGGGGCCATACCATCACTTCCAGGACTCCTTGTTCTTCTTTACGCTGAAGATAGTTCTTAATGACTTTAAGCTGAATGTTTGGGGTCGTTGTCATGCTGCAGAATAAATTTGGGGCCAAGCAGATGCCTCCCTGATGGTATTGCATGATGGATAAGTATCTGCCTGTACTTCTCAGCATTGAGGAGACCATTAATTCCGACCAAATCCCCAACTCCATTTGCAGAAATGCAGCCCCAAACTTGCAAGGAACCTCCACCATGCTTCACTGTTGCCTGCAGACACTCATTCGTGTTTCGCTCTCCAGCCCTTCGGCGAACAAACTGCCTTCTGCTACAGCCAAATATTTCAAATTTTGACTCATCAGTCCAGAGCACCTGCTGCCATTTTTCTGCACCCCAGTTCCTGTGTTTTCGTGCATAGTTGAGTCGCTTGGCCTTGTTTCCACGTCGGAGGTATGGCTTTTTGGCGCAAGTCTTCCATGAAGGCCACTTCTGACCAGACTTCTCCGGACAGTAGATGGGTGTACCAGGGTCCCACTGTTTTCTGCCAATTCTGAGCTGATGGCACTGCTGGACATCTTCCGATTGTGAAGGGAAGTAAGCATGATGTGCCTTTCATCTGCTGCAGTAAGTTTCCTTGGCCGACCACTGCGTCTACGGTCCTCAACGTTGCCCGTTTCTTTGTGCTTCTTCAAAAGAGCTTGGACAGCACATCTGGAAACCCCTGTCTGCCTTGAAATTTCTGCCTGGGAGAGACCTTGCTGATGCAGTATAACTACCTTGTGTCTTGTTGCTGTGCTCAGTCTTGCCATGGTGTATGACTTGACAGTAAACTGTCTTCAGCAACCTCACCTTGTTAGCTGAGTTTGGCTGTTCCTCACCCAGTTTTATTCCTCCGACACAGCTGTTTCTGTTTCAGTTAATGATTGTGTTTCAACCTACATATTGAATTGATGATCATTAGCACCTGTTTGGTATAATTGTTTAATCATACACCTGACTATATGCCTACAAAATCCCTGACTTTGTGCAAGTGTACCTAGAAGAATTGATGCTGCTTTGAAGGCAAAGGGTGGTCACACCAAATATGGATTTGATTTAGATTTTTCTTCTGTTCACTCACTTTGCATTTAGTTAATTGATAAATATAATCTATTAACATGTCTATTTTTGAAAGCATTCTTACTTTACAGCATTTTTTCACACCTGCCTAAAGCTTTTGCACAGTACTGTATGTGTGGGGAATCTATTTTGGTTTCAATGACAGCTACAGTATCTGTGTTTCTGGGGAGACATGAACTTTCACCACCCATCCCAGAATTCCCAGGTTGTGTGGGAAGGTTCATGACCACACAGTATTAAGAACAGTAAAACCTGAATCAAATATTTACCAAAACGACAACCATGATAGCTGAATATTCATGTATGTCTATTGAAGAAAATCTAATAAAGCCTGAACTGAATCCTGGGCCCATTGGATATTAAATGCAGAACTTAATGGGTTCTCATCCTGGTTAAATACTAAAGAATGTAATTGAACAGGATTTAGATCAAGTTGACCACAAAAACAGATTTTGTTATTGCTATACAGGAAAACATATGCATTTGTTCAGTAACATTTAAAATGTCATTATATCTTCTTCACGCTTTACTGGTTAGACAGATGCCTTAGGCAGACATAAACTGGAATGGATGCTGCCTGTCTGAATGCATCAGTCATTTTAAGGTTTGACAGATGCCGGTACTATTATCTACAAAAACATAATGTGTGCTGCAGTTAACATGTTGTATTGTGTTGCAGATTTGACCCTTAATCAAACTCTTCTTATTAATGTTTCAGCACAAATGTTGTAGTCTGCTTTATTGAATGAAGGATTGATTCATTTAGTTAGGAAACACCCAGAAAGCATGAATGAAAAAGCTCCTAACATATACTGTACAAGGTTTGGTTCTCACAGACAAACGAACACAGGGGAGAAAACCTGCGGTGAAAACAGGGCCTGGAATCTCCTTCAGTGAAGACAGTGGCAGTTTTAATGGCTTCCATCAGTACCCTACCCACTGTAGAAAGACATGGGGCTGACAGTTTACAGTACCTGTGTCACTTCCAGGTCCAGTTGATAACGCTGGCATGATTTCTGCCTGTGGAATATCACACAGGACTGTCAGAGTAACACTCAATAGCCAATAGCCAGAAAGCAGCAATCAATCTTAGCCAAGTTGTCTCTGGGAAGATTTATGCCATTTGCAGCAGCCCCCTAGAAAGAGTAAAAACATCATGTAACAAAAATACAGAACAAGAGCTGCAGCATTCTGTCAATGTCAGATCTCTTCATCTGTGTGATAAAACAGCTTTGGCCTTTATTGCAAAGAAGAAAAGTCTTTTCAAACCAAGCTAATAGAATCCACTGCAAACCAGCTTACCATTAAAAACTAATGTACTCTGCTTCCTCAAGATATTTACCTAAACAAAAACAACAAGAAAGCCTCTTCTTAATTGAAATAAGGGCCAGAAAATCTTGTAAACGTGCATGTCTTGCTGTACCAAGTCGAATTATTTTCCTTGGAGTCCATAATTCTTGAAGACACAACAAGCTGAAAAGGAGAAATTCAGTATTGTTTAGGAAAAAGCAGCAGGGTGTGGGAACGGCCCAGGAATCCAGTGCCTGAGCAGCCTGACCTCTCACCTCTGCATGAAAGCCAATCCCTGCAGGTGGTGCTACTGTATTGTAAGGCTGGATGAGGACTGCACTTCAGTCAGGCAGGCAGGCGAGGCACAGCACACCACAGCTTCTGTGACTCACAGCAATCCCTTCAAACAGATGGCTTTACTATCACATATTTCACTATAGCACAGCATATAGAAATACAGCATCTGGAGCCAAGAGAATTCATTAATCTTCAGTTCATCTATTTTAACAAATACTTTAATTGCGTTGTCTCTCTAGGCTTTATTAAAAGCCTGAATTAATATAGAAACTCTTTCCTCCCCATTTCCTTATTAATGGCTTAAAAAAGAAGAAAACCAGTGTCCTGTCACCAAGTCATGCTGCCATTAGTTACTGCTGTATCTATTTTAACAACCCCGCATGGGGGGTCCCTCCCCCTCTTGAGCGAGTCCACACTTTGTTTTTAGGTTACACAAATCCTATAACATTAACCATACATTTCATTTACTCAAGCCATCATCGGCATGTTAAGAAAGTAAAAATAAAAGCGTGCTTTGTTCCACATCAACAATGTTAAATGATTCACATCGAATATAAAAAAGATGTAAAGAACTGTCCTTCTTATCAAGTTTTACCTGGAGGGATGTAACTGATAAAAGGCCAAGTAAACTTAATATTCTTTATCTAATGATTTACAAGCAAGGCTAAATTTGAGAATATTTTTTTCATGAAGTTTAAATCTATGAAGTGAAAAAAGACTAAAAGGCAAATGACATACCCCTTAAAAGCAGGGTGGAGTTTGCCTATTTTTAATATAACCCAAACCCACAAGTGTCCAGTAAGGCAGACTTTTTACAGCCTGCAGTATGAATCGAACACCAAATCACAACTTGAGTGGCTCTTCTTTACAGTTGCACATGTGCACACAGCTGTTATCACTTGCACTGTTAAGTGCAGCAGAGGCTCTTCCTGTTGCAGCAGCTATTCCTTCTCTTGTCAGTCACTTCCAAACACTGCTTCTCCTGCAGCTCTCCAGCACACCTTCCATCACGAGAAAGCATCCGCCTGTCAGAGGCAACGGCTCTTCCAAGACTATCCTATCCATCAAGTGTGCTGTATAGTACCTACACTTCCAAGAAAAACGATCCTTCACAGCCTGTGCACCGGTCCAAGAACATCTCCAGTCTCCCAAGGAAACTGTTGCCACCGTTACAAAAGCATCCAGCTGTCAAAGGTATCTCTCACATGACACAAAAGACATGGTCTACTCAACTGGTCAAAAACAGGGGCACATCCAAATGCAGTATTGGCAACCTTCAATATCACTAAACAGACCTCATAACTGAGGTGTTTAATATATTATACAGACAGAAATGGGACTCGCATGCATGGCCTGATGTTTGATTTTCATCACCCTGGAACAGAAATTCTAAATTATCTCCGTGCCAGGAATTCTATCCAATTGAATGGACCCCGTTGACTAACATGCTGAGACGTTGCTTTCAAAACAACATTGGAGTCTTAAAGCTATGGCTGTGCTACCTTTCAAAAGAATCTAGACTGTAGTAATCAAAAGGTCAACCTTGCGGAAAGAGCCTTCTACCGTACTGTATCATGTGTATCTTTCTACTGTACTGTATGAGTGACACAAGTATGGCTTCTGAATCTCTCACCAGATTCTGGAACTCCCAAAACTGTGCTCTAAAGAATGATTTTGTCATAGTTTTAACATAAAGGATAAGCGATTCTCCAGCGTGGGTGCAGGATTACAAGTCTGACATATGCAAAGACTGCTCAATCAAATACCCATGGTCGTTGATATGCATCTTCCGCAGTAGTTAAGATTGCTCAACTAAATATCACTCATTAGGTTTTTCACAGGCAACATTTCATTTTCCACTACTGCATTGTGGTCTCCTTGTACTGTGGATGTAACTATGTGGATTTTTGATTATCAGTGATCGATTAACTTTGAATAGCCTACATGTTATTTTCAATACCCACAGGAATGTGTACTGTATGTTGTTGCTCTAACCAAATATATTATACAGTAGAGATGAATCCTCATTAAAATACAGAGTACTAAATGTAACGGATATCAGGTGATGTTGTAAGCATCTCTCTCATCGTTACAGCACTGCTCAAGCAGCAATACGAGGCAGTGCTTTAAAAGCAGAAGTCCTTCTAGCTCTAGAAGAGCAATAGAATGTCAACAGATATCACTAACAACCTGTACAGGCATACAGAATGCAGTTAACTGTATTGTTCTACCCACTCCGCACTGAGAGACATCAACAGTATCTTAGAAAACACGAGCACTGGCCATAGCTATGCTGTATGTATGAACAGTCCCATCATCAGCAGTGGCAGCAGTGTGGAGTAGTGGTTAGGGCTCTGGACTCTTGACCGGAGCGTCATGGGTTCAATCCCAGGTGGGGGACACTGCTGCTGTACCCTTGAGCAAGGTACTTTACCTAGATTGCTCCAGTAAAAACCCAACTGTATAAATGGGTAATTGTATGTAAATAAAAAAAAATAATGTGATATCTTGTAACAATTGTAAGTCGCCCTGGATAAGGGCATCTGCTAAGAAATAAATAATAACAATAACAATCATCAGACCAGCTGACTTTGGGTATGTATATATATATATATATATATATATATATATATATATATATATATATATATATATATATATATATATATAGTAACTGGAAATTGTGGCCTGTGATTGGTTAAAACCTCATCATAGGAGTAATACATTGAACTATTGCCCTAAAATCAGCTGTCCAGATAAGCTGGGTATCTGTCGTTTTTACGCATTAAAAAATCCAAAATACGCACTAAATTTAAAATTTAATAGCAATAGCAATTTTGCTGCACAGCTTATCTGCCTCCCCTCCCGCTTCCCCTAAAACTTCCACTAGTAACTACATCTCCCAGAATGCAATGCCTTCAGTTATTAGGAAACTGTACAACAAAAACCAACCCAACAAACATTATCCAATCTCTGGCTAGCCCTGTTATCTTTGCAGCCAATCACAGTAAGAATAGGAACACAGGTTGAAGCGTAAACACCCCAGTCCAGCTACAAATCCAACTGGGACCATCGTCAGAGGCAACCGCTAAAAAAAGGTGCCTAAAATAGTAAACAAACTGTATTATAACTTATTCATGCATTTCCTTATTTTATTTATCTGTATGGCTTTATATTGAAGTTTTAACATGTTCACAAGTTTAAAGAACCTTGTCTAACACACACACGCACACACATGGTTCAAAGTAACATTGCAGTTAAAATGGAAAGCTCTGTTTTAATGCCTACCCCATTACCATTTAAGATTGTATAGTATTTAAATCGAGATTAATTATGACTTCAAGGTAATGTTGTATTTTACCCCCCGAAAATACATTTTACTCTCAGTGTTAAAATTAGAGGGCAAATTAATCCCAGACCCAAAACATTATCTGGAGCTCTGCCGAACATCCTTACACCACTGGTCAATAGTCTCCGTCTGTCATGTGATTGGTTCACATCACTGTCAGTCCCGCCCCTTTTCAAAGGAATGCTTCTCTCCCCTGTACTCTTCACAAGAGAAAATGGCTGAACACCGATTCTGTGAGTTAACAGACAATGATTTACAAAGCATTCAAAAGAAAGATACTCCAAACACTAAAATGGTGATTAAAACATCACTGTCACCGTTATCTGACTTTCTGAAATTCAACAACTCGACGAAAACATATATGACAGGCGGGATAGAAACTGGATTGTGCAGCAGTCAGGAAACCAGACAGAGACAGAGAAAAACTTTGCTAACGATACGGTATGGACCTCGAAAACATTTTCTGTTATTTATTTATTCACGTATGCTATAACCAATATTTTTAAACAATATATAAAGTCGTATTTACTATCCAACCTTGCCTCACTTATTTTCTTGACCAATTCATATATTAAATGTACTGCAGACTCCGCCATAGTGAAAAATGAAATGCCCCTCAGGAAGACTATTGTTACCTCCAGGATGTAGTGCCCTCAGCTTCGGGCATTATAGCCTCGTCGGTAAGTCTTCCCTCGGGTCAATAATTTTCTACTATAGCCCTCCTCTCCAGTCCATAACTTAATTTTATTTATATATATATATATATATATATATATATATATATATATATATATATATATATATATATATATATATATATATATATATATACACAGTACTGTGCAAAAGTTTTAGGCAGGTGTGAAAAAATGCTGTAAAGTAAGAATGCTTTCAAAATAGACATGTTAATAGTTTATATTTATCAATTAACTAAATGCAAAGTGAGTGAACAGAAGAAAAATCTAAATCAAATCCATATTTGGTGTGACCACCCTTTGCCTTCAAAACAGCATCAAGCATCAATTCTTCTAGGTACACTTGCACACAGTTTTTGAAGGAACTCGGCAGGTAGGTTGGCCCAAACATCTTGGAGAACTAACCACAGTTCTTCTGTGGATTTAGGCAGCCTCAGTTGCTTCTCTCTCTACATGTAATCCCAGACAGACTCGATGATCTTGAGATCAAGGCTCTGTGGGGGCCATACCATCACTTCCAGGACTCCTTGTTCTTCTTTACGCTGAAGATAGTTCTTAATGACTTTCGCTGTATGTTTGGGGTCGTTGTCATGCTGCAGAATAAATTTGGAGCCAATCAGATGCCTCCCTGATGGTATTGCATGATGGATAAGTATCTGCCTGTACTTCTCAGCATTGAGGAGACCATTAATTCTGACCAAATCCCCAACTCCATTTGCAGAAATGCAGCCCCAAACTTGCAAGGAACCTCCACCATGCTTCACTGTTGCCTGCAGACACTCATTCGTGTACCGCTCTCCAGCCCTTCGCTAACAAACTGCCTTCTGCTACAGCCAAATATTTCAAATTTTGACTCATCAGTCCAGAGCACCTGCTGCCATTTTTCTGCACCCCAGTTCCTGTGTTTTTGTGCATAGTTGAGTCGCTTGGCCTTGTTTCCACGTCAGAGGTATGGCTTTTTGGCCACAAGTCTTCCATGAAGGCCACTTCTGACCAGACTTCTCTGGACAGTAGATAGGTGTACCAGGGTCCCACTGTTTTCTGCCATTTCTGAGCTGATGGCACTGCTGGACATCTTCCGATTGCGAAGGGAAGTAAGCATGATGTGTCTTTCATCTGCTGCAGTAAGTTTCCTTGGCCGACCACTGCGTCTACGGTCCTCAATGTTGCCCGTTTCTTTGTGCTTCTACAAAAGAGCTTGGACAGCACATCTGGAAACCCCTGTCTGCCTTGAAATTTCTGCCTGGGAGAGACCTTGCTGATGCAGTATAACTACCTTGTGTCTTGTTGCTGTGCTCAGTCTTGCCATGGTGTATGACTTTTGACAGTAAACTGTCTTCAGCAACCTCACCTTGTTAGCTGAGTTTGGCTGTTCCTCACCCAGTTTTATTCCTCCTACACAGCTGTTTCTGTTTCAGTTAATGATTGTGTTTCAACCTACATATTGAATTGATGATCATTAGCACCTGGTTGGTATAATTGTTTAATCATACACCTGACTATATGCCTACAAAATCCCTGACTTTGTGCAAGTGTACCTAGAAGAATTGGTGCTGTTTTGAAGGCAAAGGGTGGTCACACCAAATATGGATTTGATTTAGATTTTTCTTCTGTTCACTCACTTTGCATTTAGTTAATTGATAAATATAATCTATTAACATGTCTATTTTTGAAAGCATTCTTACTTTACAGCATTTTTTCACACCTGCCTAAAACTTTTGCACAGTACTGTATATATATATATATATATATATATATATATATATATATATATATATATATATATATATATATATATATATATATATATATATATACACACACACACATACAATTGTACTTACAAATGTGTTTCACATTTAATTTTCCCTACAGATGATGTTTCAGTTAGCCTGTAGTTCACGTTGCACCAAACCAAGTCAATTTCAATGACCTCATCTGGCAACATACCACGCTGTATTCCCTTTCAGGCCCTAATGCTCCACAGGGAGCGCAATTACAGTAGCTGCCTTACCGGTTAGGGAACCAGGTTGCAGTTCACAAGGTCATCATGGGTGGATTTGAGCACTAGCACAGACACTCATCATAAGCCTGCCTAAACCTCTGCTATAACACTAGAGAAATATATAGGATGAGGCAGAAGCTGTCTAAATCACACTCTTGTATAAGGCGGCCACAGGAACAACTTATTCAAAAGTATCTGCACTGTGAGACTGCAAAGACACATTCTAGTGACAGGACTGTATATATGCCTATTTGTTGTTGCTTAAACTAAATTACATCCCAAAGACTTGTTTCTAGCAATATTAAACTCAAAATTAGAAGCAATGCATTTTAACAAATGAGGTTTACGGAAACCTGTACATGACAATTCACAGAAAAAAAAAAATTGTAAAAGTAACAATAGCAATAATAGTAACAGCAATAGTAAAACTGACAGTAACGGTAATAGAGAAGCAGAAAGCAAAGTTCATGACTATCCAAGACAACACTTTCTCAAGCAGACTGTATTCAACCACAAGACAAAGACGCCCCTAGTGGTAATTCATAAAGAAATTAAAAAGACAAGGAGCATGTCTCGATAACTTGTACTCTGCTCAGTAAGAAATACATACTAGGGACAAAGCGTTACTGCAAAAACCTGCTTTCAAAGCAGCCAGCTTTTATCACGTCAAGTTCAATTGCTTGTATTCTGTTTCAGTTCTTTTGAAATAAAAACTTGTGTACCTACACCTAAAAAACAAAGAGAGACATACTTTTAGTTTCACAGTGATGATGTTATTTGCCTTGGCATACCAAGTGAATGTCAGATATGACAGAATGTGGTTTGGAATCGATTTGCCGCAATGCAGAAATAGCAGCTGTTACATTGCGTCCTGAGAGGGATTACCAAATATTCAAAAACTGAAGTCCAATCCATCTTTCCATAAAAGCCCAAATCTAAAGCCAGGACCCTAACAGCAGTATCAAGTGCACCTGAGATGTTTGCAATACCCAACTAAAAAAAAAAAAAAAAAAAAGAACAGCCATTATACCATTAATCCAGTTGTACCTTGCTTCTGTATATCACAAAGACATCTGCCATGTGGAAAACTTGAAAGCAATGAGAGGTATTTTTGAATTTCCACCAGGCCCTTAGTAACCTATTAGCCTCCTGTTGTACTGTCGCCATCTAATGGGTATACAAGGTATTTCACATGCTTTTCAGCTGTGTTCAGGCATAATATAATATATGTTATCCTATACAGAAAAAATGTTTAGTCTTTTGTCTATTGTAGGTGTGTTTGTAAAACTTAGCTAGTAATCACCTCTAGAAAATCTGTAAAAATCACAATCTTGAAATCAAGTGCACTATTCCCAATAATACATTAATAAAAGCAACAGGGCTCAAATGTCCACTGAATCCTATTAAGACATAAGGCAAACATTAGGCATGGTAATAATGACATCTCTTCAGCAAAACTCATGCCTCTACAAAGTGTGATTTAGTATTATTAAGTTTAACCCCTTTAGAAAAAATCATAACCTAAGTGCACGCAGTTGTGATCATGATTGGAAGTAAATCAGATTGTTTACTACCATCTCCTTGGTTGTTTTGTGCATTGACCGCTGGGCTGGTGGATCTACACATGTTCCGGCTGGCATGCATGTATGTATGCGTGCATGTATGTATGTATGTATGTATGTATGTACACACACACTTATTTTTGTATTTATCTTTTTTCACTATTTCTTTACCTATATTAGTATGTTACAGTTTTTACATTTTATTCATATCATGTATATTTAGTTTTTTCAACACAGCTTTTTTTCTTGCATTATAATTGTAGTCATTCAAAATGGGTTATTTCTCTTAAAGTTCTGATGCCACCTTTGAAAGTAAACATTAATCTCGTTCCTACTTTCACTTGAAGAAGAGACCTTTGAGGTCTTGAAAGCTTGTGATTAATTATTGTTTAGTTAGTCCAATAAAAGGTATCACTTCTCCTTCTCTTTGTCTAATAATAAAGACACAAACATTGCTCGTTAGCTTTGAGATGGACCTATCACTCTTGATTAACGTGTTAAACTAAAAATGCAATACAAACCCCTGCACCGGCATGACAGTTGTGTACTTCCATTTGACTTCCAAATATATCTGAATCAACTTTACAGTGGGTTGCATCTCCAGTGCAAACTACGATGCCAAGGAAGTAAAGAAAGCAGAGTATGAGATCAAACACTGGAGGGCAAACACTTAAGATGCATGTGCCTGGCCCTGCTAAAATGAATGTACAGTACAGAGTAAATGCAAATCAGAGGAAAGAGCAGCACAAGCCGGTTTCTGAAGAGCGTCTCTCCCAGTGTTGAGAAAACGGAAGGTCTCTGACAGAAGCCTCCAAGCTTGTTCACAAATGTGGCTGGTCCCTTAAAACTGTGTTTGGTGCTAAAACTACTTAATCTTAATTACGCAATGTATAGGTATGAACCGTCAGTTTAGGTCATTTAAAATAAGCTTCAGTTATTGCACATTTCCTTATTAGAAATAAATATTTTTTTTTAAAATAGGTTTAAAAAAAAAAAAAAAAAAAAAGTTTTTTTTTTTTTTTAATGCATTTCACAGTACATACCATTGTTTGTTCAAACTGTCTTAATGGGTAATTTCACAGTAAAACTGATTTTTAAAAAAATCACTTTAATGTATACAACAATTCAATCAATAACAGTTATCAAATATAAAGTTAATCTCCTTACTTGTCTCACAAGGATTGGTTGAAATACTTACTGATACAGGATAGAAAGAATAGTCCTTCTGCACGTATTTTATTTAATTAATATTAATTAGGTATTTATATTCTTATGATATAAATACCCCTGTCTTCAAATCAAGTTTAACCACACACACAAATACGCTCATACTAACTAGCAGGATTTGTACTTGTGGAAAATATAATACTGAATAAAAGCTTTCTTCACTCTGCTTGCCCAGCGTTTGCCAAAGTATCACCCTGTTAAGCTCAGTTAGGTTGTGAGTTTCTACGATTGCTGGATGAAAGTTTGTTTACAGGGATGTCAATGTTCATGTGCCTCCTTCTTTAGTTGTGAAGTTATATAGGATTGGTGTTCCTAAATACAATGCACTGGCTTCATCTGTATAATGTTATTTGCTTGGCACAAAGAGGACTATTGAGACTTTGATCTTACACTGTCCAAAAAACTAAAAAAACTAATAAATAAGCTGACATGGTGCCACAGTGGCACTGTTATATTAAATTTCCCATATCACTGTGTGTACTTTCTGGTGAAAATAAATACTGTTTGTTTTTTCTGAACTACGATAAGAAAGCATTTAAACATATGTTAACAACAATGAACTTTGTGCAATTTGGAAACGTGTTTTTTTTTTTAAAGAATGCTGTAATCCTGTTCTATATACAAATTAAATCTTTGGTGCCTGTTAATTTTGGGCACCAGAACAGCTCCTGGTCTGAAGAATGCAGTAGCAGGAGCAGTATAGGCTGGTTGCAGAACTGTATGAGAAAAGAAAGCCAGATCATTTACAGCAGCTCTGACAGCTGTACAGAACTGAAGGAAATGAGAAAAGGAGTTCTGGGTGTCTCTTCCAAAATTTAGCCGGGGAGAAGAAATTAACAAAATTGCTCTTGTAAAGCGAGCCTTGATTAGAAGCTTCCACGTGCAGCATAAACACAACTGCAGATTTAATTTGCCAGAGGGATACCATGAAAGAGAACTGTAGAATAAAAAGGAAATCCAAAACAGTTCCTTCACCCTGCAGTTACTGTACATGACCCCACTCAGAACTACTGTAGTGCGTTCAAGCGGTCAATTGCGGTCAGCTTCAAACATCACTACAGCATGATAATGTTTCTGACTGCATTGTGCTCTTCACAGCTATTTGTAACACTGAAAGCAATTTACATGAAGGCGGATCCCTAAACGGGCATGAAAAAAAAAATCTTTAAGTCAGAAAACTTGACATGACAGATTTACCGCTGATTAAAATTGGGATTTACTCCAATTTGAAATACAGTAGGATTTTAGAAGAATCATTACCTAGTTTATTTGCTTGTCGGTGGGAAAGATTTAGCTAGACATCAGCATCCTTCCTTAACTAAAACCAGTGAGGCTGTTTACAGAGGTGCAACAGACACTTAATACTGTTGCATGTTAAACCCTTTAAGCAAAATCTGGTTAAACAACCCAAAATCCAGCATCATATAGAATTCGCTGGCAACAGCAAAATAAAGGACTTGAACCACAACAGGCATGTTTATAAACATGTCAAACACCGTTGTTATAAACACTGCATAATGAAATGAAAGCTGGATCATAAAAACACACACACACACACACACACACACATATATATATATATATATATATATATATATATATATATATATATATATATATATATATATATATATACAGTACTGTGCAAAAGTTTTAGGCAGGTGTGAAAAAATGCTGTAAAGTAAGAATGCTTTCAAAAATAGACATGTTAATAGATTATATTTATCAATTAACTAAATGCAAAGTGAGTGAACAGAAGAAAAATCTAAATCAAATCCATATTTGGTGTGACAACCCTTTGCCTTCAAAACAGCATCAATTCTTCTAGGTACACTTGCACAAAGTCAGGGATTTTGTAGGCATATAGTCAGGTGTATGACTAAACAATTATACCAAACAGGTGCTAATGATCATCAATTCAATATGTAGGTTGAAACACAATCATTAACTGAAACAGAAACAGTTGTGTAGGAGGAATAAAACTGGGTGAGGAACTGCCAAACTCAGCTAACAAGGTGAGGTTGCTGAAGACAGTTTACTGTCAAAAGTCATACACCATGGCAAGACTGAGCACAGCAACAAGACACAAGGTAGTTATACTGCATCAGCAAGGTCTCTCCGAGGCAGAAATTTCAAGGCAGACAGAAGTTTCCAGATGTACTGTCCAAGCTCTTTTGAAGAAGCACAAAGAAACGGGCAACGTTGAGGACCGTAGACGCAGTGGTCGGCCAAGGAAACTTACTGCAGCAGTCGAAAGACACATCATGCTTACTTCCCTTCGCAATCGGAAGATGTCCAGCAGTGCCATCAGCTCAGAACTGGCAGAAAACAGTGGGACCCTGGTACACCCATCTAATGTCCGGAGAAGTCTGGTCAGAAGTGGCCTTCATGGAAGACTTGCGGCCAAAAAGCCATACCTCCGACGTGGAAACAAGGCCAAGCGACTCAACTATGCACGAAAACACAGGAACTGGGGTGCAGAAAAATGGCAGCAGGTGCTCTGGACTGATGAGTCAAAATTTGAAATATTTGGCTGTAGCAGAAGGCAGTTTGTTCACGAAGGGCTGGAGAGCGTGCGAATGAGTGTCTGCAGGCAACAGTGAAGCATGGTGGAGGTTCCTTGCAAGTTTGGGGCTGCATTTCTGCAAATGGAGTTGGGGATTTGGTCAGAATTAATGGTCTCCTCAATGCTGAGAAGTACAGGCAGATACTTATCCATCATGCAATACCATCAGGGGAGGCATCTGATTGGCCCCAAATTTATTCTGCAGCATGACAACGACCCCAAACATACAGCGAAAGTCATTAAGAACTATCTTCAGCGTAAAGAAGAACAAGGAGTCCTGGAAGTGATGGTATGGCCCCCACAGAACCCTGATCTCAACATCATCGAGTCTGTCTGGGATTACATGAAGAGAGAGAAGCAACTGAGGCTGCCTAAATCCACAGAAGAACTGTGGTTAGTTCTCCAAGATGTTTGGGCCAACCTACCTGCCGAGTTCCTTCAAAAACTGTGTGCAAGTGTACCTAGAAGAATTGATGCTTGATGCTGTTTTGAAGGCAAAGGGTGGTCACACCAAATATGGATTTGATTTAGATTTTTCTTCTGTTCACTCACTTTGCATTTAGTTAATTGATAAATATAATCTATTAACATGTCTATTTTTGAAAGCATTCTTACTTTACAGCATTTTTTCACACCTGCCTAAAACTTTTGCACAGTACTGTATATATATACACACACACACACACACACACACACACACACCTCCTTGTGCTCCGTCTTTCGGGTGAGCTGTAATTGTAAGTGACTCTGCAGCTGATGCATAGTTCACACACCCTAGTCTCTGTAAGTCGCCTTGGATAAAGGCATTTGCTAAATAAATTTGCTAAATAATAAACTTCTAACTTTAAACTCTGTTTCAAAGCTGTTTTCAAAATGGCCGCTCTAGTGCAGTGATGATTGTGTAAGGATTATTGCCCACATTGTCAAACAGATAACAGAGCAATAAAGATGAAGGATGTGGTATGGAACAGAAAAGCCAGAGCTTTTCCAGCAGTGATTTAGGAAGACAGATCTCAAACCCCACTACACTAGAGCGGCCATTTTGAAAAGAGCTTTGAAACAGAATTTAAAGTTGTAAAATGATGTTAACAATGAAAATGAAATGAAAAGAAAAATGACAGGTATGTAGTAGCAACATGTGGGGATGTATAACGCTATATATTTTTCAGAACCCTGCTACTTACTCTGTCCATGTGACAGGGTACGTGTTGCCAAGGAGACTCGGAGATCGTAAACGCTGTAGTTAAGCGCTTACGCTGACATTTATTTACATTTCACACACAACTACAAAAACAACAAAACACACAGTCCACTGCACCGGTCCTTCACCAACACAATTCTAACACCCGAGATCACCCTATTTATACACCTGTGGCTGGAGACTTAATTAATCATTTAAATATTTATTCAACTGACGGCTCCAGCCACATTCCCCACATATACACACAACCGTGCACTGGTAGGGCTTTCACCCTGCAGTGATGCCACAGTCCACCTTTTTTGTAACAGTCTTTTTTTTATTTATTTTTTGTTTGTTTTGAAACACTTAGCAAGCTGCAAACCCATGTTTTATTAATATATACATGGGCATTTTTTTTTGATTGCCAAGCAAAGCTGTTTCATGTTATGTCCTTCAAAACATAGTGTTTTAATATTAACTGGGTCATTTGAATTTAAAAGGAATTTAAACCACTTTCTAAATGGTAGCATCAAAATAAGGCAAAAAGGTGAGACTTATTCTTGCATGTAAGCTAAGCCCATCTTAGGAAAGCACTGGGGAAACCCTTAAGCCAGCGAGATTGAAGGGAGGCAGGTGAATGACAGAGATGCCCAAATCAGAGCTCTATTGCATGCTTTCAGTTCACCGGCCTGCAGCAATTAACGTTCCTCCGTACAAAGTAGTTCAATGCAATATATCACTGTATGTTTCATACAGAACTACAGTGTAGGCCATTTTATGTTTGTTTGAACCAACAGGGTTCTTTCAAAGAAATCAAGGTCTTAAAGCATTACATAACTAAAAACACTGCTATTTGTGTATTGTACTGTACAGTTTTATTCTAAAATAAAATATATTTGGTGGATATCTAAAATCAATAGCCATTGCAGACACTGTGGTAAATTTCCTGAACATCCCTCGTGGCTGTACAGGGACTGCCTTGTGCAAGTTCTGATGAGGTCAGCACGCACTTTTTACTGTTACAGGTATAGCTTTTTGCCAATGCAGGTGTAGTACAGTACCTGGCTACTGTTACAAATCCTCAAAACTGCATATAAATATTGTATACACCAAAATGGTAACTTGCATGCAATGCTGCAGCTGTAATCCAAGAACATTTGTGCATCAGAGGCGATGAAAGTTTTAAATGAAAAATGAGAAACACGATCACTCACTTGTGCAAACCTGTAACATGGAGTCTACAGTAGAGTTCTCATACTATCCCCTCTCAGCACCAACCAGCAACCTCGGGTTCCTGTGGAACAACAAAAACATACATTACTGGTGCAGCATTTTCAATACAAAGCGCCTTTATTTTTCTTGTTCTATTTTTATATTATTTTATTTTCTGCGTTACAAAAGAATGGTCCTGGCTACACTTGCCCCTGTAGCATGGATACTGTATCTGGCCCCCGAGTCGATTCAGCTAATCTGGTGTTAAATTAAAATGGTGTCTTTTTATAGTAGTCTTAGGTGTGTGAGCAGATCCAGGACCTGGAAATTGCAATTAAGAAGGGAGTTAAGACTGGCTGGCCTTGTCTCTGTGAACAAGAAGATGAGAAAGGGAGTAGGGCTAGCTCGGTAACTATAGCAACAAACGTTAGGCCCACTGCACAACCAAGAGTGACTGCCTAGAATCCCCGGTGCTGGCGCCTTTAATTCAATTGAGCTATTGTGAGTAGCTTCAAGGTAGTGAAGAAACTTTCCTTGGTTTCACCGAGTTTGTTTAGTCAGTCAGGAAAGGGAAGCCAGCGGTAACCAACCGCTCCAATCAACATCCAGCAAAACAACCAATAATACACTGTCAGGTCCAAGTCATGAACAGCAGCGTATTACAATCTGAACTGTCAGCTGAAAACAACACAGAGAAGGTACCCTGATTGACAATTAACTGAGAAGGAAACTCAGATATTGTTTAAAGGAAAATGAACAAAGAATGAAATACTGGGCTATCTGACTGGGAAAGGATACTTCTACAGGAAAAACTAGCTATCCAGTAAATAGGATTCTTCCCATGGAACAAGTCTGAACGGAGCGCTCCCTCACTCTGCTACTGCATCCACTCTGCAAAATCCAAGTAAACTAATGCATAGAAATGACATGAAATACATCTGTATTTATTAAAATGGTAAAGGGCTGTGGTCAGGGTTTGTTTTTAAACAAAAGGGCCTCGCTTAATAACTAAACTTAAACAAGAATAATACAGTGAGCTATTGAATTGCATAAGAGATGCTGGATTTTTCTTCAGGAACAAATGAATGGGTGTTCAAATATTTTTGTGCCATGGTTCTAATTAAATGATATATCATTTTAACCACAGATTGATAAAGAATTAAGTATGATTTAGTAAAATCCCATTAATTAGAATTCACTGAATTATATTAATTTATTTAACAACTTATATTTATTCAAACAGTTATATTCAAACATTTATCTTGCTTGCATATTCATATCATTAGATCTTATTATTATTATTATTTGTTTATTTAGCAGACGCCTTTATCCAAGGCGACTTACAGAGACTAGGGTGTGTGAACTATGCATCAGCTGCAGAGTCACTTACAACTACGTCTCACCCGAAAGACGGAGCACAAGAAGGTTAAGTGACTTGCTCAGGGTCACACAATGAGTCAGTGGCTGAGGTGGGATTTGAACCAGGGACCTCCTGGTTACAAGTCCTTTTCTTTAACCACTGGACCACACAGCCTCCTATTATTTACTTAATATTATTAGATCTTATAGAAAAAACAAAATAGACAATTACAGAATGCTTGCTGTTACAGTACATGTAAATCAATATTTAAACTGTAGCCGAGATATGATCTGAATATTATTGCTTACTGAGATTAATGTGCCGATTTATGCAATTTTAATATTAGCCTTTTCTACTTTTGTACCGTATTTTATTTACACGGTTTTGAGAACATGAATAAAATATATAACGGTGTTGTGTTTTACTGTGCTATTGTTTCCTTTGCGATCTGGAACTCATTTGGGAGAAGTTTGTAACCAAGAGTTAAAGCAATACACACATTAACTAATTAATTATCTTTAATTGAGCATCTCAACACCAATTCTCCCTACAGGGTCATACACAATATATTTTGTTCATAAAATGTCAATACAAATTATTCAAACAGAATAGATGTCAGAGGTCTTTCTGATTTACTTGTACAGTATTGAGCAATAACACCAAAATACACAAGAGGGCAGTCTCACCCCAGATTTCTGTGAGGTTTAAACACAAAGGTAGTTTTTATGCTTAAAAACAGTAGGAAAGACCACGGTGTATTTGGGTAGTACTTACCCTCTAATTTTAACACAGAGGAGTAAAATGTGTTTTCAGGGAGTAAAATTCAACCTTGAAGTCATGAGTAATCTCGATAAATACTGTACAATCTTTAATGGTAATGGGTAGGCATTAAAAAAGAGCCTTCCATTTTAACTGTAATGTTACTTTGAGCTACTGTACAACCACGCGTGTTTTCTACAAGGTTCTGTATCGGCTCTGTGCATTTTTGTAACATCACACTGACTGAACATTAATTACATTACTTATTTTAACATTAAAAATTCTTAAACTTGTGAACATGTTCAAACTTCAATATAAAGCCATACAGATAAATAAAATAAGGAAATGCATTAATGTTATAAAACAGTTTGTTTAATATTATAGGCACCTTTTTCTAGTGGTTGCCTCCGACGATGGTTCCAGTTGGATTTGAAGCTGTACTGGGGTGTTCAGCCTGTGTAGGTTTGAATTATTCTTATTCTTACTGTGATTGGCTGCAAAGACAACAGGGCTAGCCAGAGATTAGATAATGTTTGTTAGGTTGGTTTTTCTTGTGTACAGTTTCCTAGTAACTGAAAACATTGTTTTCTGGGAGATGTAGCTGTTTGTAAAAGTTTTAGGGGAGGCAGACAAGCTGTGCAGCAAAATTGCTATGTGTATTTTTACACATTAAATTTAGGGTGTATTTCTGATTCTTTAATGCGGAAACACGGCAGGTAAGCAGCTTATCTGGACTACTGGTAGTACTGTACATATTAAAGGAAATTTTCCACTAACAAACAGCATTCACATCAAAACACTTGTGTATGCTATTATTATTATTATTATTATTTTTTTTTTTTTTTTTCCTTAGCAGACGCCCTTATCCGGGGCGACTTACAGTCGTAAACAAAAATACATTTCAAGAATCACAGTACAAGTATTAATACAATTAAGAGCAAGATCAAATACAATCACTTCGGCACTATGCTGTAAGTCTTTCAGCATTCTTATAATAAATCGAACCAACCAAGAAACATTTTATACTGTGCTTTCTACAGTTGTCTCAAAGTGCTTTTTAAATGTGAGAAATACAACACAGAGTAACATAGCAATAGGGGTTAGAAATCGGACATATGCTAGTGCTACAAAATGGGGGGTGGAGGGAGGGCATAAAGAACATACAATAGGGAGTGAAATTGGGACATAAAAAATAGGTTGGTTTCCTTCTAAGTGCAAATAACATTGGGAACGTTTTTCACATGTTCAGCCCTTTAAATATGAAGTGTAACAAACTAGCCCTTGCCAGCTTGGGGAGGTAGCTGCACCTAAAACTCATCCAACATTTGCATTTATTACAAGCCATTCCTTAAGATGCAAATATGAAACCTTTCTACACACATGACCTTCCAACGAAAATAAAAAAAGTCACGTCACACCAGACTTAATTTAAATACAGTAATCCATCGCGTATCCGACTGTGGTGGGACCAGAGTAAGGGTGGATATGTAAAAAGGCAAAATAAATTAATCCTGTTTTAAATACCATTTTACACAGCTGTAACAATTACTATATTCACACAATTATTATTTTGAGATTCAGCTTTTATTAGGGAGCTCCCCAATCCCTTGTTTAGAAAGATACAGGGTATTAATGCTTGTGACAGAGTAGCCATCTGCCGTGTGGGTGCGTGCATTCACTGCTGAGTGACAGGAAGAAGAGCGAGACTGAGGTTGAAGTTGAAAAGCCCCACAGGCGAACAATATCAACACACTGAACAGCTCACCATACAACACAGTGTACGAAAACTTTAGTGGGATCTACAAATGGCTGAACTAATCTTCTCTGTTCAATAATAAACGAACTCCGGCTACGCGTCTGGCTGTTGGCGGTTTACTCTAACCCTGGTTCACACACACACACACACACACACACACACACACACCCAGACACATTCAGACACACACACAAATTTCAGCTTCTAGCCCAGTTGGCTTTGGTTTTGCAGCAGCTCTGAGGTGAATAAATGAAGCCTTTATACCCAACGCCCCGCTGAAACACACCTACCTGCTGATTAGATTCCACACCTGGTAATCACACACAACAGGCAGGAGCATCAGGTACTTCATTCATTAACTACAATAATACACACTATTTGCAATATACATTTACACAAAAAAACCCTGTTCCTGTGCAGGGCTCCTGCCCTGCCACAGTGCTGTGTACACTTACATTAGTGTCAGGTAATTTACACAGTAGCAAAATGCATAGGTTTACAGGGAAATATTTTTTTCCCCCTAAATGTAAGCACAAGTCGTTCTCTCTTTCCTGTAGTCACTTTGCATTAGCGCTGTAAACGTGGGTGACGTTTCTGAAGAGCTTGATCACGGCGGATAAACGGTTAGGACGGATAAACGATGGATTACTGTACTACTATTAGCTACAACGTACAGTAACATGTTTGGAGGCTGAGGTGTTATTTGCATAAATAATACAACTATAATACATTCTTATGTTAAAAAAAAAAGAATAGAACTACTGTACCAGTGTCAAACATGCAAGATCTAATGTTAAAATGATAGGGATGTGGTTCAACTTTGAAGCATGCTTACGAGCAGGTCAAGTAGGGAATGCACACTATAGTGTGTTAAATGTCTCTTTAAAATCCCCTGGTGGGGGAGGAAATGGGGGCAGCTTCACACAGCCTCCCTGGTGGCCTGCCCCCTTCAAGTACTTTGTTATTCAAAGCAACTGAGTACAGTGAATAAAAAGCTGGGCTACATCCTGCTGTCCAAGCAAGCCGTACATTTCCCAAACTCGATAAACACTGCATTGCTTTGTGCTTTATCCCCCTCCTTATTTAAACTCAACCTGTTTAATTTGTTAGGACACGTCCTAATTCTTTAACACGCACAATTAAAGGCTCCGATTCAGGCAGTATTTCATCCCACTGCAGAAACGTAATGATATTCTACTGTATCACTGCACGGTATTCAAGCACTTTGACACTATTGGGTTCCGTTAGTTTGAAAGCATGCCTGTAAAACATTCACAGAAAACAAATTAACTATGAAAAACAGGCAATATTCACTCCTTCACCCATTTAAATGAGCTGCTTATATATTTGAAGCGATATGTTCATAATCAGTTGGGGTTAATGAGGACTTCAGTGGTTTTAAACTGATCTCATTCACACTGCTACAGTTAATTGAGTTAACTGTTCAAACCTGAGATCCTCTTTCCTGAAGTGACCAGTGCACAACCCAATGTCTGCAGGCAGTGTGGTTGGAAGTGCTGGAAGTCCCTAGGCTGCTGTGTCTCTGGCCTCAGCAAGGGGCTTGCTGGCTGTGCCTCTGCAGTGAAGAAGCGACAGCAGCTGATCCTGTTAAGAAAGGGCACACTGAAACCACAGCTCTCTGATCGGAGCTGTTCCGGCTCTCAGCAGGACAAAACAGCACACAGTACTTGCAGGGCCCAGTTGCGGGGAAACCTGCATATATATATATATATATATATATATATATATATATATATATATATATATATATATATATATATATATATATATATATATATATATATATATAATTACAATATTGTTGAGAATCCTAGAAGATTGCTGAAATTTAAACAGCGTTCTTGAAAACTACATTTCACTGCTACTACAAGAGCATGAAGGCCCCTTGTTATTCTTTTTCACTAGGCCAGCTTGGCCAAAACATTCTGTGGTCTGCAGGAATTCTCCCCAAACTCATACAACAATAAAAAGAAATTAAAAAACGAGACATCCACCTAACTCTGGATGAGGCTAAAATCATGACAGTACAGCATCAGGGTCTTGCTTAAAGCATTACGCGATGATTGTTGTTCTCACTGTAATTAGTAACAGCTGACATACTGTAGGAGACAACATGGAAATGAGTTACTACGTGTTTCAGAAAGTTCCGTGTCGCATATCCACCCTGTCAACAGCAGACATGAAGTAGTAATGTTACACACCACTGCATACGGTCTTGCTTTGACATTTCATCTGCTGTGCGCAGGTCTTTTATCTTCGTTTAACAGCAGGACATTTACAGCCCTGCTCGCTTTCCACCTGCTGCTGCTCCTGTACAGAACCCCCTTCTCCTGGATACACATGCAGGTGTGCAGAGTGTCACAACTCTGTTTGCTGGAGCATGATGGGTTTGTCTGTTCGATGGGTGGAGTTCCCTTTGTTTGTTTCATATTACGTCAGTACTATAGTATCTGCAAATGTTTTGTTGCCTGACCATTATACTGTAGTCTTTGAAGTTATTTCAAGTTATACAGTAAGAGTCACACGCTTTTAATAGAAACAAACCTACATCCATCCAGACAACTAACTATTATTAAATCAGTAAACAAGTTAAAATACTTAACACATAAACCCAAAAATGTTATCTTCATAGCAGCAACTTTTACTAAATGTTTGACTTGTACTCTGTCCAGCTTTAGAAACCCGATTTATTTATTTATTTATTTATTTTTAAAATGTGGCTCTACACTGTATGTTGGCTTGCACTTTCAGTAAACAACATGGTTTCTGAAACTTGAGAGGTTCAACACGCTGGCAGCAATCGCAACGCGCTAAAGACAACACGTCTCAGCAGAACAAAACAAGAGCCTGCTTGCTGTTGGTACAGGGAAGCAACCTGACAATCTGCTTTCGAGACCTGTTCAGCAACACTTACTGAACACTTAACCTGTTCTGAACACTTACTCATTAGATGCCCTCTAAAGCCAGCAGGACCTCAATCTTAAAACTATTTTAAATGGAGACTTCAATTTTAAAGTAGACAAAAGCAATCCAGTATAACCTAAAAGCACAAATACCTTCATACACACAAATACTTTGTTAGTGTATTGAAGCATTAACATCACCTGCAGCAGTCATTTACCTTGTCTTTCGTTAATTTCCCTCACCTTCAGCCATGTCGCATTACTGCTGCGGTCAGGAATGCTTAAAAAAGGTCCTTGAGACCAAACTGCCTATAATCACAGAAGTACAGGAGGTACAGCAAGACCGGCAATGGGCTTTTCCAATAGTTCCTCACTCATGGAGAGAAAGAGACATACTGTTCTGTAAGGAGTTACTGAGACACACAGCACTGACCCAACACAAAATGCAGGCTTTAAAAGCACCTGTTTCTTTTCTTTTTTTTTTTTAATTCTAAGTTCCAATATCAAAACAAGTCAGTATCAAATTAACAAGATCCCTTTCTTTTGCAGTAGAAATGATTAAGCTACAGTACTGTACAGCATGTGCAGGTTGGTGTGAACGCCATATTGTTTGCACTACTTAACAAATGAACGTCTCAATTACATTCCTCTCAGTGGCGTGTTGTGAAAAACTAGAGCACAACCATTTGGCTGCATAAGAAATTCCTCTTTTTCAATTGAAACAGGAGTTCCAAGTAACAGTTTTAGTAGTTTTGGTCAAAATGGTATTTGGCAGTCACATTTTTTTTTTTCAATATTGATACAAATGAATTAGGCGCGGTACAGTACACTGTTTAATTCTGCCAAGGAATCCAACAGAAAAGTAATAAAGCATTGCTAAAGTTATTTATTACAGTGCACATTGCCAAGGAAGCCAACAACAGCAAACACACAGGGTGTCTGATGAATTACGGTGCACAGGGGTCTAAGCCAAGTTTCTACAGTAGCACTAACTGATGAAATCCTAACATGTTTGCTCCACAGGACCACTCTGAAATGAGAATTAAATCAACTGAAACAATACTTTAAAAGTTGTTAAAAGACCCCCACATAAAAAATAAATACATATTTAATAACTTTAAAAACAGGACACAGCAAGATAGCAAATATAAAAAAATAAAAGCAAACATGTATTTCAGCTCTACACAGAAAACATGTTATGTAATTATTTACCATACACAAGTCATACAATGAAAACATGTTACTGTATACAGTAAGCAAGGGATACAATGTAGAGGATACAAATTATTAAAACAGGCAATACAATGTTAATCTGCTTATCCCTAAACCAAGGGATGTGTCCAACCAACATGGTCCCCACAACAAAACAAAACGCCCTTCATGAATCCGCTGGTCTAAAGTTAGCCCCGCAAAGCCCACAGATTGGCTAATTACACAGAGTTCTGTTCAAAGTGTTCACAAGGGAAAACAAATCTACTGTAGTACAGAATACTACATTGTGCTGTTTATGTATGATCAGATTTACGTTAAAGCATCCAAGAAACAGATGGCATTTCGCATCAGACTGAAGGTTGCCTTTTGATCAGCATCACTTACCAAACATGGGTCTCTTTTAAATCACCCAAATGTTTAATCCTCAATAAAACCAGCGAGTGCACCCTTGGGGATGTTCAGTACAGGAGCGCGCTACACAACACTACACTACTGTACAGCAGATCCGGTTCATCAGATGCATGTTACTGGACTCAGCCTATTGGAATGCTCTGGGCTGTCATTGACCAGCTAAATACCAGCCAGTGCAGTGCCTGCCTCTTCCTTCAACATTAACCAGGACACCAAGGCGGTGGGGGGGGACAAGCAATCCCAGCGTGCACAGCAATGCACAACAAGCACTGGATATATGACTGCTTCTTTGTAGGGAGTCTCCTGGTCTGCACTACTGTAGAGAAGCCAACATACAATATCCTTAATTGTGTGCTGTCACTGGTCTGGTGTTAACCCATCACAGCCCAATGTCCCATTCATGGGCTACTATATAAACAACAACATTACATGGGTGTGCTGGTGGGATTTCATGTTTATTGCATTACGAAGTCTGATAACCTTAAAGCTCCTTCCTAAACTTAAAGCACACGGTATATGTTCTTTAACCCTTCAAATACATACTCGGTCCTGATGCAACTACAATATGTTTGATAAGTTTATACCGTTCGCTTGCCTTGATCAAACGGAATGCATTTCTCATGATTCACCTATGGATTCATTGGGAAAAAGTTCACTAATTCAATGCAAGTAGCTGGTAGAAATACAAAGCAAGTAACGGACAACAGCTGAATTGTTATTATCTCAGTATTTCAGGTCAGAGGGAGGAGATTCAAGGGACTACAGGCTGGCTGATCCGGATTGTTTTATCTGCCCTGTTCAATAACAGTGACTAGCATCACACATCATGGCTGCTATCTGCCCTGTTCAATAACAGTGACTAGCATCACACATCATGGCTGCTATCTGCCCTGTTCAATAACAGGGACTAGCATCACACATCATGGCTGCTATCTGCCCTGTTCAATAACAGTGACTAGCATCACACATCATGGCTGCTATCTGCCCTGTTCAATAACAGTGACTAGCATCACACATCATGGCTGCTATCTGCCCTGTTCAATAACAGGGACTAGCATCACACATCATGGCTGCTATCTGCCCTGTTCAATAACAGGGACTAGCATCACACATCATGGCTGCTATCTGCCCTGTTCAATAACAGGGACTAGCATCACACATCATGGCTGCTATCTGCCCTGTTCAATAACAGGGACTAGCATCACACATCATGGCTGCTATCTGCCCTGTTCAATAACAGTGACTAGCATCACACATCATGGCTGCTATCTGCCCTGTTCAATAACAGTGACTAGCATCACACATCATGGCTGCTCTCCAATTCAATGTCAGTTATCCATATCCTTTGCTAAGCGTCTGAGCACCTTTAAACTCTGACAAAAAAACAAAAAAAACCACATTGTGTCTATACAGCTCCCCACAAAACACAGGTTTTACTGCTAAAGATTAAACATCATAACGGCTTACTAGACAGACCATATTAAGTGGGTCTTATTCAGAAGGCATGATGGGGAAATATCTTGTTTTAAAAAAAACAAAAAATGCACAACCAACTGAAAAGCAGTTCATGTACACCTTATGGAAAGTTTGAGGCTACAGTATTGGTGGAAATTACATGGTTTAAAACAAACAAAGAAACAAACAAAATGAATGGAACAGCATGGTTATGTGATGTACTGCGATTACGCATAAGCTGAATTCTGCAAGCCAAGTCATGGGACCTGCGCTCCACAGGGGACGACCCTTTTGTACCTCGCTTGAGAACCGCGGGGGTTGACGGTTGGTTCCCAGACTCTGCCTGCTTCTATATGAGCACCAGAAGAGCTGAAGTGCATGTTATCAACTGAATGAACAATGACATTAAATTGGCAACAATCCCACTTGGAATCAATCTTACTGAATCTTCAAAAAAATGAACATGGGCAGGGTGTGACGAAGGATCCAGTTTCTTTTACACAGTATGAAAAAACGGATACAAAGTCAGTGCTGAGAGACCACGTTCCTATTAGGAAAGACAGCAATTAAGCTAACGTTTCAATGGCTGGGTCACCTATGTGTATTTTAACAAGAAACAGCATTAATGAGAAACCCACTAGTTTCTACTTGTTTGTACTGTACCTTTCATTCTTAAAATACAACGCAACGAAATACTCCAGAAAATGAAACACTGTATAGTAAACTAGTCAAACATATTTCATACTACAGGAGAGAGGTAGAGGTTAAATTAAAATGCAAGAGAGAAGTTTTCTACAGCAACAAAACATTTCAGGAAATTCGACTGGCTCCTTGACTATTTTAGCCAATTTGTTTTATCTAGTTTAGGGGTCAGAACTCCTGTGTAAAAAGATTAAATAAATGTACTGTACTTTTCACTATGGACTTTGATCCACCATCAACTGTCTAGCAGCATATGCAGAGCCCACAATGAAATGGAGTCTGTATCTTTATCTGTAAAAATGGGCAGCAGCGTGGAGTAGTGGTTAGGGCTCTGGACTCTTGACCAGAGGGTCATGGGTTCAATCCCAGATGGGGGACTCTGCTGCTGTATCCTTCAGCAAGGTACTTTACCTAGATTGCTCCAGTAAAAACTCAACTGTATAAAAGGGTAATTGTATGTAAAAATAATGTAATTGTATATAAAAATAATGTGATATCTTGTAACAATTGTAAGTCGCCCTGGATAAGGGTGTCTGCTAAGAAATAAATAATAATAAATTAAAAAAAAACATTCTACAAATGGCCAGACAAACACTTTTCCACTGCTCATCCATACAGTATTTTTCAATTTGGCATCCATTACTCATAGGCAGGGGTGAAATTCTCAACAAAAAAGTGCAGGTACTCATGTGCACAGCCGGCTGTAAACATTTTAAAAATTGAGCCCATTTGACTGCCAATGAATAAATACTTCTAAAATATCTAGATAACGGCAGACAATTTTCCCAATACAAAATAAGCCTTATTTAAGTAACTGATAAAATATAACCAATTCACCATAAAGTATTGAAAGTTTTGTACCCTCTGCATGTATCGCTCAGTCATATACTGTAATATAACATGGAAGTTAAACCTGAAATGAGAAGTATTAAGAAATATTGCACTATGCAGTAACTGCTGTAAGAGAGACTTTTGTTTCAACATATACTAAAAAAGAGGTGATACTATAAAAACAACTGTGTAAAACACTGCTATAAAAAAAATGATACAAAAAGGTCTTAGTCAAACAATGCACAATAGGGGCTGACATTTTTAATGTAATAGGCAATACTAAATGCCTTGGCCATTTTAATCTCCATAGTATTCTCTGGAATCATCTCCATACTTTCCAGACCCTTGGTACTCGCCTACACAGGACCTGGCCTTCATTTTACAATGCCATTTCCATGTTTGGTTTATTTGAAGTGGTTGAAGTTAAATTTTAATTTTCGTTTGCTTGTTCAGCTACAGAATGGCACATTGTAAACTTCATGTTATTACTTTATGAAAACGTGTCTATGGCCACTGTTTACTGTGAAGAAACGGCAATGGCAAGGAATGAGAAAAAAGTAAAAAATAAATAAAATGCGTTGTCAACTTTATGTACTAATTATTTCAGGCATAAACAAAACAACTTTTAACTTGAACTACTATTTGGCATCCTTTGTTTTGTAGTTAATTCACTGGGGTAAAGGAAGGCCTACACAATGTATTCTTTAGCCTACTCCTGGGATATCTTTCTATTTTAACGTGTTACATATTGTAACACCTTGCTGTAAAATAAAGGCACACACAGGGGCCAGACACCCCTGTCCCAGCTGCTATGCTGTCTCTGCCTGCGTTCTGAGCAATAAAATGGTTTTTATTACTTTTTGAAAACAAACAAATTTAATTATACTTTTTTTTTTTTTTAACTGCTATGAAACTCAAGTTAATATTGTTACATACAGTAACATTCAGATCATGGCTGGATAGACTGCAAGGTCTGAGCTAAATCTGTCACTCACAGGGCCTAACTGTGACCTGCAGTGTCAGTAAAATCACCTACTCGTTGAACTACATTTCACAACTTGAAACTCGCACCAAGGCCCTGTCCACACTATGCCTTTAAACCATATTAGTTGCCTTTAAACCAGCTTAAAAGTGCTGAATATGGTTAGCGTCTACACTATGCAGCGTTTAATACCGTACTCGAGAACCAGACTTGAGACCACCGCAGGGGGTAGTCTCAAGTCCAGTTCTAAATTAAATCGCATCAGGTAGTGTGGTTTGTCAGAAGAGTGGATGATGTAATACCAAACTAAATTTTTTGTGTATCCTCCAATATCCCAAAATGCTTTCTTACAAATACAGTTCTCAGAACAGGCGCCTGAAGGAGTTGAGAAGGACTATCAATACTGCTGTAATGTATACAATTTCAGAGGACTGTTGAATAGAACTTCAGAGTTCAAAAGGAAACGCACACATTATGATAAAATGTACCTTGTGTTTAAGAAACAAAGCCATAACGTTCAAGCTTAGAAGCGCTTTGTCTTCCGTCGGCACACCCGGCTCCATATTTGCCGGGATGCAAACATAAAATACAGTGCATGGTGGTATAATGTAATATTAAGTCCCACAGTCCATTGTGCTGCTAGGAACTGTAACTGGACTATTTTAATAGTGTTTGTATGCATTAAGCCCAACTAAACATGAAACAGTACTTTAGTGTGGAGCTGGATTAATTAAAATGTTTTTGAGTATGGTTCTTGAGATCGGTTATGTAGCGTGGACAGGGCCTAAATTTAAGACAGATAAAAGGAAGTTAATTTCACATGGTTTCTTATAATTTCTTGGACTTTGAACTCTTAATTTAACCAGTGACCAACAGAGTTGGGGCAATTCGTTACTTAAGGAACGCATTACTGTAATAATATTATGTTGGTCAATAACAAGGTAATATAACTCGTTCCATTTTTGATGGGAGTAATAATATTAGTTACTTTTCACAAAAAAAGAAACAAGCTCGTCTCGTTACCTTTTCTCTGTTGTGCACCTACATATATTTTTTTTTAAGCCAAAGTACATTTCAGTTCAGTTACCGTAAACTGCTTTTTATTGTATTTTCAGTCAGCACGACAATAACAACTGGGCATACAGCAGTCCTTAAAGACATTCTGCTACTTTCCTTGAACACACAGAAACCCTGAACACAACGGCTCTCATTACATGCATGCACACAATCAGGATGAACTGGCTTGAGTACAGAGCTCAATAAAAAATTGTAACAGGGATCCCGACAGGTATATAAACAGCTGCTTCTTCAGTAAGCTGCTTTTGATGTGATACAACAAGGACTTTTTTGGTTTATAAACAAAATGTTTAAAATAGTTTGACAATGTACGCTTTGAATAACTCAAACTGCATGCATACGAAAAATACTAGAATATAATTGATGCATAGATATATAATATGTATCTACAAAATACATGTGTGAATCTATTACATTAAGTTAAGTAATTTATGCAATTTATGTAACATGTTTTATAAACAGTCATTTTCTTCCTACTTTATGTAGTTGCTTTTTCTTTTCACTCCTTATGACAAAGTTGCATGTATTTTAATGTTTAAAATTTACTATTTTTAAAACCTGTTTGACACTGTCACAAAGACGGCAGCAGTGAGTAACTCAGACCAGAGAGAGAAACACACAGACAGACGGTGATGATGAGAGAAACTTGCACTCAGCGTTTAATAACAAATAAATAAAAAGGTTTAACAAACAGAACACAAAACAGGACACGGCGCTTGAGGCCAAAATAAACAGACAAACAAAACGAACTAACACTTAACAAACGGTGCACGGAGACAAACAAACACGGTGAGTACAAAACACTTATTATTATTATTATTATTTCCCTTTACTTTACGTTCTCCTTCTCTCTCACCCGTTCTCCACTCTCGAACACCCAACCCCGAGTGAATGAAAGGTGCATCTATTTATACTGTTGTGCTGGGATTCAATTACTAATTAATTATTCACTTGAATCCCAGCACGTGAATTAATTACGTGCAACCTCGTGCTCACATATTAAATACTTTAAATGCACGTGAAGTGATGTGCAATCCCGTGCCTAAATACAATTACATCTTAAATACACGTGAAACACACACCTGTTTATATCCCGTGTACCAATGACTATACACCAACATTAACACACGCAACATGCAACATATAACACACACATGCACACAGGGGCGGGGCACATTGCCACAGACACATTTAATGAATTAATTACCAAGCATATCATTAAATAGTAAACAGGAAAATACAAGAGAAAGAAATATAACAAGTAATATAATGTGCTACTTTTTTTATTAAGTAATAAGCAAGGACATTATATTAGTTTTTTCTGAAGAAACGAGCAACTAGTCACTTTTTTTCAGTAACGTGCCCAACACTGGTGCAGAAAGTTTACAAACGAGAGGAGGCCATTCAGCCCATATATAATCAGACCGACATGCACACAATCTGTCAGAGTGAACTGCTGTAAATACTGCTTGGGAACCCTCTTCTCACAAATATTTAAAAATAATAATAATAATTTAAAAAACAAAAAGCAGATGTGGGTCATTATAAATAATTCTGCAAGCAACTCATGAAGTTATTACCCGTGTGCGTTCATCATATGCCCTCCTGACAGAAGTAATAAGGTTAACTGAAAAGTCCTGTGCTGAGGTCTTTAAATGCCATAGTTGAACGTGAAACTCTTCACAGCTGGGCTGCAGCAAAGACATAAGAAAATGAAACTGGATAATAATTACCTGCTGACTGATGCAGCCTAAAGGTAATGTGCACTTTGCTGGGATGAAAAGCTACATCCGGTTACAGCATTACTGCTCCCCAGTACAATTACACCATCATTAAGGACTGCTTGTGTCAACTTAAAGAGTATGATTTACGGGTCGGCACTTAAGGATTTAACACCAACTGTCCTAGAAAACCAATAGGAAATACCAAGGACCCTTCCTACAGTAAAATCCATCAGAATATTGAAAATTATGGCTGGTCAGTTCTCTTAGCTTCTTGTACTATTCATACTTGTCAATTAGCCAGGAGCTAAGAATATAATTTTTTTCTGAACAAAAAAACAAAGCATCATCTTCTAAGGGATATCATAATCGAATGGTTTGGAAATATGAAGAAGAGCATTTTAATAGTCACCAACACATTGAATTATCAACAGGCTTGCTCAACTTCAAAGAACACTTGGAATCTCAGTTCACAACATTCACTTCAGCTGCTTTGGTCAAAGAGAAATATTACATGTTAGAAGAAAAAAATATTTTAAAAACAACGACTATTTATTTCTTCATTTGAAATTCTTTAGGAAACGGCAGACGCGCAAGCACACACGCATTGCAGTAGTTGTCTTTCTCAGTGTGTATTCAAACACAGTTAATTACATGTTGGTATAATTAATGGTTATTATTACAATTAGCTAATTTGTTTGTTAAAGGGAAACAGTCAACATTGCAATACAAACACACAAAAGTTTTTCTTGCAACAATACTATTATAAAAATGGAACCAATGAAAGTTCCTCATTTAAACATCCTGGAGATTCAGTTCTTAGCGCTTGTATCCACTTAGCTTCTTTTTGTAAGATTATTCCATCACAAACACTACCCCTCCTCCAAAGCAGCAGCTTTCTAAAATAACTGCAATGAAAGGGTACATTTTTTTGTATGATACCAAGGATTGTACTTGATGGGGGAGAGTCACAGGAGCACAACTGTGTACGGAGTACAGTATATGGCCCAGATCACAAAGCGCTACAGTCAGAGCACACCTGTGTACTGAGTACAGTATATAGCCCAGATCACGAAGCGCTAGTCACAGAGCACACCTCTTAGTGGTGGAGGCAGAGGCAGCTCCTGCTCCTCTCCTCAGGACTGTGGGGGTGGAGGCAGAGGCAGCTCCTGCTCCTCTCCTCTTAGTGGTGGAGGAAGAGGCAGCTCCTGCTCCTCTCCTCTTAGTGGTGGAGGCAGAGGTAGCTCCTGCTCCTCTCCTCATGCTGTTGGAGGTGGTGGGACCAGCAGGCATTCTTCCTCTGCTGGTTGCGGCAGGAACGGCAAGTAGTCCTTCCCTGGTGGTGGAGGCGAAACCAGCAGGCATTCTCGCTCTGCTGGTGGAGGTGGGACCAGCAGGCCTTTCTCTGGTGGGAGGGGGACAGTTGTACAGGAAATGCCTCTGCTCCCCGCAGATATGGCAACAGCAGGACGCCTCCTAGCTGATCTCCTCCAGTGATGGTGGTGGGGCCAGCAGGCACTCTTCCTCTGTTGGTGCAGGCTTGGGCTGGGGACATGGGGACATTCCTTCTCCTCCTCAGCCCACCTCTCCAGGTATTGGGAGGGGTAGACTGCCACAGTGTGGCAGACTTGCCCCTGTGGCTGTGGTGGGACCAGCAGGCATTCTTCCTCTGCTGGTTGCAGCTGGGGCTGTGGACATGGGGGCTTCCCTTTCTTGGGCAGTGGACTCACTGACTCCTCCCTCTTGGGTGCTGGAGACAGCCGCGTCTTGTCGACCGCCCAGAACCATTCAGCGGCGTCCCCAACCAGGCCCTGGTTCCATGCCTCCTCATATTGGGGGTCTCCGTAGAGGCAGTCCTCCCTCTCGTGCCCAAACTCACAGGCACCGCATATGGGAGCCCCTTCCATCATCTACTGCTCCTGTTCGGCTCCCAGTCCGGGGGTCCAAACGGAGTTGGAAACCGAGACCACCACCTCTTATGCTGCTGCTGCGGCTGCTGCCGCTTTTGCTGCTTCTTGCAGCTCTTCCTCCCCATCCTCTTTCCTCTTCCTCCAAAAAAATAGAAAAAAAATATATATATATGCCTGCAGTACCTGTGCTGGCCTGAGTCAAGGAGGCGTTGGTGATCCCACTGCTAGCACCACGTGTAGCAGGGTGGCTGAGTGGTGATGTCAGGCCAGATGCAGGAAGAAAAGCAAACAGACAAGTACTGCAATGCAAAGGCACGGTGTGCACCGTTTTTATTCAAAAAATAAAAGTTTTTACAAAAATAAACACAGCTCACAGAGTGAAATAAAACAGGCAAACAAAACAAAATAGCCAATACAGGTCAGGCTGGGCAAACGCTGTCACTGATCCTCTATGATTTTTAATTTCCTTTCTCTTCTCGCTCTCCAGTACTCTCCTCTGTACTCCCACACCCTGAACTGAGAGTGCTGCAGGTTTATATACCGTGGCCGAGGGGTTTAACTAGCTAGTAATTATTCTATTACCCCTCGGCCACAATCTGCACAAGTTTATTAATGATCTGTGACTGCCGGCTAGTTTAACGCTCTAGCCGGTCATCCACACATTGCCATGAGGTTTTACATATACACTGGCAGAGGACGAGTGGCCTAATCTCGCCTCTGCCAGAAACAAAACAATAACAAAACACATGGCTTTCGCCGTCATTAAATGCAAACACAAATCATAATGGGGTACCCCCTTCTACATAAATAAATAATCATGTACAGGGCTCCTCGCCCTGTTACAGACCCGAATATGTTACTGTAGCTATCTTAGGTCACAGGTCAAAGTGAAGGATGTTGTCAGATTCTGAAGAGGAGTTTCAGAACTCGGAAATGGTTGATGAGATATTAGCATGCAGCTCAGAAACTCCATGCTGTACAGGGATGCACAACTACTGCCATCGACAGTGGTACGGTACTGCATTCCAGTAAAGACAAGCATGCTGGTGACATTTACCTGCAGCCATAGCTGTGAATACAAAATTAGAGCCTTGAGTAAAATCAAAAAGCACATTACATTACCTAAATCCACATGACAGAACGTATGGCAAAACCTACAGTAAGTAAGACAGAAGGGCAGGGAATGCTGGGCATAGCGACCTTCTGGTGAGGGTATAGGGGAATCAGTTCAATTCCAAGTACCCTCCGTTGCTTTTTGTTGCATCTTCATTAGCACTTTAACGTTACTTATTACTGTCAAATACAGTAACATACCATATATTACTGTACTTTTGTGAACTATAAATAACCCTGCACATTTTACTAATATAAGATGATGACAGATTCATGGTCCCGCAAATACAGAGAACCAGGCTGCAGAAAGATTAAATTATTGAATTTATTTTTCAGTTGCATTTTTTAAAACACTTGATATCTTTCTTTACAACTGAAATACTGTATCATGCTGATGAAAACCCTCCCCTCTCCAACTATGTCAGGAATTCCTGTTGTCTCCCATTAATACTTGAAGCTTCTGATGAAAGTAAGATAAAACCATACAATCTAAAGTAAAACAAAAATGAATGAACAAGCACGTGCCAACCTAGAAATTCCCCCAGTAACTGACACATATTCTACAAAAGCATCTTTCATTCACTCCCCCATGTATTATTATCTGTGTGTGTGTGACTGAGGCTTCTGATATTTCATCTGTAAGAGGCTTTAAAAAAAAAAAAAAAAAAAAAAAAGTACATATATTGCCCCTTGAGAAAGATACATACAACATATCAAAACACATGACGAAGTCCCCGCTATCAACGTTGCACATACTGCTGCTGTGCGGATGCAGCAGAAGGATGCTGGGTACAAACCTTGTGGTTTCTACAGTTAACAATCATCTAGAAATAAGTGCAGTCCAACGGAGGCTCAATATTGTTTTTTTATTATCCAGGTTAAGACTGTGAATAGATATGAAATGACTACAATGGCAATCAGTAACCTTTGGGACAGATGTTATAGACATGTGTTTAAACATGCAACACACTGAAGCAGTGTCTGCTGTAGGTGTGGTTTGGTTAACTTATTTTGTCCTGAACTCCTTTACTACAAATTAGTCAGCTTTTAAGTTTATCAATACCATTTACATAGCAAGGCCAACAGCAAATGAATGTTAACACTTAATTATGACTAGCCCCCCATGAGATCATACAGTAATTAATTTGCTCTAGCTTGTTAGGTGACATGTACTTGGTTTCAAGCACACTTTCTCTTATTCTTAAAGCTGTTAGGGTGTTTAAATAAAGACCAGTGAAATCATGTACAACATTGTAGACAAGGGCTCAAAAAAGTTTGAATGTGGATGTTTTACTGTAAAATAATGCCTTAAAAACACAGCGATTTAAAATCTTGACATTCAGCTTTACAATTACTCATCGCTTAAGAAGCTGAATTACACTACTGCATAGCCCATCAGTAGTACAGAAGAGAAGCCAGTTACCACGGCCTCTTCTTTCTGAGCTACAGCTGGATGCCAGGCTGCCTGAAATTACGGCAATGTAAAATCTGTAAACTGCTGCATCTAAAGAGCACCCTGCTCACTACACCAGTTTCTAAATTGCTGTCTACTGTAATCCCATCGGGGTTCATTGCGAACCTTTTGTAGGAGATTTCATAAATGCACAAAAGCCTCGACAATCACATACTGCTCCAAAGACCATTCGCCCCGTCAATTATTTTTCAAAAGAAACTCAAACTAAACTTTAGAACAGACTCCTTCAGCCAAAGCAAATTCAATGTCATTATTATAATGAACCTACGTTCTCTGTTGTGCTTATTGTACTGTAGCGGTCTACTGTAGGTCATGTTTGTGTATTATACACTCTAGTAAGGTGAAAGCACAATAATGGCTGGGGTATTTCTCTCCTTCCTGTTGTTACTTGACAGAAGGGATGGAACCTCATTGTCAGTCTGTTGTTTCTCAGACCGCTGTGCGAGGTGCAAGTTCTAGTTCAGTCCTCCACAGAAGAGCACATATTGGTCTGAAATCTGGCAGCTGGGGCTGCTCAGCTAATTAACATAATAATAGAACCATTTAAGGAAAGGATGACTTCACACAAATATTCTACTCTAATAAAATTAAAAAACAAAAGGTGACCCAAAATAAACATGAGAATAATCCAATGTTACTGGCAGTCTAATCAGCAGTGACTTCCAGTAAAACTTAATCACGCTAAGACTTTTTCTGAAAAAAAAAAAAAGAATTGTCACGCAGTTCTCCTGCCTGTCTTTGTCCTGCAATTCTGAGACTATCATCATTCAAATTAAAATATTTCACACTGACTAATAGAAAAAGGCAGCTGACCTTCTGAACTGCAAGAATAGTTCAGAATGCTTCCAAATTCAGAGAAGTCTGGTGCTCCAACATTTCTTCCTATTTACGACAGAAGTTTTGATCAAAGGGAAAAGGGGAGGAAAAAACAAGCCACACTAGAATACATGTACTGTGTAGTGCTGAATCTGACAGCACCATCAGAACTGGCTTGTTTCCAAGAAGAATGATCAGATATAGTGGATAAGAGCCCACAGAAAGACTAGTGTTCCTCTTGCAGTGATACACAACAATGCACTGTGCAACACCCCATGGTCAACCGCTGTGGGTCAACATGAAGACGGACAGCTTCGGATTGTTAATTACATTACTGAATGGCGGTTCCAAGGAAAGCAATTTGAAAAGCACACAAAAATGCATTCCCTCTCCCAATATATATATATATATATATATATATATATATATATATATATATATATATATATATATATATATATATATATATATATAGTTTGAGAAAAAGAAACTGCTGTCTACCAAAATGATCAATAAGAAAAAAGAGAAAAGGATATTTCAGGTACTTAAAAAGGTAGAATAATTGATTACAAATCAATTATTAGGACGTTTCGGACTACAAGTCCTTCATCGGCTGAATACAAAAAAATGTTATATATATAAAATTAGGGGTGCATCAACTATTGATCATCTGTCCTTAAATTTCCAGAGCTTCAATTACATATTGCTGAATCGATGCATTAAAATTAGAACCCAGTTTGAAGTCTCCTGTTGCAGGTTTGTGAAAGTGTGCTTCTTTTAGTGCTAGGACGGTAGATTATCGTGTTGCTAAGATACACACTTAGGCCTCTACATTCATGTTGACAAGCCAAATCAAACCAAGCCTATTGTATTCACATTTTCTTGATTTAAAAATTATGACAATAGGTTATTTTATTTTTTTTTTAATCTATTAAATCTACTGATTTTTACCGTTTGTTTCAAAGCATGTTGTGTTTGGATTACATGCCAATATTATATAAAAATAAGATGAATTTAGTACGACAGTTAAATTAGTCAGGATGTGTGGGGTTTCTAAAGTGTTCTAATTTAGTTGAACTATTATGCACGCCGGTGTTTTTAGTTATTGGATCTACTGTTAAAAAAACAATTGCTTGTTCTTTATTTTGAAAAACAAAACATCAATGCATTAATTATCGTTGATAAATGCCTATACGATAATTGAACATGAAATTAGGTTGCCGATTGCACCACTAATTATATATATATATATATATATATATATATATATATATATATATATATATATATATATATATATATTTTTTTTTTTCTATTTTTTATTATTATAATACAAACTAATACAATGACTCAAGGATAAAGGTGAACAATTATGTGTGCTAACACATACATGCATACACAGTATATATTTATGTAGCCCAGCAGTGAAGTTTTGTCTAGTGTTTGCCCAAATAACTGCGACCAGGGCATGCATAAGAGAGCACCTTGCTAGAATGTGACCCATTAATTAACTGACTGCCTCCATTACTCAGGTATCTGTCTCCTGGTCTAAACCCCCTCTAGGTAAATTACACAGAGCACAGAGCTTTGTGACTGCTGTGGAGTTCACTTTACACCCAGATCAGGACACACAATGGCAATTTTCCTATAAAAACATATTTAAATTCATTCAAATTCTGAAAGAAAAAAAGAAGAGGGGAAAAGCAGACTGGCCTTAATGCAACACTTTTAGCACGTGACATACCTGCTTCTTTAAACTGAGAGAACATTCACAGACCCATGACTAATTATGTATTTAACTGGTTGTTAATGTTGCACCTCAGTTTGACCACCAGTACAGTGTTTGCAATGAGACAAACTAAGCTGTGGAGAACAATTAGTGGTCAAGTACCTTTTTTTTTTTTTTTTTTTTTTTTTTTTAAATGAAAAGGTTAAGTAATGGATTCAATATTATTGTAAAATATTAGAGTTCTATATTTAAAATCATAATTACCTGCATTGCACATATTTCATCCAGATAAGTGATGTTGGCATTTGGGAAAACGTTGTGTCGCTCCGAGTGAAACTGCTGTATTTCTACGGCACCTGAATTCGACTTGAGCAAACACTTCAAACACATGCCCCAGAGTGAGAAAAAAGAAAACATGCAGTTCAGTGGGAGGGAAAGAAAAGCAAACCGGCAAGGAGATACGAACTAAATACTAAAATAAGGACATGCACAGAGGAGGACCTAATTAAGTCATAAGAAAAACAATGTTCTGCGGATTAAAGAAAATGTAACACATATTAAAAAAAACAGCTGGTGTGCATAATGGAATTACAGACATCTTACACGCAACACACATTAAAAAGAAGTGGGAATATACTCAAAGATTCTGTTTTAACTGCTGTATAATATTTAACCACATTGTGAAAGAAACTCTCTAATATATTGCATAGCGTACTGCTTTTTATTTATGGATTAATGTGCTTTGCCGGGTATCTTTCTGGTACACTTGTTTATAAATTATACTGTACATGATCACTTTCACCTCTAAATACATTAAAATGATAAACGTCTAAAATTATTATTAGACCTTTTTTCTTTTTTGCAATCTGTCGATCTGTTCATAATCCACACGCGCTGTCCAGGAGCATCGAGATCACTCAGTACTTTCTAGGGCAAAGACAATTGAGTGTGTCTAACACTCTGTGCTTGTCAGGCACACACTCAAAAGGGAACAGAGCCATCACCTTTGTCCTTCTTAGTTTAATAATATTCACTGTTAAATACTGGAACAGAAAAGCACCCCCTGGAAATAACAGCTATAATATACAGTACTGTGCAAAAGTTTTAGGCAGGTGTGAAAAAATGCTGTATATAAGAATGCTTTCAAAAATAGACATGTTAATAGATTATATTTATCAATTAACTAAATGCAAAGTGAGTGAGCAGAAGAAAAATCTAAATCAAATCCATATTTGGTGTGACCACCCTTTGCCTTCAAAACAGCATCAAGCATCAATTCTTCGAGGTACACTTGCACACAGTTTTTGAAGGAACTCGGCAGGTAGGTTGGCCCAAACATCTTGGAGAACTAACCACAGTTCTTCTGTGGATTTAGGCAGCCTCAGTTGCTTCTCTCTCTTCATGTAATCTCAGACAGACTCGATGATGTTGAGATCAGGGCTCTGTGGGGGCCATACCATCACTTCAGGGACTCCTTGTTCTTCTTTACGCTGAAGATAGTTCTTAATGACTTTCGCTGTATGTTTGGGGTCGTTGTCATGCTGCAGAATAAATTTGGGGCCAATCAGATGCCTCCCTGATGGTATTGATTTGTGTACCGCTCTCCAGCCCTTCGGCGAACAAACTGCCTTCTGCTACAGCAAAATATTTCAAATTTTTACTCATCAGTCCAGAGCACCTGCTGCCATTTTTCTGCACCCCAGTTCCTGTGTTTTCGTGCATAGTTGAGTCGCTTGGCCTTGTTTCCACGTCGGAGGTATGGCTTTTTGGCCGCAAGTCTTCCATGAAGGCCACTTCTGACCAGACTTCTCCGGACAGTAGATGGGTGTACCAGGGTCCCACTGTTTTCTGCCAGTTCTGAGCTGATGGCACTGCTGGACATCTTCCGATTGCGAAGGGAAGTAAGCATGATGTGTCTTTCATCTGCTGCAGTAAGTTTCCTTGGCCGACCACTGCGCTCACGGTCCTCAACGTTGCCCGCTTCTATGTGCTTCTTCAAAAGAGCTTGGACAGCACATCTGGAAACCCCTGTCTGCCTTGAAATTTCTGCCTGGGAGAGACCTTGCTGATGCAGCATAACTACCTTGTGTCTTGTTGCTGTGCTCAGTCTTGCCATGGTGTATGACTTTTGACAGTAAACTGTCTTCAGCAACCTCACCTTGTTAGCTGAGTTTGGCTGTTCCTCACCCAGTTTTATTCCTCCTACACAGCTGTTTCTGTTTCAGTTAATGATTGTTTCAACCTACATATTGAATTGATGATCATTAGCACCTGTTTGGTATAATTGTTTAATCATACACCTGACTATATGCCTACAAAATCCCTGACTTTGTGCAAGTGTACCTAGAAGAATTGATGCTGTTTTGAAGGCAAAGGGTGGTCACACCAAATATGGATTTGATTTAGATTTTTCTTCTGTTCACTCACTTTGCATTTAGTTAATTGATAAATATAATCCATTAACATGTCTATTTTTGAAAGCATTCTTAATTTACAGCATTTTTTCACACCTGCCTAAAACTTTTGCACAGTACTGAACAACTGCATGACAACCAAGAACCGTCCCAAGTAGTCTCCTGGGAACGCTGTGCTCAATGTGTACAGCAACAGTAAGAAAAAGCCACAACAGCAGATGATATGCAGCTACCTTATCAGAATCTGTTTTTCATCTGACAAACACCATCATGAAAAACATTTCTTCCAGCAAGAGAATTGCCACATTCCATATTAACACGAAAGTCTGAAATAAAGCTTTGTATCATTTTTTATCAAATAAGTTAAACAAAAAAAAAAATGGTTTGGTCCAGGATTGGTATGAATTCCTTTAAAAAGTAACGTACTGTTAGTGTAACCAGTGCATTAAAATCAATTTTCTTATTTCATAAGCGCTAATAACATTGTTATTCATCACCCTTACTTGGGTCTTTTGCAATCTCATGTATACCAATTTAAAAAATGAAGGACAAGCGAAGAACCAAAAGATAGTACACACGAGACAATATTGCTAACGAGAGGTAAGAAATTGATTTTTAAAAACATAGGCTAGTTCTCACTCCTTTAAGGCTAGATAATCTATTGACCAATTACAGATTAGTCACTGTACCAGTGAGCTCTCAGTACACTGGGACAGCGCTGTGTAATGCGCCAGGGTAAAGCTTTAAAATACTTAAACACCACGTGTACAGTAACATACCCTGCACTGGCACTTTGCCTACTTAAAAAAAAAAGATTGAAATTAGAGTTCTACTGTAGTCCCCTCTGAAACCAAAATACTGTTCTGTACTGTACTATTTACTTTTGATGAAAGGGCCGATGATTCACTTTTCAAACTCTTAAGGAAAAACGTTTTTTGTAGTTTCAAAATGAAGGTCAGAAGGCAGAAAACCTGTCTGCATTCAAAAGCATATTGGAAATCTGTTCCAAGTATTACAAAAAATCTGTTTTATTGTTCTTTAAATAGGATACGAGAAAGCTCTTCAGATACTGTACTCCAGTAGATACCAAGAAACAGGAAAATGGACAGTAGATATTATGCGGTACTGGTTACAAACTAGAAGGAAAATAAAGCATTCTTTATAACCCTACACAACTGTTAGCTGTTTCTGTACTAAAGTATACAAGTACAGTGGCCATTTCCAACCTCTCTCCAGCATCTCTACTATACCTATCTTCCAATTCAGATTGTGGTTGTTATAAACTGCACTGGTTATTTATATACTACTTCATTCATTAGAATTTATTTTGAGAAAATCTCACTGCTTTCCAAGAGCAGCTCACTTTCAAGGCTGTCATAGATACGTCAAAAGAAACGCAAATGGGATTCATGCACATGCTTTTAGAAACCCGTGTATGTTTTGTACAGTTTTACAGATCTTACCCAAGGTTTTCAGTCAGACAGCTCTTCCATCTGACAGAGGCCTCCAAACTGCTGCAGCTTATTTAACCAATTGGCTTCACACAGATAATGGACACTGGCTGAATTAGCAGCAGTAACAGTCTTTAAAAAAGGTTACAGGTTTCTGTACAGTAAATAAGTGTAACAGACAATGGTGACCGATCAATCTATGCGATTTATATGTTTAGACATCAATTTAATTGTTACTGAACTATACACCTCTCTACGTTGTTTCTATAGAGATATTTTCCTCCCTTACAAATCAACTGACTTCATGTACAGGGATGTAGTGGCAAAAAAAAACTTTGGTGGCACAGTTAAATCAGTTACTTTAATAATACTAATACAGTTCCCATTGTTTTGCCCTTTACATTTTCCTCATAAGAAATCCAATAGTTCACACTTTTTGTTTTGTCTTCAAATTTGTTCGAGCCTTTTCTCACATTACAGAAATATACCACTTGAGCCTCACATAGAGGATTGTGACCAGGAGTCAGATCTCACTTGTGATGTTTAATAGCAGACATCTGTTCAGTGGAGCCCTTCCAATGCTTATCCAAAGAATCTTACTGTAATTCTATAGTAAGCAGAGACAGAACACGCAGGCCGGATTAGCAACCCTGAAATCTGAGAATCAATTCAGTTAATCTCTGCTTTGATGAGGAAAATGCAAGTGAACACCAGGCCTGTCGCTCAGCAATTCCTCTGAAAACAAATGAGATGTCAAATTGCAGAAAGGGGTTATTTAAAGCTGTCTAAACTGGTAACATATTGAGCAGATCTTTTAAGACCTGGAAATGATTTTCAAAAAACACAAATACTGAAAAGTATTATTCTGTTACTCAAGTATTCATACAGGTTGAGCTTTGTAAAATTAGTGCATTAGTAAAGAACACATTTTACAATCGTTTTGGACTTGCTATTTCTTTAAAAGCTACTGTATATACACAACAAATTTTAAAATAATGTTCAATATTTTCTATGCTATGTCTTTCCATGTGAATGATTGACATTCTGGAAATCAATAAAATAAAAATATTCTCTAATTTATTCTTGCCAATCCATTGGTTCACCTTCTAGAAAACACTTATTAGGCTCAGTCCCAAGAATATAAGCACACATCCACTTAGATACTGCCAACTAAATAAAATTTAAAAAAAAAAAAAAAACATCAGTAGATATTCCCAACAAACAAAGAGCTTGGCCTATTATTACAATTTCGAGAGAGAAGATATTTTAAACTTTTGACCCTAGCTATTTAATTATACTTCGGATACCACACCTTGAAAATCGAGTGATGCAAGCTATTTCACTCAATGTTTTTCCTTCTTTATGCAAGTCAAGGTTGTTAATAGTAGAAAACACTAGCGAAGACTTTGAGTAAATTGTTGATGCTCATAATGCATCAGAGTAGAAAAGTGCAACATGTCTAATACTTTTGCACAGCAGCACATTATTAAAAAATACTGTAACTGTATGTAAAAATAATGTGATATCTTGTAACAATTGTAAGTCGTCCTGGATAAGGATGTCTGCTAAGAAATAATAATAATATATGGATTATGTAAACTACCAAATTTAGCATAATGCACATTTAAGTATTCTACTTTTTAACATGCAGAAGCCCACCTTCATGAGACATGACCACTTTACATGAAAGGATCCTGTTTGATTAGAATAACTTTAGTAGCACAATATACAGCAATAAGTAAAACAAACCATAATACTAATGAGGTTTTAAACCATTATCAGACACTGTTTAGTGTTTAAAGTCTCCATGCAGTATATCCTTACACTGCATTAACAAAACAGCCCTCATTTACAAGCAAACAGCTTGGTTGGAAAGGGGGACTGGTAATTTGATTACACATTCAACTAAAGAGTCCTCCAGTTTAAGCAAAGTTTCTACAAGCTTATGCAGATGTATCTATTCAGTATCATGTTACAGTTTATTATCAAACACAGAATTTACAGAACTTATAAGCAACCGTGATTATCTTGAAAGGGGTACTGCACGGATACAATTGGTAGAACACATTCATTTGGTAGAACTGTGTAGGTCCTGGGTGGCTCAAATTAAACACTTTCGGTTTGAACAAGGAACTGGCATGATATGGCCAACATTGCCCACCCCTTCTAAAGTGCGTTGGTACTCAATTGGGCTCTTCATATCCATTCTGCAGTAGTTCACAAATATTTATTTCAACAGTCCAGAGTCTTTCCAACAAGGTTTTTAATTGTTTACTTGAACCAAGACAAGACAAAGTCAGAACGGACTGAATGAGCCTCATGTGAGGGCAGCACTGTATTATTTATGTATCTGCTTTCCTTTTTTGTGTCATTTATATTAATTCCTACAGGAAATGGAAACAAAACAAAATTCTTGTTTTTAATACAAATTATCATACAAATAATAATAATAATAATAATAATAATAATAATAATAATAATAAGATCTGAAGCGAATGCTCATTAAAATGGAGAGGCTGTCTGTTTCCAGTAAATGAAAGCCTACCCTGTATATGACATGAGCTCACAGTGATGTAGTATTGCAGTCCGACTATGCTGTACCTTAGCCATATCATTGGAATCTCTTGAGCTTGTGTCACGCACTAGCACGGAACAGAATGCCCACTGGGACTGGCTGGGTAATTCAACATGACCAGGGCAGGGCGAGCCAAAGGCTCTTCCTTCTAATCCCCAGCCAGCCACATGGAGCTAGTTAAACAATCTGTAATAACTTCCTGTCTTATCCTCACCCTGGAGCAATTAAAGTACATGATCTTCCTCGCGTCAGAGGTCAACCCCTGCTTGTAACCCTTAACAGATCATCTGAGCAATCTCACATCCCACACTCCCCCTGGCTGTTCAGCACATTAGAAATGTTGAAGAGGAAATACACAGCCCTTCAATCATGCAAGAAGTGCCCCCAGTACAGTAGCAAGAGTGATGACATTCCTAAAAACGAGTGTAGTACAAACCTCACTGACGCCATCAACAACAGTAAAACAAGGTTACTGTATGTACTGCATACATGCTCAGGTATGTAGATAAAAGCCATTAACTGGGGGGAAAAACTTAATGGCTGTTGCCATCATAAACGTCAAGAATACTGCCAATTCTTACTGTTTTATAAACCCCAGAACCCCCTGCTATTTATGCCATATCCCTTTACAATATATATATATATATATATATATATATATATATATATATATAATAGTTATTATTTCTGTCCACTATTACTGTAGCATACAAAACATTCACTGTACCACAACACAGAGGAGTTTGTTTCCCCCATAGACAAATGTAACCAACAGCTTTGAAACTAAATAGTATTTTTTCAAGAATTGCAAGTGTTTCACTTTACTATTTTACTGCAAGAACAGGGGCATTGAAAAAAATGTCATGACAAAGAGCTCTCAGTTCAACTTCACAAACAAGTTAAGTATACTAGAAAATGGTTTGACTTGTGCCATTTTTACTTTAACCAAATGAAGTTTTCTCCTATAACAATCGTATACGACAGTACACTCATTCCACCCATATTTGCCAGCAGAAAAATGTTAAATGCCGAATACTGGATTTTTGTTTTCATAGATTGCATGTTCACTAAGAATATGTGGCTCAATTAATCGCATTCAAATACAATGGCGAATCCAGCTATGTTGACACTTGTGCAGAAGTTTTTGGATAAATATGAAGACAGATATCTCCTTTCAGAATAGCATTCCTCTTCCAGGATCAATTCCTGCGCTGTCTGTATTTAACCGTACAGTAAACCTGTCTTAGAGGGCCTTCAAAAAGAGGACACCCTTGAAAGGGAATTCTGAACAGTTTATTCTAAAAATACCACTAGCGTAATGTATGTATGTATATACAGTCGGGTCAACCAGCGACCTTCCCTCATGAAACTGAAATGTGCTTAAAAAAAAAAAATCCTACGCATGTTTACCACGGAATATATTTCTTTCTAAATTGTCCTAACTTTCGGGACCTCCACAAAACGAGAAACGCACACAAAAAATAGGGACTGTTTTATAAACTTATAATAAACTTACAAAATTGCAGCGTGAAAATTGACAAGACATACCTGCTGTATTTAGCAGCGAGATCGTGTTAAACAAAACCCTACAAAAAAGTATCCTTATTAATTCATAAAACACACCGAGGTCTGTGTAAGAAAAATTACAGTTCCACAACATGAAATTAGCATGCTAAAAGTTCAAATAACTTCTTGCTTGGTAATAAGTTATTGTTGATAGTAAGTATAGCTTACAAGCCTACACACTGAGTATATCTTAGCTGCTCCTAAGAAGAAACACAGCCAAGCCGAAGCAGTTATAGCACCGAGTTACACTACTCTCAACACACACACATGCGTTACACAATTTGTTATGGTATTCTACCGAAACATAAATACCTGTGTGTGATGCTGTCTTCGCCTGTTTACTCTCTGTTTTGGAAGTCTACAGGGAAACTCGATTTAAGATTTTGTTTTTTTCTTTTCCAAATATTCAGAGACCTTCCCGTCCCCCAGTGCTTTTTCCCTAACTAAACAGCAACCGCGTCCTTGTTTTCTGACGTATTCTAAACTGAGACGCCCATTAGTCCCTCAATCAATCAATGGAACAGGCTAGCGGAAGCTTGGGCTTGTACGCCCGCTGATTGGATCATTCTAGTGCTGTTTTCTTTCTTTAGTGGGTCATGCTGCTGTCAATCTCTTCCCTGTGGAAACGTTGTAGAAAAAAAAGGTACATTCTGTACGTCAGGTGTCTGTTGCTTATAAAACTGGGATTTCTATGAATTATTGTGGGTTGTTAGAAACTTCAATTTAAAAGGTAGATGAATGTTGTTTTAGGTATATTTATTATTATTATTATTATTATTATTATTATTATTATTATTATTATTTATTAGCAGACGCCCTTATCCAGGGCGACTTACAATCGTAAGCAAATACATTTCAAGTGTTACAGTACAGGTGATAATACAATAAGAGCAAGATAAATACAATGACTAGTTCAAGCAAGTACAAGTGTGTTCAAGCAAGTACAAGTTTATATTTTAGGGATGCCACTGTTTTTGTGGTTTAATTTATGTATTTATTTTAATTATTGAATATTCGGGTAATCTTTATTATACGTATCCATAATGAGTCATGTTTTTTGACGATTGTGTACGATTTAATGTAGCAGTTAGATAGAATGTCTCTCTTTGTTCTGCCTCGTTTTCATACATGGGCTTTGCGGGTCAATTTACACGTGAAATGGCGCTGCGCGTACACGTTTGGGAGAATTACTCGGGTAAATCAGGTTTGTGGCCGAAAAAACGGCCAAAGAGAGGGATAGGGTAAATCTCATTTACTCGTGTAAGTGACGAAACACACGGGAAAATCCACGCCCAGTTTCGCATTTCACGTGTAAATGTTAATGAGCGTGTTTATCCTTAACTATAAATATTGTAAGGGAGCAGATCAGTTGTTACTGTGGATTCCAAGACGGCAGAAAGTAGTGGCTGATGGGTGATTTTATGGTTAGCAGGGGAGTAGTTCATCTTAATGATAATGCGGGTGGTCTTTTTTTTTTTTTAATTGTTTTTTGCTTTGTCTGGTCTGTCATGTTTTATATACATTGTGGGTTTACAGATCTGTATAAAACCACCTACCACTAACTGCGTTATGCATTTGTTATAGTATTAAAGCAGCTGTTTGAGAATACCCTTGCTGTAAAAACTATGCTAAAGTTAAACACGAAGAGCAAGTGAGCTTCTTAACTGAATTAATTCCCCTCCTTTTTTTGATCACAGCAATGTCCAAAGACAACGCGCGTCTGCCCTCCACGTTAATAAATATAGTTTGTGAACTGGATGTCGTAAGCCAGCTTGATCGCCCAAAACAGTGCAACAGCATCCAAGTTGTTGATGCCTGACCAAATAAAATTGCAAATCAATGTATTTTCTTTGTTTGCATCATTAATATTGCAGCGTTCTTGGTTTCCGCAGGCAGGCGCATCACACAGGGCGAGGAAGTCCACACAAAGATGAGGCGGCGAACCGGGCCCTCTCGCACTAGCGCCGATACCGCTGTACAAAAGAGCCGGCTCTCTTGGAAGGAGCGTATATCGGACTTATGTCTTTGTGTGTGATTACATCACCTACCACCCTGACTGCTGCCGCCGCCTACGCACGCTACAATTATTTAACACAGCAGTAAATCCAACACAATTTAAAAGAAAGGAGAGCATCTCTGACAGCACGAGCCACCTCAAATTAAAAAACAATTTGGCCAAGAGCAGTAAAGCATATTATTAACTGTGAAAGAATCGCACCTCTCCGCGGTTCGTTGCCCCTTTAAAAACACTGACCCAGGCACAGAAATTGATTTTTTAAAGCGCGGCTGCGCTATTTTTAATAAAACACAAAACCCAAAAGCAAAATAAACAAAACAAACACCTAGCTCTTTTAGGAGCACTAACTAAACAAAACAGGAACCTAAACTAAAAGACAGGACAGCTAAGCTGTTTACCTCTAACACAAAACCAACTCTTCAAAACAAAACAAACCACACAGGTTTACACTACCTTTCTTCTTTTTTTTTTTTCTCACACACACACACACAGGCTCTCCACACAGCAGCCATGAGCAGACTAACTGCTCTCCTTATAAACCCTGCACCTGGCTCTAATTTACAATCATAGCCAGCTGCAGGTGATAATTAACAATAAAACAATTAACAAAAACAGTTATTATTATTTGTTTGTTTATTTATTTAGCAGACGCCTTTATCCAAGGCGACTTACAGAGACTAGGGTGTGTGAACTGTGCATCAGCTGCAGAGTCACTTACAACTACGTCTCACCCGAAAGACAGAGCACAAGGAGATTAAGTGACTTGCTCAGGATCACACAATGAATCAGTGGCTGAGGTGGGATTTAAACCGGGGACCTCCTGGTTGCAAGGCCTTTTCTTTAACCACTGGACCACATAGCCTCCCAATTAAACCAAAAATGTGCCTACGCATGTTTTTTTGCATGACGTCGGGTGAAAAGCCTGGTTTACTGGAGTAAAATAAACTGAGCGAATGGAAACCCAAAAAAGCATTTTACACAAGACATTTTTTCTCGTGTAAATGTCTCGAGTTAAAAAAAAACTCGCATGGAATGTCCCCATTGGCTGTTGTTTGTCTATGCCCATTGGTCCTAGTGTGCGGCTGAGGACCAATGGGATGTGCGTGAGCTCCCTACCCTGATCTGAATAAGGGGCTGGGCTAAATGTATAAAAAGGGCTGTACCCGGCGATCCGCATACCCGGAGCAAGGAGAAATCGGCAAGACTGCAGACCAACCAACCTGACAGCGGCAGCAGTGTAGCAGGACAGCGGATCATGAAGCTGCCCAGCTTTGACCGCACCACAAGCTGCGTCTTTCCATGCTCAGGTGACAGTGCTGGGCAAGCTGTGCAACTGGAGTGAGGGAGACCAGGCGCAGCAGTCGACAGTATCGCTGAGAGGAGATGCCCAGATAGTGCTGCTGAACCTGGCCGAGGAGGAGATGGGCAGTCATCACACCTTGGTGGCCACCTTCCAACGCTGGTTCGGCACTACGGGAGAATCGGAGCTACTAAGAGCCCGATTCCGAAGATGGGAACCTGGCTCAACTGGCCACCACCCTGGAGAGGGAAGCAAGGCGGACATACACTAACACTGCCGCCCAGGAACAAGAGAGCAAGCCTGGTTCCAATTCATCGAAGCCATGGGACCGGGTGAGCTCCGAAAATATCTGCGCCTGACCAAACCCTGATCGCAACAGGCCGCTCTCCAACTGGTCTAAGAATGGGAGGACGTGGCCTGGGGGGAAAGCAGCACCCGTCTGTCACCCACAGTCCGGGGGGCCGAATAGGAGGTGAGCGATACCACCCTGAGCATTGTGCCACTAAAGGAGATCTTGCGAGAGATCATGGCTGTCCAACAAGCCATATTAGCACAGCCAGGGCCACCACCAACCACCGGTTCCATCTGTGCCTCTCTGCCAGTTTATCAAATCATAGAAGGCAGATGTGTCTCCATTGTTCTCAAAGTGGATTTCTTCTCCAAAAATGGTAAATGACAACTCTTGAATGTAATGCTGAAGCTTCAAGAAAAAAAAAAATATTGCATATAATACATAACACAAATATAGTCTTCCTTTTTATCACCTTATTTTTTTTTAACTAGTTGTACCCCTTTTGTTACATCAAACAATCTAAAAGATCAAAGAAAAACATTTAAAATATCAAAGAATAGTAGGATATTACACATATACATCATCCTTATGATCAAATGTTTTACGGTACCTGAAAAGGCTCGATGTTTGAAATATCTGCACATGTGAAATTATCAAATGGTCTTTTGCCAGGCTCACAGTTTATCAAATTGTGCAATGAATGAGCAACAGCATATACTGCTTTATAAACATTGTAAAAGAATCTGAGACTAGATATGTCTGTGTATTCACTGTACTTCTCTTCTAAAGATTCATGACCAGTACATAAAGGCAGCCCTCTTACAGACTGTTCAGTGGTGTTTGAAGGTTGAAATGTGCATTCAGACATAGTGTTCCATAGCGCCTTGACTAGAGCATTGTCGGTACAACGATGGATGAACTTTAAGCAGGAAGTCTTAAACCAGGAATCTCCCCGCTGCGAATGGCAAATCCATGTGTAATGTGTTATGTTTCAGGCTTAGCAGAAGAATGAGCCATTAAAAACTAATATACAGAAAAAACATACATCTCTACTTCTAATGGAGCTTTAAAAAAGTGTGACATGGATTGAAATACTGTTATGAGCAAGATGCATTTAAATCCCTCCACATGCAATTCTTTAATACAATTCATTTTACCCTCTTTATTAAAATAAACTAATAATATAGCCATATTTATTGTGGTTTGTATGAAGTGGAACTCCATTTCACTATTAATGTTATGTTTTAGTATATTGATTACATGTCACATTAATAGCTAACATCAGTTAATTGCTTTGTTATGCAAGTTCACATTTATGTTTATTTTATTTTTGTACACTTTATCTGTTTATATAAATGAGGCTGTGTGGTCCAGTGGTTAAATAAAAGGGCTGGTAACCAGGAGGTCCCCGGTTCAAATCCCACCTCAGCCACTGACTCATTGTGTGACCCTGAGCAAGTCGCTTAACCTCCTTGTGCTCCGTCTTTCGGGTGAGATGTAATTGTAAGTGACTCTGCAGCTGATGCATAGTTCACACACCCTAGTCTCTGTAAGTCGCCTTGGATAAAGGCGTCTGCTAAATAAACAAATAATAATAATAAATGATGTCTAGTTACCACAAACTATTTAATTTGTTCATTTAATTAGGGGGATGATCCCTGTAATGGTGTAATTGGTTTCCGATGTATAAAAACAGGTGTAAGAGTGTGAAGGGGCGGCATGTTGTGTTGCTGTTACTGGTGAAACAGGGTTTTGAAGCTGTCACTGTTAGGTCACTTAGGCAAAGTTAAAGGTCATTTTTTAGATAAATGGTAAGCAAGCAGGTTAAAATGGCACAGGAATGACTCATGTGGACCTGCATTCTGGAAGTCTTCCTTGAGCATCCTGATCTTGAGTGAAAACTTCTAGATAGTATAGTCCTGTTTCACTGTTGGCACTTTTCATAGTTCTATACAACATATACAAAATCGTAAGAATTTGGTAGAATGGGCCTTTCTTTTACAGACATATTTAAACAGAACTGGCTCCCCCTTGTGTCTGTTTGGGTAAATTACAGTAAAACCTTTGAACTTACTTGTGCAATAGTACCTGTTGAACTGTGCCACAACTGCAGCCCCTATAAATTAAAATAATAATCATAATTTTAGATTAGTCCTGTATAGTCAGATCAAAGTTTGCTGTTTAATAGTCATGTGTTAGAATGAAACTTTATAGAGCCCCACAGCCAATGCACTCTCCAAAAACAGAAAAATCAAAGCGCAAGATTTAAATGGAATGACAAGAGCTGCCTCGCTATCTAAATAAGTCTAAAGAGTTTACCTGACCAATTTAGAATTGCATCTGTCATCAAGAAATATTTAGGCACCGCTCTTGAACACTTCCACAGACTAACAAACTCGATCTTCACATTCCATGTATAGTTTATTCCAGTTCAACATTTCAATCTGCACATTGATAGTTTAGTAGGTGGCACACCCAGCCCCTGAGCCAAAAGATTAAAGATTATTAAGGGTGGTAATCCGTTGCGTTTACTGCTGCCAACAAGCCAGTTAATTTCATATGCAGTGTTTTAATTATACATAATTGTGTTAATAGGTGTCCATTTTAAATCAACAAATTGCCTTTTCCATGATCAATGGAAGAATGCGTGGTTTTGAAAGCTTGTGCCCTGGACATGCATGACATTTTTTGGTTCACAAAGCCAGTCTGTTTATTTTCCATTAATTCTTCTGGCTTATACACTGATCTGGCTCCATAAACAGTTGCATGGTCCTGTTGAGACTGTGGATCCTACTGTTGGAAGAGGGCCCAGTGATTTAAGCTCTTTGTGGCATCTGACAATCCATGAGGCTGATGAGCCCCTCGCTGTCGTTGTGGCTCTTGCAGTGGTGCTCCTGGCTTTGCTGACTTGCTGTTGCTCCCGCTGCTTCTGCTTCTGTGACACTCAGGCCTCAGCCCTTTGCTTTGAGCCAGCCCCACCTCCCTGTTGCAGCCTTCAGTCTGGACCTCTGACCAGCTCCCCTGTCCACGGCACCTGATTGGTGTGCTGGCCCACTTGAAAGGCCCCTCCACTCTCTCTACCCACTCGCACCTGTCATCACTGACAATGTATTTTCATTTTGGCATGACTCATGCTTCCTGATCACTGTTATGGGGAGCCTCTGAATCACCAACGTACAGACCGGAAAAACCGTGAGAATCAGCAGGAAGTTGCTCTTAACAAAACTATTGGCAGGGAGGCTAGCTTTGTTGCAACACAGCGCTAACACAAGTGGGCGAGTGACATGCTGTCGTTGATCTTGGCCTGCAGCACAACTGCATCCACAATCTGCAGATTTGCTTTTTATCTTCTTGCACAAATCTTCAGTCTTCAGCCTGCCCTATTCTACTCCCACTGACACCAGGATCCCTGCCCAGGCCTATTTCCAGCTCTGTATAAAACCTCAACGCTCACACCTAAACAAAACAAAGCAATAACTGTAGGGGTTGGGGCAAGATAATAGTGACCCACACAGGTGCTGTTGATAATAGTGACCCACACAGGTGCTGTTGATAATAGTAACCCACACAGGTGCTGTTGATAATAGTGACCCACACAGGTGCTGTTGATAATAGTAACCCACACAGGTGCTGTTGATAATAGTGACCCACACAGGTGCTGTTGATAATAGTGACCCACACAGGTGCTGTTGATAATAGTAACCCACACAGGTGCTGTTGATAATAGTAACCCACACAGGTGCTGTTGATAATAGTGACCCACACAGGTGCTGTTGATAATAGTGACCCACACTGGTGTTGTTGATAATAGTGACCCGCACAGGTGCTGTTGATAATAGTGACCCACACAGGTGCTGTTGATAATAGTGACCCACACAGGTGCTGTTGATAATAGTAACCCACACAGGTGCTGTTGTTAGGGCAGGATTTGCACTTTCTATAATAATCTGACAATGGTCACTGATGAAAGTACTGTGGGATAGCAGGTTATTGATATTATTATCTCAATTTTAATGGAAATGTGATGACAATTTATCTTGACCTGAGCCCTTTAACACAAAAAGTTGACTTCTCTGCCAACCCTGCAATTGCAATTTAAGTATATCAACCACAGGAGCAAGAAAAAAGTATATTGCACTTGGTTCTGTACCAGGCTGGTCTCCAGGATACTGGTTCTGCAGCAACAATGAGGCTAAAACATTGGAGGAACTGCCTCTTGAGATAAGGCATCCTGTTTTCACAGACTGCCGTAAGTCAGACACAAAACATGTCAATGTTACATTACGTTTGTATGCACATTGAATTAATTCATACTTTAAAGTTTTCGGTGGTTGCACCTAATGTCTCCATTTTGCAAGTTCGAGGCTGCCAATGCCAAGAAGTTTCTACAGAAACTTTATTTTGTGGGTGGTGGTGGTGGTAGAGGTTTTCAATGTATTTATTTTGTGGGTGGTGATAGAGGTTTTCAATGTATTTATTTTGTGGGTGGTGGTGGTGGTAGAGGTTTTCAATGTATTTATTTTGTGGGTGGTGGTGGTGGTAGAGGTTTTCAATGTATTTATTTTGGGGGTGGTGGTGGTAGAGGTTTTCAATGTATTTATTTTGTGGGTGGTGGTGGTGGTAGAGGTTTTCAATGTATTTATTTTGTGGGTGGTGGTGGTAGAGGTTTTCAATGTATTTATTTTGTGGGTGGTGGTGGTAGAGGTTTTCAATGTATTTATTTTGTGGGTGGTGGTGGTAGAGGTTTTCAATGTATTTATTTTGTGGGTGGTGGTGGTAGAGGTTTTCAATGTATTTATTTTGTGGGTGGTGGTGGTGGTAAAGGTTTTCAATGTATTTATTTTGTGGGTGGTGGTGGTGGTAGAGGTTTTCAATGTATTTATTTTGTGGGTGGTGGTGGTGGTAGAGGTTTTCAATGTATTTATTTTGTGGGTGGTGGTGGTGGTAGAGGTTTTCAATGTATTTATTTTGTGGGTGGTGGTGGTAGAGGTTTTCAGTGTATTTATTTTGTGGGTGGTGATAGAGGTTTTCAATGTATTTATTTTGTGGGTGGTGATAGAGGTTTTCAATGTATTTATTTTGTGGGTGGTGGTGGTGGTAGAGGTTTTCAATGTATTTATTTTGTGGGTGGTGGTGGTGGTAGAGGTTTTCAATGTATTTATTTTGTGGGTGGTGGTGGTAGAGGTTTTCAGTGTATTTATTTTGTGGGTGGTGATAGAGGTTTTCAATGTATTTATTTTGTGGGTGGTGATAGAGGTTTTCAATGTATTTATTTTGTGGGTGGTGGTGGTGGTAGAGGTTTTCAATGTATTTATTTTGTGGGTGGTGGTGGTGGTGGTAGAGGTTTTCAATGTATTTATTTTGTGGGTGGTGGTGGTGGTAAAGGTTTTCAATGTATTTATTTTGTGGGTGGTGGTGGTGGTAGAGGTTTTCAATGTATTTATTTTGTGGGTGGTGGTGGTGGTAAAGGTTTTCAATGTATTTATTTTGTGGGTGGTGGTGGTGGTAGAGGTTTTCAATGTATTTATTTTGTGGGTGGTGGTGGTGGTAGAGGTTTTCAATGTATTTATTTTGTGGGTGGTGGTGGTAGAGGTTTTCACTGTATTTATTTTATTCAGATTTGTAGTTATGTTTTAAAAGGTTTAGAATGCTGGTGCTGGGTCATAGAAGCCTGGTTCTTAAAAAGTTAAGAAAGATAATGAATATCATGTGAAAGATAATTTAAGGCAGCTGAGACTAAAATAGAATTACCCACGTTAAGGTAAGATGTAAGGATCCGTGCAGTGATTTGTGGCTGCAAAACCCCATATTGCTGCCAAAAAGAAATGTTTAGCCGGCATAAAGTGGGACTTCAGCGGTCACTGGAAATGTGGTGTATGTAAAGAATGGTTTTCACCTGGTGTTCTGCACCTGCTATTAAATTAGTACTTTGCCATCATGAATCCATTTAAATGACATATTCAACATATTCAAATGAAGGACAGAGCATGGAATTGGGCTGGAATCTGGAATACTAAGGGTGAAAACATTATAATGAGATGTAAGGATTTTGCTTTGCACTTGGGCAATTGCTGGCCCATTGTAGATGCAAGTAATTAAGAGCTATATAAAAACACCCCCTGCAGAGACCTGCCATTGGCCTCAGGATGGGTGCTGTGGTGCACTTCCTGATGCAGCGATGCTTTACTTGTTGAGGACAGGCAAGAAAATCTTTGAAGGAGAATGGCAAGACGGAGAAGACCCTGCATATTCAAACCCAGGGTCACTTTGTTTGGGATGGATTGTCCTCTCCGCTTGCCTCTCCAGTGGTGTCAGCTGTGACGTGGAAGGCGTTCCTCCTCCGGTTCCTGCTGCATGCCTGTGCTGCGTTAAGAGTTTTGCTTTTGTTTGCCGCCGCAGGTCATGCAACCTTTCCATCACCTGGTTGACTGTCATCCTGACAATATGTGGCAATGTGCCCCGCCCGTGTGTATTTGTGTGTTATATGTTGCATGTTGTGTGTTAATGTTGGTGTATAGATATTGGTGCACGAGATATAAATGGGTCTGTGTAGCACGAGTGATTTAAAATATATAGTTGTATTCATGCACGGGGATTGCACTTCACGTGCATTTAAAGTATTTAATAGTATGTGAGCACGGGGTTGCACAAATTAGTTCACGTGCTGGGATTCAAATGAATAATTAATTAGTAATTGAATCCCAGCACAACAGTATATATAGATGCACATTTCACTCACTCTGGGTTGTGTGTTCAGTGAGTGGAGAACGGGTGTGGAGAGGAGGTAAAAACTATTTAAAAGAAAGTAAATAACAATTGCTACTATGTGCTGGAGAACCAGCATGGTACTTTGTTTGTGTCTGTTTATTGTCTGTTTGTTTTGGCTGTGCCACTTCATTTTACAAAGTGTTTTTGTGTTTGTTCAAACCTTTTATTTTTCTGTGCTTAATAAACCGCGCAGCAGTGCTTTCATTGACCATTTCATTCTCAGTGCTGTGTGTTCATTTCTGGTCTGACGTCACCACTAAAGCCAGCTTGTCAGACAACATCATCAACATTGACTTTCTCCATTATAGACCACCATATGGCCTTTTTGGTAGTGTAACTGATGTTGGCCGAGGCTTTTCCAAATAACTCAATTTCATGCTGAGTGACCTCACCCGTAAGGACTCTCAGCTAGCTCCTCTTCAGGAAACATTTCTTTTCTGTGTGCCAAGTGGAGTTTGCTGCCCTTCCTCTGACATATTTGTTTGTTTGGTTTGATTTTCGTGCTCCACAAATCTCATCCAGCACCTACTGCTCTCTGTACTTCTAACTCACCACACCTCTGGGCTGTAAGTGCGGCCGACGCACAGGCTGAAGTGACGCTCAGTATAACCCTCATTATCATGATTGCAGATCATTATTTGTTTGTGTTGAGTAATTTGCATTGATGTTAAGCTTACATGGGCCACAGTGCAAAATAAGTGCCTGCTCACTAGGCAATCTGGATGTTGCAGCTGCAAATGTTTGCACTGCGCCTATCCTTACATCAGCCCTGTTTGTCATTAATTTTCTATTAGATGGTGTGTAGAATTAAATAACAGCCAGCAGATGGTGTGTAAGTTCGATAATGACCTAAAAATTTAATTTAATAAAACCAACACACACACACAATAATAAGATAAGAAAAATTATTATTATTTATTTCTTAGCAGACACCCTTATCCAGGGCGACTTACAATTGTTACAAGATATCACATTATTTTTTTTACATTAAATTACCCATTTATACAGTTGGGTTTTTACTGGAGCAATCTAGGTAAAGTATCTTGCTCAAGGGTACAGCAGCAGTGTCCCCCACTTGGGATTGAACCCACGACCCTCTGGTCAAGAGTCCAGAGCCCTAACCTCTACTCCACACTGCTGCCATATGCATATAGTTTTATATTTGTCAAACAATTTAGTATTTAACTCTACCGCACTGGATATATTGGACAGTGGGCAGCAAGGGTTAACTTACTTGAATCTGAGCATCTTAAGAATGTCCTCCGTAATTATTTTTATCAAATGCTTAAATTCCTATTAACGCTGAACTGTAGGGTATTTTAGGAAAGCATGTACCTGCAGAAATATTTTAAATACACTGTGTAAGCTGAAGCACAGTTTTTCTGTTATATTTTCATGTTCGCTTTTAACACTATCATAAACAAATAGGTACAAATCTTTATCATTTTACCAGCTCAAGTATATTTAAACTACATACCATTTGCAACCTGCATGGAGCCTGCATTTTAAAACAATACTGTATTGAGCTGCAGAGGATCTGTTTAAATTCTGCAGTTGTTGTGCAGTCAGCACAACAGCTTTTTGGTGTGTCTGAAAATAAAGGGCAATCTCACAAAGGAAGAAGTTCTACTGCAGATCTGTATTTGCATTGGGTAACATTACACGTTAAGGGACATATGCATGAGTGCACCACTATAGCCATTATAAAACACATTAAAGATTAGATTAATTCAACAACAAACAAAAAAAAAACTCACTTATTTGTTTTATTATCTTCGTCATATTTAAATAACTCAGCAAACAAGATAAGCTCGAGGTTACTTCCAATAAACAGTAGTACTAAAAATAAATATGGTAAAACAATTTCAGCAAGAAGTTTTTTTTTTGACAATGTCTTTGTTTTAATATAGGGCTGTTAAACACAATCCATAAGTCACTTGAATTCATATTTTTTAGTTCTGGGACAAACATGGGTTTTTCATGTTAGAAAAATTATTTCATAATATAAACAAATATTCAAATATACTGTCATTTTGAATGAACTAGAAAACTAAATTATAACAATATCACAGGACAGTAGAAAAAAATTAGGTGTAAAATATACCTGCAACCCCGTAACATTATCTGTTAAAGAAAAGAGAAAACCCCTCTTCTGTACAATAGTTACTTATTTCAGGTGTCATTTATACATTGGTTTCCTTTGCATGATATATTTTTGTTAGAGCCATTTATACATGCTGTTATACAAATAAACACAAAAATTGTCATCAAGCAGAGTTTATAATATTCAGATAGTAATGTATCCAATATAAAATACCAGGGCTCTTAAGTAAGTTCCAAAGGTACAGAAACGGTCATTTGATTCATTGTGTTTATTTGCCATTTATTAGTGCATACCCAGTACCAATATTATCTTCAACAAAATTAAAGGGTTTCCAACACTTAGAAATTTTAAACTTTAAAAACATAAGAACATAAAAAAGTTTACAAACGAGAGGAGGCCATTCAGCCCATCTTGCTCGTTTGGTTGTTAGTAACTTATTGATCCCAGAATCTCATCAAACAGCTTCTTGAAGGATCCCAGGGTGTCAGCTTCAACAACATTACTGAGGAGCTGGTTCCAGACCCTCACAATTCTCTGTGCAAAAAAGTGCCTCCTATTTTATGTTCTGAATGCCCCTTTATCTAATCTCCATTTGTGACCCCTTGTCCTTGTTTCTTTTTTCAGGTCAAAGAAGTCCCCTGGGTCGACATTGTCTATACCTTTTAGGATTTTGAATGTTTGAATCAGATCGCCGCGTAGTCTTCTTTGTTCAAGACTGAATAGATTCAATTCTTGTAGCCTGTCTGCATACAACATGCCTTTTAAACCCGGGATAATTCTGGTTGCTCTTCTTTGCACTTTCTAGAGCAGCAATATCCTTTTTGTAACGAGGTGACTAGAACTGTACACAATATTCTAGGTGAGGTCTTACTAATGCATTGTAAAGTTTTAACATTACTTCCCTTGATTTAAATTCAACACTTCTCACAATATATCCGAGCATCTTGTTGGCCTTTTTTTATAGCTTCCCCACATTGTCTAGATGAAGACATTTCTGAGTCAACATAAACTCCTAGGTCTTTTTCAGTTCCCTTCTTCAATTTCAGTATCTTCCTGTGGCGGAGTGTCCCGCCTCTATGTATTTATTTATTATTATTTGTATTTTTGTTTGCGGCGCGGATAAAAGCGCTGCGTCTTTTGTTATTGTTTTTTATTATTAAAACCCTGTGAGGATGCGTGGCTGATCAGCTACTGATTATTTAACAAGCTAACAGTCACGCATCCTTACCAAACGCGTGCAGACTGTGGTCGAGGGGTAATAAGATAATTAACAGCTAGTTAACCCCTCGGCCAGAGTATAAGAACCTGCAGCTGTCAGTGCTGCGGGGTTGAGTGTACAGAGGAGAGTACGGGAGAACACGGGAGAGCGAGCGGAAAAAAAACAATTGTTATATTTAAAAATATACTTGTTTCTGTTTGTTTGGCCAACGTGCTTTTTGTTTTGTGTTTTGTTATTTGTTTAAATCTTTTGTTTGTATTATTATTTAATTAAATACGCTGACCGCAGTAGCGTTCAGCTTCACCTGCCCATCCATTGTTTTGGTTCAGTTACTTCCTGGTCCGTGACGTCACCACACCTCACCACTGCAAGCCATCCTGCCACACTCCCATATGTTTATAATTTTTATTGCCTGCATGCAATACTACATGCACTTTTCTCTATTAAATTTCATTTGCCATGTGTCTGCCCAGTTCTGAATGCTGTCTAGATCATTTTGAATGACCTTTGCTGCTGCAACAGTGTTTGCCAATCCTTCTATTTTTGTGTCGTCTGCAAATTTAACGAGTTTGTTTACTATACCAGAATCTAAATCATTAATGTAGATTAGGAATAGCAGCGGACCTAATACTGATCCCTGTGGTACAGCACTGGTTACCTCGCTCCATTTTGAGGTTTCTCCTCTAAATCAGTACTTTCTGTTTTCTACATGTTAACCACTCCCTAATCCATGTGCATGCATTTCCCTGAATCCCTACTGCGTTCAGTTTGAGAATTAATCTTTTATGCAGGACTTTGTCAAAAGCTTCCTGGAAATCTAAATAAACCATGTCGTATGCTTTGCAATTATCCATTTTCAATGTTGCATCCTCAAAAAAGTCAAGTAGTTTAGTTAGACACGATCTCCCTTTCCTAAAACCATGCTGACTGTCTCCCAGGATATTGTTACCATATAGGTAATTTTCCATTTTAGATCGTATTATAGTTTCCATAAGTTTACATATAATAGAAGTCAGGCTTATTGGTCTGTAGTTACCTGGTTCGGTTTTGTCTCCCTTTTTGTGGATCGGTATTACGTTTGCTGTTTTCCAGTCTGTCGGTACAACCCCTGTGTCAAGAGACTGTTGCATGATTTTGGTTAGCGGTTTGTAAATATTTTCTTTCATTTCTTTGAATACTATTGGGAGGATCTCATCCGGCCCAGGGGATTTATTTATTTTAAGAGCTCCTAGTCCCTTTAACACTTCTGCCCGTTATGCTAAAGTTATTTAAAATTGGATAGGAACCGGTCGACATGTGGGGCATGTTGTCCGTGTCCTCCTTTGTAAAAACCTGTGAAAAGTAATCATTTAATATATTTGCTATTTTTTTTTCTTCATCTATGATTTTGCCATTTGTGTCTCTTAGACATTTAACCTCCTCTTTGAATGTTCTCTTGCTGTTATAATATTGGAAAAACATTTTGGAATTGGTTTTAGCCCCCTTAGCAATATTGATAACTATGAACAGCACCAGAAATGTTGCTTAAAAGTCAGACATACGCTAAATTAGCACAAATTGGAATGGATACCCATAGATACAAGAGTCTAGTTTCTCTATTCTAACAGTAGAGTTAGAATCAGAGACATGTGAAAAATGTACATTTTCTTTGTACTTTTAACATTTGTAGTTTAATGGCCAACCTTAAACTTATTGCAACTGTATAATCAAACACATTTTTTCTGCATTTTAGTTTAACTTTGATTTCATTTTCAAATCATTTTTAAAGCCTAACATCTCCACTTGCAATACAACTGATAAAAAAAAAAACCCTGCTAGATGACCAGTGCCATTCCTGTTTCAAAATCATTTACCTATGTGCACTTTCATCAATATTTACAGACCTGTAGGACTCATGGGAGGGTTTAGGTACACTTCCTGAAGAGCAAAATGAAAGCAAGTCATTTGCATTCATTCTCATACCCCACAACGCCTTTGCTTCTGGAATTGTTATCTTGTGGAAAGCCTGGTTAACCAAACTATATTTGAACAAAATTGTATCTGGATGTTAGTTCTCATAATGATTTTCTGCCATCTGACAGCCAGTCCAGCTTCATCATTTTTTCTGTTATTTACCCGGTCTTTTGCTAATGATTTAAAGTCTAAGAAATCCCCATGACACAATACGTGCACATGGTAAGGCTGAGATCTGGCAGCTCTGACAACACCATTGTACCCATCTGGAGTGTAAATAGAAACTCTCTTTCTAGCTGTCTCCACAGCTGCGTGGACACTATCACATTCCATTTGGCTATGACCAGATTCCATGAATTTTATGGCCAATCACAGAAAATGGTGCATGTAGCACATTGTACTAAAGACAACAATTCAGTTTTGGCCTCCACAAGTGTCAGAATAAAGAACATGCTTCACATCGAAATGCAATGCTTGCAGGTAGTGAAAAACACAGGTGCTAACTTCAGAAGAGCTGTGCCCCTCTTCTGCTTCATGCCACATAAAACAGTGAACATCTTTACTTTCTACTTCATAAACTGTTAGGTTATAAGTGCTAAACGTGCGAGAATAATACAAACTGCTTACATTAGTCAAGGGATTAGTGAAAACCTGCTCCAGATCAAAAGTGACAACCTTTAATGGTGGATTTTGTTGTGAATTTTCTTTCTCTTTCTTAATGTTCTCTGGGTTGAGATTTTCTTCACTGATGGGCAGCAAATGCTTTCAGATGTTTCACTTTCTGAGAGGTGTTGGTACCATTCACAAAATGTGCACGCATCCTTTTTAGGCATGTGGAAGGACAGGTTGAATTCAGTGTTGAACACTCTGTATGTGTGTTCCTTTTCTGCTGTGATCTTCCATTCCTTTTCACCTTTCTTTGTAAAGCTCATGCATCCTTGTTTCAAAGTACTGCCGGCTAGTATATTTTGTGCTGTAGTGTGATTCCATTTTTGGAAATTAATTGACGTGTTCTCTCATTGTGTTCTTTTTGTCTTCTGGAATTCTGTTCCATAGAGAATGGTTACCTTGTGCATCACTCTTACTAATTCTTGTATCACTTGTACTGGTAAGAGCACACCTCGAAACATTTTTCAGAGATGTCAAGGGTCTTAAGAAAAATGTCCTGCAAACTCTAACTTTCCTATCATCCAGAGTGAGACTGTACTCTAAGTGTTTTGCCTTTTTGTGCTAGCCTTTGTTGTGGGCTGCCTCTTTTCCCTTTTGAAGATATGGTTTATTTTAAAATCTTGCTGCCTGGTTTTGTCAGTCAATACCCCAAAACTTTCAAAAATCCTTCACCTGTCTGACATTTAAACTGCAGTATATCTATATGCTACACAGTCTTTCTCTTTTACCTTTCTTCTGGTACCCCGACATCCCTTGTGTTTACCTGATAACTCTTGTCCTGTATTTCTTAATATTTTGCGTTTCTTATCCTTTTTTGTGATTTTCTGGGTTTCTCTGTCTCTTTCTTCCTCTTTGCAGATCTAATTGAATGGGATTATTTCTGTCTGAGATGGTACCTCCATTACATGTATCCTGGCCTAAAGGCAAAGCAGTAAACACACAACGTTCTAATTGCTCTCTGTCAGCTGCTTTGTGTCGGCCCTGTAATGCTGGCTGACCCTTTTCTATTGTTGATCTTTCTCTATGGTCTCTCACATCTGATATGATTGTTGGATCTGTCTCGTCTGATTTGGACTCTAAAAACACAAATACTGTTCCATACCTAAATAGATATTTAGATGTGACTTATACTGTGCAATGTATACTGTATACTGTATTTGTATCAAAAGCTACTCATATTACACTACACATTAATCTAGCTATCATTATTACAATACACCATTTAAAATAAGATGACAGTAGGACTTTATGACTTACACATTACTCTGTTAATATGTTTACTCAACTTAAAGTATTTTAATATTGGATTTTTTTTTACATAGTTAATAAACCATTATTTATCATTAACATATAAAGGAAAGTGAGGTCAAATGTTTACACATGCAGCCATATAACATGAATTATACTTAAAGTACTACTGTGATATACTAATTTACCAGCTTTTCAACAGTTTCCATTGTCCGGCTCTAATTGTGAAGGGGATTCTTTGTCTGATCATCTGCAGATAGATTGTGTTTTACACAATACTTTTATTTACTTCTCATTTCAGCCATTTTGTCCTATCTGCGGTCACATGATCCACCCCACAATGCAATACTCAGTGCCAGCAGGCCGTATGTACATTTAAGCCCTCCTGGCACAAATTCTCACTTTATTCAGTGCAGTTTGTGATTTCAGTTAGGTCCTTTTGGTACTGGGTAGATCTCATCAAGAGCTTTCATATGATATGTTACATGCACTTATGCCCTCTATCAGTTTACAAATATGTGTGTATGGGCGAGGGCACCCTGTTTTACACAGCACCTTTGCTCCTAGTCATGATGTATTCACGATTTTATTTGTGTCCCCAATATTTACTTACAGCCCTGCAATTACAATATAGCAATGAAAGGTTTAACCAGGAAAAAAACATATATATTTGTATTTAAAAATAAGTAAGAGAGTTCACATCAGACACTGCGAAGCTGAAAACTGAAGGTTTGAAGTGTTGAAAACGGCAATGTATACAAAAATAAGTCTTGTTCTGAAGAAGGCCAATAGCGTTTTCAGTTCAGTTTGCGGCAGATTTTTTTCAAATAGAAATTAAAATGCTTACTTTTTTATATGTAATAAAAAAAACGCAATAATATAAATAATCATGGAATGACCATAATCATACACCCAAGCCAACAACAACAATATTACTACTAATAATAATAAACTCGTTCCTGAAAATCCTTTAAAGTATTTTTACTAAGAAGACACATGCCCGTATAGGTGAAGAAGAATACACTTTGAATTGAATGATCCCTACCAGGAAAACACCCACTGTGAATGGCGCGACTCGCTCTCCGTTTACTTTGGATTTGACAGCGAGAGAGTGACGCATTTACGAAAACGCTTGCTACCCAGCTTCGTCTACCGGAAACTGGTTGTCGGAGTTTGGCGAGGTTGGTGTCACAGTGTCCCGGATGTAGTTCTCGGAGGGGGGAGGCGGAGCGGCTGTGGGGCTGAGCTTCGTTGTTGTGTAGATAGGCGCTTAGTTCAGTGTGTGCGAGTGGGAGATGGACCGAGGGCGCTCTTCCGTTTAGTGAAGCCGTACAGACATCTCACATACACAAAAGTATACAACTAATAGCTGATACAGTAACGCTAAGAAAAAAAAAAAGCTAAAGAAAGTAGTTTATCTTTCACATCGACTCTATACACACACACACGGCATTGATGGTAATGTATGCAAGGAAACAACCGAGACTCAGTGATGGGTAAACAGCTCAATATTTTTATTCAGATTTTTTTTCTCCCTTCTCCGCTTTGACAAATCCGCCATTTTTGTTGGAAACCAAAATAAGTAGAAACTTAAGGAAGCAGCTTTGCCTTTGCAACTCTCTTGTGATGTTTATGCACATTCGCTTGTTAGTTGACACCCTTTAATTATTTTTTTTTTTCCTTTTCTATTTCTAGGTGTACCGACCGAAGGGATTCCCAACCCTATCAGGTACAAGAAACAGAAATAAGATTAAAAGACGGGGGTACTCTAGCGCAGGCTTTTGGAGCACCTACAGGCCTCGGTGCGGATAAATAAAGCGAAAAGTAACAAACCCGAGATAAAAATATGAAGAGAAAAGTTATTCTGACAAATGTGACAGATTCATAGCCAGCCCGACTGCGGACGATTTAGAACGTTGAATAATAATAAAAATAATAATAATGTAAATTTTAATTTTGCGCAAGGCCTGTGTTGCAGTAATGCAAGTATATCTGATTTAAAAAAAAAAAAAAGAAATGTTACTAGTATTTAAATATTGTCAAGTTAAATGCTGAACTGTAACATTACCTTGCTATTGTTGGATGTAGTATTTGTTGACATCTTGTAAGTAACAAGTACCGTTTAGTTACATACAATTTTATTTGCATTTGGTGTAACAAAATATTAACTTTGCTTTGGAAATGAATGTATTGATAAGCATGTATGCACACTGAAATGCTTTTGCGTTTGTCGTTCGTTTAAACTGTAAGCTTTACATTAGTGACGTGCATCTTGGATGACACGCAGCACAAAACAAAATATTTTCATGCATACATTTGAACTCTAGATACTTGTCAAAGTTTGAGAGAATGCATTCAGTTAATCATATGTATTAAATTACATATAAATGTATGCAGTACAGTAATTAATAATTTAAGTTTTTGCCTTTTGTTTTAAGTCTTAAAACTTGTGTTACAGACTCTTAAATACCCATCAAAGAGTCATCCTGCCAGTGGGGATCACCGTCATGAAAAGATGCGAGATTCTACAGATCCCACACCGCCGTGCAAAATGCTGCGGAGGTCTCACAGTCCTGAAAATAAACACAGTGACAACACGGGCCATGGCAAGGCGAAAACTACCCATACACACAGAGTCAAAGAGAGAGATGGAGGTAAAAACAAAACATGATGACTACGATTTCATGTTCTTTAACCTTATAGAGGTAATACTTAGCTGGACTAAAGTGTAGGGTTTTGTATTGCATAAGAGGTTATATTGGAGGTAAAGTTGTAGTTGCCTTAAATAGGTAGCCAATGAGTAAGATATGCCTACATGCACATAGGAACATGCGTTTCAGTAAATGGCTGATTTTTTTAAATTTAATTTGACTACATTGGTGGCGTTTCTCAGCATTAATACCTGTATCTCAGTAAAACATTATCAGCCTGAACTTTAATGCTTACATTGCACTATTCTTGTCCCTATTTCTTTATTGACACTGACAATTGCAACTAATCTTCAAAGGCTGAATAATCTCCATGTATAAATGCAAACATAGTGATGCTGAGGACAAGAAAGTAATTTTACCATACATTTCAAGTCTTGCCTCTGTATGGCCTTTTGTGTTGTAGAAACACTATCTGAAGGCAGAGTGAACATTAGTCCTTTAACGAATAATTTAATAATTGTTTAATTACTTTTTTAAAATTTTATTTGCAGACACAAATGGTAACCAGTTATGCTAATTTGTTTCTGCTGTGCTTAAATTCTTTACCATATTAAACACCCAAATATCAAAAATAATATCTTAACAATATTTTCAACACAACAAAAACTGCAAAACATTTTCTTTAAACAAACATCTTTGAAGACCAGTAGGCTTTATCAGTCTTTACTGACCAATTTAGAATGAAGCATCGGAAAAACTATTGACTGAACTTCAGTTTGAGCAGTACTAACACAGTAAAGGCAAATGTACAGCAATATTACATTTGATTCCATGTTTGTTTTTGTTTCTCTAATCGTAATATTCATAAGTTCATGTGACATTAAGTGACTGACAAGACCAGTGTCAAGAAGGCTGAAATTCAGAATGGCTTTAAAACTGGATAGTCTTAATTTGATACTCAATATTTAAGTTGCCAAAACATTTACATGCCTTGGCACCAAAGCACTGAGTGCATATTATATGGTGTTCTAAAAAATCCCCAGCAACAGGGATATAGCGGAGGTGATTTTATGTTGTGTCTTATACATATATTGCTCTTTTCATAGACACTTCATTTTTCCATATACTTGGAAAAATGCTTCCTAAAGTGATGTAACTTGGTATAAACATTATTTAGCATAAATTCTTGGAGTATCAGATTGTGGTGCTTTCTTTATGGAGGTGTATCTGTACTATCAGTCAGTTTTTTGTTACATGTACCTGAACAATACAAGAAATCATGTAAATTAGTAATTTATATTTGACAATTTTTTATATACCGCCTCATTTACATACCTAATGACAAACTTGGTTAGGACATTCTTCAGCACAAGCTACAGTGCATGTCGGTCTTTGAATATATGGTGCGATCTGCTTCATGATACTAGCTCTAATTCTGGAGTTACAGATGGGAGAGTACATTACAGGACACACTCGTTGGTACCAAGGTAGTGGTCCTAAGTGCCTGTAATGTTGGTTTTGTAATAAGATCAATCAACTTAAACCCCAGACTGGGATTTCTGAATGATTTGTTTTTAGCATATGCTATTCTTCAACAAGAGTATTTGGTGTCTAACCATACGACCTATGGAGTCTAATCTTGTCAATATGTGTCTTAAGCAGGGTTTGACTTGGCCAGTAATTGGAAGGGAGAGGTCCAGTATAGGGGTGAGTCGGTATACTGGGTTTGCGGTTTAGTTTAGGTACATTACAGTATTGACACCGTCCCTGTTTTGCGGCATCACAAATATCGTAATTGCGGTATGTAATGATGTCGTGTTTGTGTTCCTATGAACAACATGAAGGAAACGGTCATTTACAATTGAATTAACTTCTTTTTACCCAACATCTTGTAGAGAACAAGTCTCAAGTACTACTTCTCTTTCTCACTTAGGTTCACCAGTAAAAACAAATAGCTTTGCACGCAGGTGGATTATCGCAGCCAGGGCCGGCCTTAAGCTGTGTGGGACCCTAGGAGGCGGTGATTAAGTGTGAGGTCCAGAACGTTAAATGAATGCTACAGTAGCAACCGTATCTTAGGTAGTATCTAGGTGCATCATGTAATCATATGCACCTACATATAGTAACTTTAATGCGGTAAATAATAAATAATATGAATGATATTAATGTTAAGGAATACTTGTTTCTGTTAGTTTGTTAGACTTTTATATAACTTCAAAGCACTCAGAATTCCAGTCTATTTAAAACATATGACCATGCCCCAGTGGACCAATTGAAAAAAACTGTAATGCCTTTTTTTTTTTTTGAACCCCTGGGCATTTATCAAATCCTTTTTTTTCATTTTATGTTATAAATTACATAAGAACATACATTACAAGTACATTTTCCTAGCTTTAGTGGCAACAAAGTCCTTTGTCAAATTTGAGTATTCAAAATTCTTGGCCACTTCGCTCTCATTTGACAGTATCGCCAAATTTGACAAACTTTTTTTGGGTCATCGTTGAGCGCAAACACGTCCTTGATCAATTCCACCCCCACCCCTCAATTAGTTTTTAGTCTGTTGCAGTAAATATTAACAAAATGTACCCAATATCTAATCACACACATTTGTAATATTTTGTAAAAAAAAAGAAAAAAAATCTCTCTCATCCACGGCAAGACATATCAGCTGGTAATATTATTTAAAAAATTTCGTAAACAAACGCATTTAAAGAGGGTATTTTAGATGTGGGTAAATGTAGTTTAATTGTTATTATATTATTAATCCTTTCAAAAATAGAGCATTTTACTAGGTAAAAATTAATGTAATTCACAAAACGATGAATGGTATTAGAAACAATCGTGCTTTATATTTATATAATCGCTAAACACCAAAATTGTTATAGGATTAAGAAACCTGAGATGGCAGATCTGAGGAGCCCAAACGAAAGAAATTTGTAATTGATAACTATGTGTGCTGCAGCATGTTTGCTACCACTTTCCCACACGACACGCAAGAACCTTCTCTCCTGTGTATGTGGATGTGTGTGGGTGGGTTATGCGAGTAGTCCAGTCTCAATGAGAAACTATCGTCCTCTATGGTTGCTAAGGTATAAAAATATAATTAAGTATGTCTACTGGCGGCAGGTTTTAATGTTGCTGGCGCTATATGAGGTAAAGCAAATCTGAACCCCTGAACGTTTTACGCGCACGTATCAAGCACATTAAATCTCACGGCAGTCCGGTTGAGCGCAGGGCCCCCTAAATGGTGGGGGCCCTAGGCTGTCGCCTCACTCGCCTTGCCCTAAGGCCGCCCCTGATCGCAGATAAAACATAAATGTAATCCAACTTGCCAGACACATCAAGAAAAAGTACTGAAGAAAAGTTAGGTAACGATGTAAAGGTTTAGCCACATAATGTATTAAAGCTATCTTCACTCTTAATGAGGTTTCAGTATAATTATAATGCTGCCTAATAAAAGCTACAGTAATGTTTATCGTCTTAGTCATAGCTCTACTAAATGTAAGTCAGTCTATTTTAAGTGTGACCTGATTACTGTATTTTGATGATTTTGGAGGAAACGTGTATGTCGGTGACATAGTATACAAGTCTGTATCTCCAGTTTATTAGCAGAGACTTCTCAAAGTAGTTTTTTTTTTAAACAAGTTATTTACAGTTTTCAAAATGTTTTAGATACGTGAAGAAATCTTTTTTGTACAAATGCTACATGTGTAATAACCATTTGTAATAACTTACTTTTGCAATACCGTGTGAACTGTTGACATTTCCAATAACATACGTCTTGGTGTTGAAATATATATATTTTATGCATTTGATCCCTGTGACAAATAAAACTTTTCTCTGTTCTTAAATAACATTTATTGGTAAATGTTTGTTTTGTTGAAATAAAAAGAAAAAATAGGATCTTGACTGAACACCTAAAGGACTAAGAATCAATGTTACTGTATTTATTTGATGATAGGAAGACAATGCTACAGTATCTTCTAATGGCACCACACATTAAAACATTTGTCAGTTAATCTTGTCTCCCTTCCAACCCCATAATTTCTCTTTGTTGTATGCAGTTAAGCACACTCTAACCTCATTCTAGGCTGGTTTCAAAAACAGTCTAGAACTAATCTTCGATTACTATAACCAAATTACCATTACTTAGTCCAAGATTTGTGCTAATCGGGTGAACCCTGCAATCTAACATGTATAATACAAGTCAAATAACTACTCAAAGGGCATCAAATATTTTATGGAATTGCCTCATTGAGGTCATACATGCCTACAATTACTGCTATTTTTTTTTTGATACCAATAACGGTTAGAGAATAGTTGATTCCAGGCCAATAGCTCCCAGTATTTTTCTAATAAGTGATTTCTATGCAAATACCCTATGACACGAGGACTGTGGAGTAGGGATGGAATTAATTGGATAAGTATCACACCTAATTTTGCCTGCAATCGCTATCCTATTTATACCACATATTTTATAAATGCATATTTAAGATATTTGGTTTATTTTGAAGAAACCTGTTATGATTAACAGTAACCTAACAACCGCAAAGGGTTGATTGATGTGCGGAGGTTTCACGGTCAGCGCCTTAAAAAGGAGGCACAAGTTCTAAGGCGTCCCAGTCCTACAAATCAATATGTACATCTATTTTCTAATTTTATTTTTAATGTAACCGGAAAATAAACAGCCTAACGTTAAACAACTCCTATCCTAGTTGGTGTTTTATGACGTGGTTCTTGCCTTTGTTTATTAGATAGTGTTTTGTTTTTTTTGTTGTTTATTTTTAGCTAATATTGAATAACAAGTGGTTTAAGCCAAATATTTGCTAAGCTTTACGAATAATGTTACCTCCTTGGGTAGATACCATTTCCTTTTGCAGGATTATAATTTGATAACTAATGAATATTTTTTCAAACATTTTAGATTGGCAGCTTCATTTTGTGTGAAGTTGTTTTGCAGGCTTCTGAATAACGCTATAAGGAGCATTAGAATAGACAGGTGCTGTGCTTGAGAAAGTAACCTGGGATTGTGCACGGTGTCAGTAGAGCGTCACCCATGTGAAAATAGTTTGGAAGTGAGCGTAGCAATAATGTTTTTAAGGTAAAATATACCATGGGTTTCTCCAACAACACTCTTCTCTTTGACCTGTGACCTAAGATTGCAGGCATATTGGGGTCAAGTGTTCCGAGGGGATAACACTTCGAGATATTGGCTTCAGTACACAGCTCTGTATTCGCAGACTCAAGTTCAATCCTGGGTGTTTGTGGCAAAGTGGTGAATGGTTACAGATGTGTGCAGTGCAGAACGGATACAAAATACAGACAATGATTAACAGGTGCAAGGGTGTTTTATTGTTTTACAATATCCAGAGCCTTAGGGCAAACACCTGTAAATAATAAATGTTGGAAGTGATACAGCGGCGTGTATCGCTTTGTTTGTAATCCTCGGGTTTGACCCAAAACCAATAACAAAAAGTCCCGTTCTTTCCTCACCCACACGTAACACAGAACACAAAGACACAGTGTTATTTTAGTGCGCAAAAACTAGTGCTCGTGGTGAAAAGACAGTTTGTTTGTGAAACGGAGAAGTGCTGGTGTCTGGGTTTGTTGCTGGCCTGCGGCTGCCGCTCCGGATAGTGTTAGTAGTCTTTAGAAAAAAAAAAAAACAGTTTTTACTAAGACAAAATAAAAAAACACAACACTCACGTTTTACTTTTTACAGTGGTCTCCTTCTAGGTTGCTCTAACCATTTACAAAGGAACAGATCACTTATGCTATGTCCCCTATTTATATCCTCGCTTATGACCCCTAGGATAACGAGCGCATCCGCTCCTTCAATCCTCGGATGCCACACCGTTTACCGTCTGGGTCATTGAGTTTGGATACAGTATCTCTGCCCCTTTCCTAAATGACCGACTTCCACCTTCCCTACGGAATAAATTGTTGTGTCATTTAGTTAAGGGTACTCTGTTCCTGTTACATAGTGCCCTAACAGGTCGAGAGGGAGATCTAACACCAAGAATCATTCGATCTCTATCAGTGTTATTCTGAATATGGTTGCCATGTGACTTTTGAAAGCTGCATAGAGACAGTACAGAGTTATTGTCTAAATGGTACACAGCTGTATTTATTGGATTTTTCTTACTTCTGTAATCAGTGTTGTCCAGTAAAAATGAACCATTTAACTGACGCATTGCTTTAAACTGTCCATATCAGTGACAGACTCTATGCTTTGACATCAGGTCTTTATAGTTGTTACACAGTATTCTGTGATTCTTAATACAGTTTTGTTATAGATGAACATTAACCATTGCAGTGGCATATTGTTTTTACTTCTGGTCATGTGATCCAGTATACTTGCTTTACAGCTGCTGTATTCTATGATGCACTCAAAGTTCTAACAAGATTGGTGTCCAATTAGAAATAAACCATGTTAGTGATACATTGTTTCAATCTCTGGGCATATCAATGACCATTTTCAATCATTCATTTTGCAAACCATTAATATGGCATTCCCTTTCAATTATTCACTGCATATGCTTTTTTTTCACACAAACTACCATTTCTCTTTTAAAAATAATAAATGTTCTGAACTACCTGTTCCATTGCTCATATGAAGGGCTGTTCAACTACTTTAGGAACTATTCACTGCATATGCTTTTTTTCACACAAACTACCATTTCTCTTTAAAAAATAATAAATGTGCTGAACTACCTGTTCCCTTGCTCATATGAAGGGCTGTTAAACTACTTTAGGAACTGCTGGGTACTGTGATTCGATCATCATTACCTTTGCCATGTTGGCAATGGAGGGTTTCTGTTTTTGAAATTTGGAACAAAAACCTTAACACCCTGTAGCTCTCATGGACCAGAGCTGACCAGAACTGATGATTTAAGGGTTACCTATAAAGCCTGATTGTGGCTCTCCAGGACCAGGGTTGACCACCCCTGCCTATATGTTTGATTGGATTGCTGGATTTAGTTCTTGGATAAATGTTCTCAGCTACTTTTTTAGTTTTTTTTATTGCAACTCAAAAGCATATCGGCTTTATTGTTGGGCAATATTCTGTGATTTATTAGTTATTTATAGTAGGTTTAAACCTTTATCACTTTTTGTAATGTATTGTGTGTGTGTGTGTGTATTTTATTTAAGAATGCAAACAATTTTGTGAGATTCCGCACAAAGATAACAGGCTTTGTTTTACAAAAGAAAATTGTCATATTGAGCACAACTTGTTAATTGATTTCACAGATTAATCAACTAGGGTTTAGTTTAGTGACTACACAGCAGGTATGCGGTACTTATGATAACTTTCTTTGCTAGAGGACCATGATCTGTTTGTAGGCAGTGTAGCTGCATGACAGATAAATCTCACTGAACTGATCATTTAAAACTCAATTCTCTATCATTTAACTAGGGCTTCTGATTTTCGTCTTTTTTAAATGATAAAACACCCCTGATACACCAATTTTAATTTTTTTTGTATATCCAATAAACACCGGAAGAATACTGGAAATGGTTACTCATTTCACGTTGACTTGACCCCTTTCCCAGTGAAAAAAATCATAAAAATACCTACCAAAAAAAAGTAGCATTTACCAGTGCAGTTGGGCAATGTCCCTCCTTCCTGACTTGTATCTCGCATTGATTCGTTCTGAATACTTTAAACTCACCCCAACTACTGAGTGACAGCACATTCCTACATTTATATTGGAGGATTGTAACATGCTTGCAAGATTCAAAGAGATGTTCTTTCAAGATTTAAAGCTATATTACAGTACATATTATTTACATGCTCCTAATGCCTAAACACACACAACCCCAGAAGAATATGCCCTTGACCATAAGGATTTTGTTGTGGAAGATAAAGGAAAGAAGGTACAATTGAAGTGTGCAAGTACTGGCGCGTTACTGTACATACTGCGAAAGAAAAAAACTAAAGTAATCCGAAAACACTAATTTCATACAGTATATAAAAAGCAAGCCCAGGAAATCAGATTTACATATTGCTGAAATAGCTAAAAATAAGCACCAAAAAATGAAATTACTAAAAAAAACTAAAAACCCAAGCCCTCATTATAACAAATTAGAATGTGAAATTGGCTCCTGCCAGGGATCCACAGTATGAATGACATCAATCTTCCTCTTAGTCTTGTCGTGTACCATGAGGTACATATGTAAAGACAAATACAGCAAGATTAATTTGCTTGTTGTATTAAAGTACATTCCTTAGTATACAGATTTAGATTTGTGTAATAAATAACAGCTTCACAGTATTTCACTGTTCCATATGCTGCCCGCCCCCCCATTTCTTAATGTTTATCAATGCCAGTGGCACCACCTGTGCATTTAAGCTAGTTCTGGCGATGCATGATTGATGTAACTTTGGATACAAGTCATATATATTGGTACTATGTCTACAGATGAGTGAAAGTAATCCAAGTGGTCTCTTTCCTTGTTTCGCTGGTACTTCTAGTACAGTAGACAGAGGTCATATTGTCATTGATAAAGTACTTAACACTTTTTTCTTCTGTTTCAGGCACCAGTTATTCTCCACAAGAAAATTCACACAATCACAGCAGTACTCTTCATAGCTCAAATTCACATTCTTCTACTCCAAGCAGTAATCCAAGTAAAACTTCAGATGCAGTAAGTATATGTTTTGTCTTTGTAAATACTCTTCATACAGACTCTGTTTGTGTTGTGAAAATTCCTCTGGGTGGGGACTCCTCTTTGTAAATCCACCACCTCTGATGCCACAGCTCCAGCTGCTGGGATCGTATAAATCATTTGGATGGCTTTTATTGTTAAAATGTAACCATACCCTTTGATTGTCCTGTGACAAATACAGCTTGTTTCTCCAAGACCTAATGCTTTGAGATGTTGGATTTGAGATGTTGGGAAATATCTTCATCTATGATTGACAAGTTTGATGGTGGAAAATGTAGCCGTTTTGTGACTGCTGGTGACCTATACATCTGAGCTTATTTGACTGCCAGGATATACAACTTTTTAGGTTTCTGCTTTTTACGATACACTAAATTCGTACACAGCTGTATTTTAGGATTTCTCAGTGATGTTCCTTTACTGGCGTTGTCCAATAAAAGTGAAATCTTTCACTGCCACACTGTTAACCTATTGCCATGTACATGAAATAGATCAGCGGTACCCACTGATGCACTGTGGAACAAGGCATAGTTTACACATCAGGGATCAAGACTGATGATATTAAACTGGTCTCCAATGTGACAAAAAAAAAATTGGCAACTGTTTTCTTGGGATTAGGCACCTATAACAACAAAATGCTGCCTCTTCCTTTTAAAAATGTGGCACTATGAATGTGCAATGATGTTGATCTGTAAGTATCGTGTGTAAAATTTAGGTTAAGCAATTGCATTCTAGAAATTGTGAAAAAGTACAATGAAAAATAAAACAAATACAAATTTGAAGAGTTGTGTGTTGTACACATGCCGTTAACGAAATACCTGAAAACTTAAAATTAAGAATATTTATAATGAATGAAGGGCTGAAATGCAAAGATCAAGAATTTAAAAAAAAACAAAACCTAAATTTTCTTTGTGAACTCCAATAAACCACTGTTGTCTTTCGACAGTTGTTAAAGGGTACCTAAAGAAAAGTTTTTGATCAACACAAATATATTTCCATGTTGCATCTTCTTTAGTAGCTGCAACTATCCGAGATGATATAATAGATTTGGTTATATAGTTTACTGTCAGAAGTTTAACAGTGATTTAATTGTGCAGCAGCTTTTCTGCCAGTAAAGGAAACACAGCAATTTAGGATGTTAACAGAATGAAAAAAAATAAATGTATTAAAGCAGTGTCGGCTGTTGCAGGGAGAACAGTTTATTTCTGAAAATGACCATTTGAAGAACAGTGGAAGCAGAAGGCTAGAACTACTTGGGACTGTAATTGCGAAGTGTACATCTACCCAGACACAGATAGCCAGAGCAGTGTGCTACTGAAGTAACTGCTGAGAAACATTTAGAGAATTAAAAAAAAAAAAAAGTACAGCAGCTTACTCGATTTGCAGTTGAAGAACTGCCATTCACTAAATGTAGCTCTTGGATTGTGCTTATGAAAAATAATGGTTTGAAAATGTCAAACAAATATGACGCTGTGCTTACAAAATATCTATAAACATGTGCTGAGTTCATTGCAGTCAACAACTTTGGTTGCATGGGTTTTGTCTGTGTGGGGTTGGAATTCTGCAAACCAAAGAAATTATACAGGTCGCAGAACAATTTTCATGGACTTGATTGGAAAATCACTCATACTGTATGCTTGGTTGACGGTGCTGTTGTTTTTTTGTTACTCCTAGTACCATATATTGATCGCTGTCTCAGTGATGGCTGGTCCCTGGAAATTGCTTGGTTATTTTGTCGTAGGTTTGTAAAGTTGGGGAACCCTTGATATAGAGGACATACTTTTCCACATATACCCTAGCCTAGTTTTGTGATAGTAATTGATAATGTCACGATAAGTGACTATCCACACAAAACTGAATTTTTACAATGTAGCATCAGTTATCGTGATTGTCTATCGACTTATTGTGGAATACTGTACACAATCAAATAAACAAACACCTTGCTATTTAAAAGAGGCATCTCGATCGCCTTATTTGCAGTTTGGGTCCAGTTGTTTTGTAAACTGCCTGATAAGCACCCTGTCACACTGCAGTGCCAGGTCCGTAGCAACCAAGCCATCACATTTTGATTTGAATTAATCCACACCAGATATTCTATTTTTATTTTGTAATACACCACTGAGAATCAAGTATTTATTTTATTTATTTATACATGCATACAATAATCCATTGTGTATCCGATTGCAGTGGAACCAGAGTAAGGGTGGATATGTAAAAAGGCAAAATAAATTAATCTGGTTTTAAATACCATTATACACAGCTGTAACAATTACTATATTCACACAATTATTGTTTTGAGATTCAGCTTTTATTAGGGAGCTCCCCAATCCCTTGTTTAGAAAGATACAGGGTATTAATGCTTGTGACAGAGTAGCCGTCTGCTGTGTGGGTGCGTGCATTCACTGCTGAGTGACAGGAAGAAGAGCGAGACTGAGGTTGAAGTTGAAAAGCCCCATAGGCGAACAGGTTTTATTTACATATCCCCACACGGAATAGCTCACTTGACACTACCAGCAATGGTGGCGCACAGAGCACATACAACACAGTGTACAGATATTTTGGTAGGGTCTACAATCTCTGAACTAATCTTGAATTTCAGCGCGGGATCGCGAGAATCGTGCATTTTCCAAGTTGCTCACGCATATCTGCAACTTTCAGTGCAGGAAAATCCCACAGAGATATTTTAAGACACCAAGCTAATTTTATTTTTTATTTTACCCAATTTTAGAATTCCTGAAACGCTACAACAATCTCTGAGGAAGTGGGTGTTAGTGACAAAAGCACTATGAGCCGCATTTTGTGTAGTTCTGGTTAAAATAAATAAATAAATAAATACATGAAAGTAGTGCTGGATATTTTAAGTGCCGCAAGACTTTATTCTCTCATGCGAGATTCTCGGCCACTATCTTTAAGCATTATAGAAACTCGGTACACTGCAGTAAATAAGCAGTTTGGGAAAAAAGAAAGACTATATTAAGTCTATGTTTTGCAAGCGGTGACTTTCGCTTTAACTCTTAAAACTCAGCCCCGTTCATTTTGGGGCGACAGCGCATCAAAGGTTACGCACATATTACTCAGGCACTGTAAAAGCCGCCTACCTGGTTCATGGCTTGTTTAAAAGTACAGACTCTGGGATTTCCAAAGACGTATTCAGTGTGTGTATGCGGTGCTCCTAGCCGGAACTACGATCGCCTGAAATTAAGCCTCTCATCATGCGACAGAGTTAACAGCTGCTGGGGTCCCTAAAATATTAGGCTTTTTTTTTTTCTCCTAAAAAATGAACTCGTACGTTTTAGATTTATTATTTTTGTTGGAGTAAAAAAGTAACAATAAACATTAGTGCTCCAGGTGTGTGCAATTTTTGAAAAAAAAATTGTTCGAGACAAAATACTACTTGCCCCCTCCCCGTCGCACAAAACACACACAAAGTAGAATATAACTTGTAGGATTTGGTTTTTATTTAACAGTGAACACAATCAATCAATCAGTGATTAACAGGGGCGGATTTGTAGCCTTGTAGCTTGACTGGTTCACTAAATTCTTAGATACAGAAAAGGTTCCCTGTGACCCCACCTCAGCACAACACATTTATAACATACTTTAAAGAAATGTTCCTTTTCAGTGCAGTTTGGAACACATTTGCTAGTAAATTTAAGGAACATACTAAGAGTACAACTGTAATAAGCAATACTTGGAGTTATTCAAATATAAAAATAGTTTCTGCATGTTTTTTTTCCCACTCTTCCTCTAAGCTGAATTCAACTCCTGATGTACAGGTGTTTTCGTTTGCATCACAGATACGAAATCATTCATTCATAGCCAACTATTACTGCTGCTTTGTGGAATTCTGATTTTCTTGACGTTTCAGTTTTGTGACTGCGGAACCATTTTTTTTTCTACTAAAATGCATGCAATATTTACAGTAGGCGCCATCCAATTCTGCAAAGACAATATGTTTTTTCTTTTGTTTGTTTCTTATGTACTTTTTAAAAAAACATTGTACAGCTATTTTTCCTTATCTAACATATTGCCCGATGATGGCTAACTGGAACACTGCAGGGTGATCCTGGATTCATGCCCTGATGGCTTTTTTTTTTTAATGGGGTGGGGGGCAACATTCTTTCCCTGCATTACTCTTACTGAAAAATAGATACATAAATGAATTGATACATAAACACTGCCATGAGGTTTACAGTCTCTGTATTTTATTTTAAAATGTTGTATAATCTCATATATAACCATTTCATTTGTATCATTATAAACATTTGTCAATCTTCATGTTTTAATAGTTTCACCAGTTGGATTGTGCATATCCAATAAATAACTAATATCACTTCTGTTCAAATTCAGTAAAAAAAAAAAAAATACTGCTATAAATCCCCACATTTTTGTAAAATTACTTTTACACTTCAAAGATGCAATACGCTATTCATTTATTCATAGCTGTACTTTCAATGTAAAATTTTGGTATTATAAACTAAATCTACTTTTTAGACATCAAAACCGTGTAAAAACGTCAACCCAAAATAGCTCAAGTGAATAGCCATTTCCTCACAATGCGTTTCTTTGAAACGACCTTGTGAAATTGTTCTAATATTTTGCACTAAATCTTGTAATATGAACACATTAGTAAGACAGTTAAACAATTGTCCCTTATCTATATAGTTTTAAATTCTTCAATATTTTACAGTGATTTAAAGATTGACCTACCAAGTAAGTGTGTGGTGTTCAAGCAGTTGGGCTTTTTCAAAAAAGTGCATTTTGGTTTCAGCCTTCTCATTTCCAGCCGGTGGTCGGCTAAATTGCTGTCTACTTAGCCAGATGAGATGCCTAAAATAGTTACTTCAAAAAGAAAAAAAATAGTTTTTTATAGTGCAAGTATGTTCCAGTGAAATAGTATTCAAATTGTTTATTTTGTTACTGTAAAATACCTGCAATTTCCACAATTCATTACGTAAGTTGAGTAAAACATTCCTTCTCTGAGGGCACTTCGTTTCTGGGATTATGTTTCCATGGACATCATGAATGGACCAATCAGTTTCGAGCTTACAAGCGATGTTGGTGATGAAGGCCAAACTGTACAATCATATACCTGAGTCGGTAACCGTAGAGTTCTGACATTGTATAACTTTTTTAATTTTTTTTTATATAAAACAACCAACCTACGTTTTCTTGTAAGATCGTCTTTTTTACTTGGTGTACGAAATAGTATATGTTATAGCATTGTAAAATGTCTTATGCATTGACTTAGAAGATCAATCTGAAACCTAGCATATACAATTAATTCAGGAAATGATATTCGCATTGCGCAATTAATTAGGGCTGTAACGAAGGGTACATTTTGACCTTCGAAGGTTCGGAACACATTACCGAAGGAAGGTTCGAACCTTTGATGGTACTCATTTGCATAATTTATTGGTGACGTCACAATACTACTTGTTTATATTTGATTGAAAATCCTATTAATTTACAGGTAGTCCATATAAATGGAATAAAACATTCACATGTAGTTTAAAAATATGTTATATAGAACAATAATCATATTTTTATAATTAATAAAAATACAAATACACTGTTCATTTACACGTAATTGAGCCTGCTTGCGATATATACAGTAAGCATTGCACCAGCACCAGCTACTATGGACAAAGCTTTATTTAAGTCACCGTTCCAAGCAGGTTATCAGTCACATTTTACTACTACTAAAAATATTAACACTAATAATAATATGAACTTACGCTTGTCAATTGATCCCAGAGATCGGTCATGCCTCCATGATACGAGTCGCTCGCACAGTTTGCATTCAACTTTTTTTTTTTTGTTGCCTGAGCATTTAACAAAAAAATCCCAAACGGCAGAGAGGTTTCTAGACATTTCTTTCAATACAGCTTAGCCTTGCACTACAACACACACACACACACACACCTACGTACAAATACGCATAAGCACATACTGTGATTATCTATGTTTAAATAGGCATGGTACTTAAGTTTGTTATTTTTAGACTATCAATTCCATTTTTAAGAAGTTGGTCAAAAAGCGCTTGCGAGAACTGCGATTTCAAACACTGTTGATTTTACGGTTTTCAGAAGTTAGTTTGTTGCATTTTCTGTAAGCATTAAATCGATTTCTACAGGAAGTTGTATTTTTTCTTTCGTTTAATATGTAGTGCTTTATACTAAGCATTACATTTAGCGCGAAAACACCTTTCCTCACCCCACTGTTGCTCTTGCCTAATATACAAAGAAAATTTGGCTGTGTTTTGGGAAGACATCAACAGAAAAGGAGAAAAGATTCGTACTGTACAAGCTTGAAGTTTTAAAATTCTAATATAAATACTTTTGTAATTACTTTTCAGACACAAGTAACTTATTTGCTCTTTAAATCTCAACCCCTAAAATATTTTTTTTTGTCTCAAGATAATGCAAAATTCAGCATGACCAGGGTAGATGAGGGAAGTTTGTTCTATTTTGTAAGCATTATGAATGTTTGTTCACCACTGCTACACCCCATTACAAAATCATTTTCCTGCGTTTAAATGTGAGCGTGAGAATTTTATTTGTACACTTTTGTTACTACCGAGACAGACATCAACTAGTCGTCATCAGTTTTAATTCGCCACAGGCGTGCGTTAGTTTCTAACCCTGAGCTATGCATCCCGAGCTGAAGGCGATGGGGGCTAATGAAAATCAAGGTCAACAGTGGAGCCTTCATCGAGAGGGCACTATTGCTATTAGAGAATTTGAAAAACTGTTCTTTAAAACAACACTTTTTAAAACCTAGATTTACCTTGAACTTATAATGGTTCATCAGGTACACTTCAGCTGAGAAGCTTTAGGAAAATAGTCCCATAAATGTTTAACTCGGTTATCGAAATTTTGCTTTAAAAAAGCATTCGTGGCCTAACTTGGCTGTATTTTATAGCTGACTAAAACCTGCTCTTGTGAACCCACACAGGAGCACTCCAGGCACACCTTTTTGTTTTTTCAATGTCTTGAGTTAACTTGCACTTTTGGTGCTAAAACAACTGTTAATTTACTTTGGCCAGGACTGAGTACAGTGGTAACTTATTTTTGGAATGAAGTTTTGTAAATTGCCAAATACTGTGTTAAAGTGCTTTTGTTTTTGTTTTTAATATTTGCAATAATTCACTGGTTGTATAGTATACATACTGTGCTGTGCGTTGTTTTTTTTATACACACTGCTAATACAAAGTAGAATAACTCCCTCTGAGATGATATTTTCACGTATCTGATGGTCCCCTGGAACCAATTGCATTAGGTATGTCAGGTTCTACTATGTTTGAAAAACAATCCGCTGCAGTCTGACAGTCGCTGGAGTCAAGTGTTCTATGTTGCAGACAGTGAGCGAGAAAGTTAGACAGAACATTTGGCTCAGATCAAAATCTTTTCAGATACATACTTTCGCTTTGAAAAAGGCATTCCCACAAGCTTGGTGGTCCAGTGATTGAAGAAAGGGGCTTGTTACCAGGTGTTTCCCAGCTCAGCCACTGACTCACTGTGTCTGTGACCCTGAGCAAGTCATTTAACCTCCCTGTGCTCCGTCCTTCGGATGAGACATAAAACTGAGGTCCTATTGCAAGTGAATCTCGGCATGAAGGGCAAGGCAATGTTGCCTTCATTGGGTGTGGATATTCAGGGGCACCAAGGCAGTTCTAGGGGGCAAAAAGGCAAAACATAAATCCAACCCAAGGGCACCAAGGTGATTTCATACTCATTCATAAAACAACAAAAAAATAAATACAGAGCCTATTATGTTGATGAAATTAATTCAAACAAAAACAATGTTTTTTGAGTGATTCACACACTTAATTGTTACAAAAATAAAATTTAGGTCACTTTTCCATTGTAAAAATCCAATGATATAAAAAATCCAATTTAAAAACAACAAGCTTTTAAATTGAAAAAATGCAAATGGTAGTTTGGCAAAAAATAAATATTCAGGGTATTTTTTACTAAACTCGGTCACATACCACTGACTTACACATAGATTAGACCCGTGGCTGGAGTTTGATAATGATAGTGGTCAAATGAGTTGTTCAAACAATGTGGCTTTTGTCGGGGGAGAGAGACTCAGGCAATGGCGAATGGATGTACATAATGTTAGATGTTTACATTTGAGAGACTTTATATAGTTTCACAGTTCTGGAAGTTTACAGTTCGAAAGAATTTAGTTTTGTTATAGTGCACTGCTGGACATTCGATTCAGGGGGAGTGGTGGGGAGGGGGTATGCTGTTTTTAAGCATACGCATTCTAACCCGTTTCGTGAAAGCACACATTTTACTAGTTAAAAAGCACAACTATGTAAGGTAGTGAGAATGTATTACACAAAAATAAATACAGTAATCTATGCACTTCTCAAGATTGTTTCATTCACTATTATGTTCTCTCCTACTCGTTTCAAAACACTTGGAGCTGCTACTTGAACCATGTCATAGCTACTTACTCAGGTTTTTTTGTCTGAGGAAGTTTGTGAATGGGTTGTAGATCAGATGTGCTGGTGCTGACGGACACAGGCGGCAATGACGGGCGGGCTTACAGGGAACAGCTGATCTACCTGTACTGTTATCCTGTGAGATTTACAAAAACAGCAGTTACCCTTTTAGATCATCAAGAACATGGCAGAAAAGTGAGCAGATTAAAATGTAAAAAAAATTAGATGTATTTTTAACTTTAACATCCTTGTTTTGAGGATTACATTGCAGTAGAGGGGGACTTGGTTTGCTTTTCTACAGTTTTACTTTTTTTCTTTTCTTTTTTTAAAACAGACCTCTAACTGAATGTATCTTGTTGTACAGTAGTCCCCTGCAATGAAACACTCTAATTTGGGGGGTGAAAGTTTGGCGGTTTAAAAAATTCTGATTGGCCATCTGTGTACATGCTGTGTGGTTCTATAGATCAAAGGTGCGCAACCAAACTGATCACGGGCCTGCATATCCAGAAACTAGTTAAACCTTATGTTTTATAACATTTTTTTAATGCAATTAGTTGGAGACTTAAGCTGATGAGAAGCAATTACCTCCGCAGTACGAATTAAAATGGCATGCTGCTTTTGCATACAAAAAATTTGAAAAAGCAAGTCAACAAAGTTGAAATATTTACGATATATTCATAAGTGAAATGGAATTAATACACTGAGCTGCAGTCAGATAACGGGCCATGGGTTGCGTGTCACTGCCATAGATAATCTACAACTTCTGTCAAACTAATTTGAAGCTAACTTTATTATAAAACTATACAAATGTTACTGTATGATTTTAAACCTAATATGTTAAACCTTTTATTACAAAACATCTCCTTATTATTGCAGCATTATGAACCAGCAGATGATTGGTCAGAACACATTAGCTCATCTGGGAAGAAATACTATTACAACTGCAGAACAGAGGTTTCACAGTGGGAAAAACCCAAAGAGTGGCTGGAGAGGTACTTCATTCTAAAACTATTCTATCATCAACATGTTGCTTATGGTGTTTTAAAGAGAATACATATTTACCTTTTTTATTTGTCTTTTTGTTTCCTCATCAGAGAGCAGAGACAAAAAGAAGCTACAAAAATGGCAGTCGTTAACAGTTTCCCAAAAGATAGGGATTACAGAAGAGAAGCCATGCAAGCGACCGCTACAAGTGGTTTTTCCAGTGGAAGTAAGTAACCGGTTTAGTTTTGCATACAGTTGGTAGGCAAAAGTGGTCACTTCCGTTCATTTCACAGAATGCTTTGGTTTTTGTTGATGTGCTGTCATTGGTTGAACTGCACTGGTGAAGTGCAGTGCTAGATAGTGTTTCAATTACTGTGTGACTGGGTAGTCATTGACATACTCCTTGGTCCTCTTGAAGAGGTGTGCAAGGTTTGTTTAAATTGAAGGTTTGGTGGCCTCGGTGTTGAGGACAGAGGTTGTAGTAGGGGACTGAAGAATCAAGACTTTCATAAAGTTTCTTTTAATAAAGCAAAACACATGCGTCTTGTTGTGAGACAGCAGTAGGTGGCATGATACTTTTCTCTAGGCCATCGCTACTGTGAACACCATTCTAATGTTTACGTTTCCCCTTTATTTTCATTGCAACATCACTTTGAACGTGAACTAAAGTGGAAGAGAAGCATTCCAGTGAGGCCGGTAATGCGCACCCTCAGAATATTTTGTCTCAGACAAGCAGACACAATGACAGCGACTACAGACTGCCCAGAGCAGAGACTCAATGCAGTGCTGCCCCAGAACAGCACAACAGCAAACCAGTGGTTCTGCCAGCTGCTTCTGCCCCAAGCACTGTTTCTTCTAGTCCCTTTACTCTACTACCTGGTCACCAGCCAAAGAAATCCTTTGCTGCAAATGGAGCTGCTACTTTAACGAAACTGCCACCACCCACATCCTCCACCCCAGTACAGAAATCTGAAAGGAAAGGTATGTATAATATAGACTATTTAAATAGTTTATATTTGGAAATATGAGCCATTTTAATTACCACTAGGTATAGCGGCCTTAGCTTGATTTCGTACACAATGCAAATGAAAATCTAGTTAACTTGATTTTAGGTTTGCAATCAAAATTCATTGTATAGTTAATCCTGTCCCTTCACCTGCATTAGATTAGTAATTAAAATCATAATTACCAGTGTAGTATTCAAAGTCCTTTGGCAGACCGTGTTTTAATTGCACTTAAGGATTTCTTTGACTCTCCTCTCGCTCGTCCAGTGTTCGGACAAGTGGTTTGAAATATGATATGCATAGAAGCTTGGATTTAGTAAAGATTTACTGTGTTTTTAAAGAATCAAGTGTGGCTTTAATGTCAAGTTTTAATATCAAATGTAGGATCTGTTTATCTACAGATCTTCCCCAGCTCTGTACTGTCTTAGTACTTGGACCTTTCTTTGTATTGGAAAATGGCAGTGACAGGGACGAGACAAGAGAGTAGGAGGACTGAAGCATTCTTGTACTGTGTATTTTAACTATATAGTTTTATATCTTAAATTAAGGAAACTTAAAGAATAGTTATCGGACTGTTCTACCAGGCGTATTGTCAAAACATTTGTCTAATTTTGTAGCAGTTTTATTTTTAGTACTACTCAGTAAAACTACAATTACATTTTTTAAACACATTATGGTCTCTTTGAGATTCGCAGTAGTAGGTGATTGCCAGTGCTTTGACCTGTGACCTAAGAGGGTCTCCACATTGGGGTCATGTGATATATTTATTATTTTGATTTGAGTAATTTACCTTTTTGAGGTACTGATGTTTAGGGGTGTGCTGATTCACACAGTGAACCGTAATATTTTTCTTGATGATGCGATTATCGATACAGTGACCCCTGTATCAATACACTGTTTTGGTTTTTTTAAATAAAATTTGATCTGCTAACAAACATGAGCATGCATTAATTTGTCTACTCTGATAATTGGATAATATTATTTATTAGCATGTACTCTAGCAGCCTCACCTACCATTCACTGTGTTAAGGGTGTTTTTGTCAAGTCCGGTGGCTGCGGCGCAAAATGAAAGCTAAGCTGAGGTGGGTTATTAATGTTGATAATCTCATCAGGGCGACGGCTAAATTCGACCTGCACTGGCCGGTTTAAAATCCAGTGTGGACTCGCCTCGTGTTCATAAGAGTTATGCTATGCATAAAATGTGTAAGGCTCGAATTTACAGGCTCCAGGCTGGGGCTAAAATGGTTGCAAATGTGAAAAATAATTTGTAAAGTCTTTTTTAGGGGTTAGGCTCATTGGCGTCTGTAACACAAAGCTTCCTCTCCCTTTTTAAAACCATGTGTCAATATTGCGCTATGACGTCGGTCTGTACGGGGAAAAGACTCGTTTAATAAACTGAAGTGCAAGAAGGATGGTAACAAATGATTTCCATTATGAGAATAGATGTCAAAACTTCATGCTGATTTGAACTCTGCTCTCGCCAAGATAAGCACCAACTAAGACGTAGCTTTACAGTAAACTAATGTGATCCATCTGTGTCTCCATCCATTTGCATTTCCTTCCATATGATGATGTAGATATCCTATCCTTCTGCCTGGTTTTGATGGCTGAAGTGTAATGCTGGCTCCAGGGACCTGCTTATTTTGCCTCCCTAGCGCATCAGCACACACAACGGCTGCGATGCTGGCTCCGGGGATCAACCACAATGCGGTCTCCCCAGCGCATCAGCATAACAACCGTCTGGATTGAGCTAAATAGGGTACATCTCTGGGGTCTTCAAGTTGGCACCTTCCATCCTCGGTGTTTCGTCGACTAGCCCAAGACACCTCAAGAGGGCTCGACGGTGATTCTGGCGTCCCAGCATCACCCCCCTCCGTCCCCCACTCAGCTCAGCCCAGCCCAGCTTTCTTACCCGTACATCAGCGTTTCTTTCTTTCTTTCTATTGTGCTTGAGATCCCCAACCAGAATCTTTCCGTCTCAACAGCCAGTTGCTGTTATTAGTGTATTTGCTAGTTGCGAATACACTAATAACAATTTCATCGAATACAAATGCTTGTAAGTGCAGGTAGGTGCTGTATTATGAACACCAGCATAATGCAGTAACCCTAGTACCTTGCAGCAGTTGTGACCGTGACCAAACATGTTCGAGTGTTGTGTAAACATTTAGCACATGGGTGGCCAATCTTAGTCCTGGAGAGATACAATCCTGCATGTTTTTTGGGTCTCTTAAATCCTCAATGGCCAAAAACCAAGGAAACATGTTGGTGTTGACCAATAAAGAAAACAATTGATTCAATTAAGTAATTGAGAACTCGGGTGGAACGAAAGCCAGAAGACCCTGCGGCTCTCCGGGACAAGGATTGGCCACCCCTGATTTTAGTATTTAATATCGTACATAGCAGAACCGACTTGCTGCAATTTAAACTTTATTTTTACTGAAAAATAAACAGTAACAAGTAATCATGAGAACTGTATGTGTGACATGCTGTCAGACCAGGACTTTACTGATACTGAGCATGGGAGCTGCTGCACTGCAGCATGCTGTTTCCCATGTTACAACTGTACACAATTAGAGGTGCCGTCACAAATTCCAGACATAACACTTGAAAAATATAAACATGCTGAGTTCATTGCAGTCATCTGCTGCATAGATTAACCATTCAGCAGAATGTGGCAACAGACAAGTGAGTACAGATGTTAAGTTACTGTTTTAGTTTCACTTTAGTGTCTTAACAAGTCGTTGTATTTTAAGCAGTTGAATATGATAGCAACAAGCTTGCTCGAAGTGGCACCAACAATTGGCTTTGACCGAGGAGTCATTGACTCCTAAGGCAACAACTGTGTCTGGAGCCCTGATTTGTAATTTTGTTTTAAAGAAATTTATATTAAAGAATAAGCAAGAAACAAAAGCAAAACCGGTCATGACGCTCATTTGACCAAAAATACTTTCCCAGTGTTATTGTAAACACTTGCACAAGCAAATGACAGTTGTGTGATTTTTATGTTTATGTACGTATTGTTAAGACACTGCCGATACCCAGCCCTGCTGGCTTTATACTCATGTATTCTGTGGGTCCCTAGATTAAGTTTGATCATGGATGTCATACAAGAACAATTAATCCTTTTTAACAGCAAAACTGGATCTTAAGTACCGGTATTTAAATTGTGGGGAAACCTTAGCGTTTCCAGAAATATATTTTAAGAGCAATTCTCATACCTCCCATTAAATTTGCATTTAATGGCACACTCGCTTGCGTTCAGAGATAAATGGTCTCATTTATGAAGGGGCACACAATTAGTGTGCATGTTGATGATTTCTGTATTTTACTATTGCAATTGTATTCATTATCACGCAAAATAGGGGGCATATTATGGCGCACACTGATTTTATTGTGCCACACTATGGCAATCAGAATGAATATGTGATTTGTATGGTGATGCATGATAATGTATTTAAATGAGGCACCCACACTGAATAATGAGATGAGCTTTATTCACACCGTATTTACTAAAGGGCGATAATCGTAGTGTGTACCTTAAAGTGAGCAATAATTGTCTCGTTTGGAAACCAGGCACTGTGAGTGCTCCAGGACTCAAGCACCAATGTGGAAAAAATAAGGTCCTGCATAGTGCAAATAAATCACCTGTTCTGTCAGATTGTAGTGTGAATGCTTCACAAGCAGAACCTATTATTGCAGCGTTTTAAAAAATAAAACATTCACTGGTGGCTCTGACAAACCGGAAGGCGATTCTTCCCATGTTCAAATCCATTCATACAAAGTCCCCCAGCTTTCTTGCAAAGATCTGCGTTTCTTTTGTATTTGTTATGCTGTCATTAGTATCCAACCTAGTAGATTCAGCGTCCGTCAGTTCTGGCAGATTCTGCTGTACTTGCTAAAGAGGTTTTCTCCCACTGCTAATTTAAAAAAAAAAAAAAAAGTGCCACCCAGCTAACAATTTCATCCCGCGGGCTACAGTGAAATGCCTTTAAATTGGAACTTAAGTGAAGACCGTGTGTGTACATGAATACATGAATTATTGTAGGTAGTAATTCATAGTACTTTACTCACTCCCAGGCTGTAACCCCCAACTCCCCAAACCAGCCAGCAATTTTTGTAAATAGCAACACGTGTAATGAGCAATAAAATAAGCATTTTATTTGTCATCGGTGTCAATTTCAGGCGGAGCTTTGTGGTTGGCAAGGTGACACAGCTGAGAGAATTTTTCCTGTCATCCCGTCTGGTGCTGTCAGTCAGTATGTTTACATGACAACGCGTTTTTGGAAAACTGAATCGGAACACTGATTTTCTTAAAACGTCACTTTTCTGTGTTTACATGATTAACGATAGAAAATCTAATTAGAATTCAACTGTGTATGTGGATTGAAGTTTTCAGAAAACGCAAGATATTTTCGCATGCAAAGTACTGTAGTAGCCTAAGTACGATTTGAAGACTGGACATTTCTGCGATAGAACAGAGACCAATCTAATATAGTGCTTTATCGAAGTGTCAGGTCTTAAATTCAAAGATTACTTTCCTATACCTCTATTCAGATTCCCCACAATGTGCAATCAGCCTTTCCAACAGCTCATCCTGTTCTATATTACCAGTTTCTTTTTGCAGACATTATTTTAAATTATGTCATTTTAAAGCTGGAAAACATTTGCTGCTTCAGTGTGGGGTATTAACCCTTTGCGGTTCTATGTCGGACCAGGTCCGACATTACAATTTTCTGTCCGACATCATCAAAAAGACGTAAAACGCAGGTCTCTAGTTGTTTTTTCTCCGGAAAAAGCCGAGAAAACCATTCAATGGCCGAGTGAGACCGAAAAAAAAAAAAAGGGGGGCGGATCTGAGCAATACACATAGATAACACGGCCATAAACAAACAAGATAGCTGCTTCTGAGAATATCACAGACATTTGCAGTTTTTTGAGATGTTACAGTAATAAAATAATGACTTGGATTGCATTATTGAGGAGTTTGGTGATAAAACGAGTGATCAGGAGATGATTTATCAGTATGAAAAATACAGCGAACAAGGGGTGGGGCGGGGCTGGAGATGCAGTACTGAGCGTCTAAAATAAACTGCGCGTGTGAAAATAAATTGGACCTAACGCGCTGAATAAATGGACCACAAAGTGTTAACAAATACGTAGGACTTTAACAAATGTATTACTTTATCCCTAACTAGACAAATGGATGCATGCAGACTGACTACAGATTTATTATTTTCTCTGTTTTCTAAAACCACGTGCAGGAATGAAGGTCAAAGTTTACACATGTGCAGTACGTAAGTTTTCCGAAAAGTGTGTTTACGTGATATACATTTTGTTAGTTTTCGGAACTTAATCTGAAATTTCAAGGTGCTATTTTCCGAAAACTCACTTTCAGAATATTCAGATACATTTTCCGAAAACTGTGTTTTTACATGACTTTTGATATCGGAATTAGTTTTCCGAAAAATATTGGAATTCTTATGCTCATGTAAACGCACAGTTTCTCAGCACACAGTACAGTAGTTGCTCAGTAATCGTCCAGAAAGAGGTGCAAACAGTTGATTGATCGATCTGTAGGAGCGTTTATTAAGGTGCCTTTAAATAATACAATTAAAACATTTTTTACAAAATCTAAATTATTATTTTATTTCTAATAATAAAATGGATAAATAGGGTTGTGGACTGAAATTTATTTTAAATAAAATTATAAATATGTAGCTACAGTAAGCACTTCTAGGAAATTAACTGTTAATTGTGAAGAGAACTACCCGCACAAAAAAAAAAAGCTGCAACGCAGCCTACTCCAGTGGCGTAACTAGGCTTGGAAATGTGGGTGGGCCCCAATTTAGGTTGGACAGGCAATGACCAAAGGTCTGACGTCACAGGAAATAGTTTACATTTCAAAAATTATTTATTAAATCATTTAAAACCCTGAATACATCAATCAAATATTTCCCCTGTAAATCCATTTAAAATGTTTGAAGTAGACAAAAAATAAATGTACATACAGTACTGTGCAAAAGTTTTAGGCAGGTGTGAAAAAATGCTGTAAAGTAAGAATGCTTTCAAAAATAGACATGTTAATAGATTATACACTACCGGTCAAAAGTTTTAGAACACCCCCATTTTTCCAGTTTTTATTGAAATTTAAGCAGTTCAAGTCCAGTGAATAACCTGAAATGGTACAAAGGTAAGCGGTAAACTGCCAGAGGTTAAAAAAAAAAAGTTTAGGTTACCAAAAACTGAAAAATAATGTACATTTCAGAGTTATACAAAAGGCCTTTTCAGGGAACAAGTAATGGGTTAACAACTTACAGCTGTTCTGCAGCAATGGAAGTAAATTAAGCCTTGAAAGTTGATGCTAACAATTCCTACAGGTGTCCCAACTTTTGTTGATTACTTACAAACCCTCTGTCTGTATAAAAGCAGTGTTGGAACAGACTGTGTTACTACACCCTCTTAAGCATTATTTGGACAGTATTGTACTGCAGGAAGTAGTATATTGCTATCATAATGGTGAGAAAAAGGCAATTAACAAAGGAAGACAGACAGACCATTATAACCCTTAAAAGTGTAGGTCTTTCCTTTAGAGAAATTGCAAAGAAAGCCAAGGTGTCAGTGAGTACAGTTTCCTACACCATCAAAAGGCACTTGGAAACTGGAGGAAACTCTGACAGGAAGAGGTCTGGCAGACCCAAAGCCACAACAGAATCAGAAGACAAGTTTCTGAGAGTCAACAGCTTGCGTGATAGGCGGCTCACAGGACAACAGCTTCAAGCACAGCTTAACACTGGTCGAAGTAAGCAAGTCTGAGTTTCAACTGTGAAGAGAAGACTTCGAGCTGCAGGTTTGACAGGTCGAGTGGCAGTAAGAAAGCCATTGCTAAGATGGCAAAATAAGAAAAAGAGGCTTGCCTGGGCCATGAAGCACCGCCAGTGGACTACTGAAGACTGGAAGAAGGTCTTATGGACCGATGAATCAAAATTTGAAATCTTCGGTTCATCACGCAGGGTTTTTGTATGCCGTCGAGTAGGCGAAAGGATGGTTCCTCGGTGTGTGACACTAACTGTCAAACATGGAGGAGGAAGCGTGATGGTCTGGGGCTCTTTTGCTGGATCCAGAGTCGGCGACTTGCACAGAGTGAGTGGTGGCACCCTGAACCAAAACGGCTACCACAGCAGTTTGCAGCGCCATGCAATACCCTTTGGTATACGCCTAGTTGGTCAGGGGTTCATCCTACAGCAAGATAATGATCCAAAACATACCTCCAGGCTATGTCAGAACTACCTTAGAAGAAAAGAACAAGACGGTAGGCTTCAAATCATGGAATGGCCAGCACAGTCTCCAGACTTAAACCCCATCGAGCTGGTTTGGGATGAACTGGACAGAAGGGTGAAAGCAAAGCAACCTACAAGTGCAACACATTTGTGGGAACGTCTGCAACAGTGTTGGGAAGAACTTTCCGAACAATATTTGATTTCCATTGTAGAAAGAATGCCACGAGTGTGTTCGACTGTTATATCTGCAAAAGGTGGCTACTTTGATGAGTCAAAAATTTAGATTAAATTTTGTTAAACAAAACGATTCCATGATTTCTTTTTTATCTCCAATTGTTTATTTGTTCTATGCTTTAATTTCAGAGTACATTGAGACATTAAACTGCGTAAATTTCAATAAAAACTGGAAAAATGGAGGTGTTCTAAAACTTTTGACCGGTAGTGTATTTATCAATTAACTAAATGCAAAGTGAGTGAACAGAAGAAAAATCTACATCAAATCCATGTTTGGTGTGACCACCCTTTGCCTTCAAAACAGCATCAATTCTTCTAGGTACACTTGCACAAAGTCAGGGATTTTGTAGGCATATAGTCAGGTGTATGATTAAACAATTATACCAAACAGGTGCTAATGATCATCAATTCAATATGTAGGTTGAAACACAATCAGTAACTGAAACAGAAACAGCTGTGTAGGAGGAATAAAACTGGGTGAGGAACAGCCAAACTCCGCTAACAAGGTGAGGTTGCTGAAGACCGTTTACTGTCAAAAGTCATACACCATGGCAAGACTGAGCACAGCAACAAGACACAAGGTAGTTATACTGCATCAGCAAGGTCTCTCCCAGGCAGAAATTTCAAGGCAGACAGGGTTTCCAGATGTGCTGTCCAAGCTCTTTTGAAGAAGCACAAAGAAACGGGCAACGTTGAGGACCGTGAGCGCAGTGGTCGGCCAAGGAAACTTACTGCAGCAGATGAAAGACACATCATGCTTACTTCCCTTCGCAATCGGAAGATGTCCAGCAGTGCCATCAGCTCAGAATTGGCAGAAAACAGTGGGACCCTGGTACACCCATCTACTGTCCGGAGAAGTCTGGTCAGAAGTGGCCTTCATGGAAGACTTGCGGCCAAAAAGCCATACCTCCGGCGTGGAAACAAGGCCAAGCGACTCAACTATGCACGAAAACACAGGAACTGGGGTGCAGAAAAATGGCAGCAGGTGCTCTGGACTGATGAGTCAAAATTTGAAATATTTGGCTGTAGCAGAAGGCAGTTTGTTCGCCGAAGGGCTGGAGAACGGTACACGAATGAGTGTCTGCAGGCAACAGTGAAGCATGGTGGAGGTTCCTTGCAAGTTTGGGGCTGCATTTCTGCAAATGGAGTTGGGGACTTGGTCAGAATTAATGGTCTCCTCAATGCTGAGAAGTACAGGCAGATACTTATCCATCATGCAATACCATCAGGGAGGCATTTGATTGGCCCCAAATTTATTCTGCAGCATGACAACGACCCCAAACATACAACGAAAGTCATTAAGAACTATCTTCAGCATAAAGAACAAGGAGTCCTGGAAGTGATGGTATGGCCCCCACAGAGCCCTGATCTCAACATCATCGAGTCTGTCTGGGATTACATGAAGAGAGAGAAGCAACTGAGGCTGCCTAAATCCACAGAAGAACTGTGGTTAGTTCTCCAAGATGTTTGTGCCAACCTACCTGCCGAGTTCCTTCAAAAACTGTGCAAGTGTACCTAGAGGAATTGATGCTGTTTTGAAGGCAAAGGGTGGTCACACCAAATATTGATTTGATGTAGATTTTTCTTCTGTTCACTCACTTTGCATTTTGTTAATTGATAAATATAAACTATTAACATGTCTATTTTTGAAAGCATTCTTACTTTACAGCATTTTTTCACACCTGCCTAAAACTTTTGCACAGTACTGTAAATCCGCAGTGAATGCACTTTAAAAAGCCAAACCAGCGAGAATACACTAATATTACATTTTAAGCAAGTATTAAATAAAATGAGTTAGTAAATGACTTACCATTGCCTAGATAGTTGCCTCTCGTCCGTGCTCCACCTTACAAGATAATGCTCAAGAGAATCGCACAGGTTTCTTTCAAACCATAGGAGAGACGGTATGTTCTTCAGCAACTTGTCAGCATTGAGGCTTGCAACAGCTGTGTTAGTCCTGTTCACGGTGTACAGGTGGTCATTGGGATCAAAACTCTTAAGTGCTTGCATATCTGGAATACCGTATTCCTTCGTATTTAAGACGCCCTTGAATTTGAGGAAAAAATAAAACCTAAAATATGCATTTACAAAGCTCAATTACACTGTTGTATTGTTCAAAACTGACCCGAAACAGTGTTGTTGTAGATTAACCACAGAGCTTGTTTATTGTGCTGCACACTGTATAATACTTAAGATGGTGTCTCTGTCGTACTACTTTGCTTTGATTGGCTAAATCCTGCAACACTTTTTTTTTTTTTAAAGCCTTTTTTGGGGAGCACAGTTTAAAAATAAATATATATATATATATATATATATATATATATATATATATATATATATATATATATATATATATATATATATATATATATATATATATACACAGTGCCTATAGAAACTCTACTCCCCCCTTTTTTCACATTTTGTTGTGTCAGTGCCTCAGAGTTTCGTGCATTTTGATGAGGATTTTTTTCCACTTATCTACACACCATACTCCACACTGTTAAGGGGGGAAAAAAGTTATATATTAAATACAAAACTGAAAGATCATAATTGGATAAGTATCCATCCCCACCTGAGTTAATACTTGGTGGAAGCACCTTTGGCAGCAATTACAGCTGTGAGTCTGTTGCGACAGGTCTCTACCAACTTTGCACACCTAGATTTGGCAATATTTGACCATTCTTCTTTACAAAACTGTTCAAGCTCTGTCAAGTTCCTTGGGGAGCGTTGATGGACAGCAATCTTCAAGTCATGCCACAAATTTTCGATTGGATTTCGGTCAGGGCTCTGACTGGGCCACTCAAGGACATTTACCTTTTTGTTCCTTAGCCACTCCAGTGTGCTTTGGGTCGTTATGCTGAAAGGTGAACTACTGTCCCAGTTTCAGCTTTCTTGCAGATGGCAGCAGGTTTTCCTCAAGGACTTCTCTGTACTTTGCTCCATTCATTTTCCCTTCTATCCTGACAAGTGCCCCAGTCCCTGCCGATGATAAACATCCCCATAACATGATGCTGCCACTACAAAATGTCTACAATATCTCTCTCGCATATCACACAGAGCTCTTTTTCATTTGCCATTTTTTGTCGTGCAAATTCTGGTGAGGCGGTAAATAAGTGCTAGGTATTTTTGTCATTTTGTAGTGAATACGAACATCTGATTTTTATATCCGAATACATGTAAAAAAAAAATGAATGAATGAACGAAGCGATGGCAATTGAAGCCTTGGCTAAGTGCCTGAGCAAGATCTTATGCCACCTGCAAAACTTATTAAATTTACTGCATGGATGTATTTTGGATAAGAATAAAGATGGCATATTATTATAGACGGAGCGCTGTTTCGTAGATTTTGCAGAACACTGGGGTTTCCGCTTGCGGTGGAAATGCATCTAACCTTTTACACACCTCCGGAACCATCACCCTGCAATTTATGCAGACATTTGAAAAGGTGTGTGTGTGTGCTCGATGTAACATTTTTGATGTCTTAGTTTATGGGCATTAGTTGATTTTAATCAGTAGATTAATCCGTCCACATTTTTAATAAAGGTAACGATCTTATAGCGGCTGTCCTGCATAGTAATACTAAATCAATAGAATCCTAATTTTTTTTTTTTTTTTTTTTTTTAAGCCCAATGGGATTTTGGTCTTTTTTTTAAAAGCATTTTTTATTTTAGTAAATATAACAGATTTTCACAGAACAACCCATCATTTTGGCCACTGTCCGTCACATACCTGAAAACAAGACAGCTGAGCTGTGTTTACCGTTACTGTTACAGCTACACACTTGGCTTCCTGTACTTCTGCTTTTTATTGCACCTAGCAAAACCTGAGACACCGAAGAGATTTAAGTCATTCTGAATCTTGTTGGAAGTACCCGAGAATAGTGTGGGTATTGACAAGTGATTGCTTAACCCTTTGCAGGCAATTTATTCAGCGCGTCCGGTCCAATTTATTTTCACATGCGCAGTTTACTTTAGACGTGCTGTTTAAAAGTGTTTTTTTTCCCACAGTAAAACAGGTTTAAAAGGCACTGCATATCAACAGGACACTCAGTACTGCATCTCCAGCCCCGCCCCACCTCTTGTTTGCTGTATTTTTCACATACTTTTTAATCATCTCCTGATCACTCATTTTATCACCAAACTCCTCAATAATTATTTATTTCTTAGCAGACGCCCTTATCCAGGGCGACTTACAATTGTTACAAGATATCACATTATTTTTACATACAATTACCCATTTATACAGTTGCGTTGTTACTGGAGCAATCTAGGTAAAGTACCTTGCTCAAGGGTACAGCAGCAATGTCCCCCCACCTGGGATTGAACCCACGACCCTCTGGGTCCAGAGCCCTAACCACTACTCCACACTGCAATCCAAGTCATTATTTTATTACTGTAACATCTCAAAAAGCTCTGCAAATGTCCATGATATTCTTTGAACGCTGGATGCGGAAGCAGCCATCTTGTTTGTTTATGGCCGTGTTTTCTCTGTGGTGCAGGGGCTATGTGTATTGCTCTGATCCACCCTTTTTTTCAGCTTCTATCGGTCTCACTCGTCCATTGAATGGTTTTCTCAGCTTTTTCCGGGAGAAAAAACGACTAGAGCTCTGTGCTTTGTCTTTTTGATGTCGGACAGCAAAGGGTTAACATGCTGTCGTAAAAAAACAAAGTAATTCCACGTAATTAACTTTTTGAGGAATAGGTGCCTTCATCGTACCCTCTGAAAGCCAGTTCTTGCTTGCCAAGGTAAACAACAGAATCAATCAAGCGTTTAAGGACCTCACGATTTTTTCTTGCTTCCTCCTAATGATTGGATACCTGCATAATAAGGGGAAGATCTTTGACTCTCTCATTGGTTAAACCTACTCAAGACCTTCAACAATTTGTTCTGCCTCCGCTCACATGTGATTGGACTGATGCGGAGAAAATGCAGGTCTTCAATTGGTTGATTTTATTTTATATATAAAAAAAAGTTCTGAACGATTTTATATTGTAAAAAAAAAAAAAAAAAAAAAACCTTTTTTTTTTTTTGTGTTTGTTTTTTGTGTTTTTTTTTTTTTTTTTTTTAAATTAATCTGTTAATCAGAGCAGCCCTTGGAGGCAAGGAGGGAGGGAGGGGGTAGGTTGGTAACAGGCTGAGGGCATTGCACCCTGGAGGTAACAATAGTCTTCACGTGGCCAGACTGCAGTACATATTTAATGTAAATCAGTCAAGAAAATAAGCGACGCAAGGGTGGATTGTAAATATGACTTAAACTGATCCAGCATATGTAAATAAATAACAGAATGTTTTTGAAGTTCATACTGCATACAGATGTTTTTTTGACGTCCAGCTCTCCAGACAGCTTGCTGATGGCTGCTTAACCCAGTTTGTAAAACGTATTGTTAGAATGCTGCATGCTGATTGGTCCATCTGTTCCAAGCTGTTACAATATCCAGCACACTGTCACGATTAGGAACTGCTTGGGAACAAAGGTAAATCACTGCACCTGTGCTAACCATGTATCACTGCGCCATCAAAATCAAAGAAAACACCTGTCAAAATACCTGCTGTCATGGAAGATACTGAAGACATCAAGATGTCTTTTCATATCTTCCAGTTTATATTAATTTTGCTATTTTAAGTACGATGCTGTTTTGGTATTTTATTAGCAGTACATACCAGTCATTTTCTGCAACTTCAGTCGTGTCCAGTTGTCAGATATTCAGTTATTTTCCTCCTTTTAGTAGGTATCAGATGTACTTTTGTTAAACTGACTCCATTCATTTTTAACTGTGGATATTTTTATGTATTTCGACAGTATTTACATTATTACACGCTACGTCTTAACCATCCGATTCAGCTTTCTTCACTGACTCTCTTCTTTACTGCAGCTCTCTCTCACAAATGTAACATTGGCGTGCTAGAAAAAAACTCAATGACATTTATACCACAAAACAAACTCTGCTGGTAAACGCTTAAATGACTGGCTTTCTGGGAAAAAAAATAAATAAATACAATTTAACTTTTAAATGAATTACAGATTTATATAAAGCATATATAAATCTGTTTTATAAAAGCAATAAGGCACTTGAGGGCATGGGTTGTGCTGGATAGCGTCACTTCTTGGTTGGTTGCATGACAAACAATGCATCAAGAAGTGACACTATCCAGCACAACCCATGCCCTCTCATGCCTTATTGCTTAATTATATCCTGGCGGTCATATTTATTTACATCGTCGAGTCAGAAAACGGTGACGGGACTGACGGTTATGTGAACCAATCACATAAGACTGATACTATTGTCCGGTGGTGTAAGGATGTCAGGGCAATGGTTCAATCTATTTTTGCTGCGATGATGAAGTTTTAACCAATCACAGGCCAGGATTTCCAACCACTGATTTTATTTTATTTATTTATTTCTATCAAAAACAGTCATTTGTGCACCAAAGGTTTATGGTGATGAGGTGCTTACCACAAAGGAATAAACAATTGGAGCGTTCAGTTCAATAAAGGTGAAATACTTGGTATCCCATTAAAATTAATCTTTATTTATATCCCATCTGTTTTAGTGTAAAACAAGTTCAATTATTTATATATACAGTCCAACTTCATTATAACAAACCCCCCTGGCACCTGGAGAAATGTTTGTTATATCAGGTTGTTCACTAATAGGGTTTGGCAATTGCTTTATAAGAATGAAGAAACGCCCAAATTGAACATCTTTATACAGTAGTTCTTTCAAGACATCTTCACATTGATCAACATTTAAAATGTATATTTAAAAGAAAGCATTAAAAAAATGAAAAAAATTAAAGTGCACTTACATGCTGAATACAGTAAATATGTGCCCTTTCTCTTGAAAAACATATCCAGCGTAGATTGCTTCATATTTTCCGTGCTTTTGTCAATGCATGCTTTTTCAATTTTGTTGTCTCCTCGTGCCTGTTGCTATGGTTGCAGTTTGTGTGAAGATGGCAATGGTTGCATACGTCGCACATGATACGTACTATAATAGGTTATCTATGAATCGGCCTCATCTTCGAATTAGCCTACCAAGGTCTTTGTTTTCACTGAGAGAATAACACATTCACACTGGAGAAAGTTCCGGACTGTGTTTAGGTAATTATCATAAAATAAACATTAGGTTACTGTATTTGTACTTCTTTAATGATATAAATAGTCACATTATTATTTTGCATCGTTATTTAAAACATTAACTTACGAAAGGTGAAATATTTGTGGGGTTTAATAAAGTAGCCTTACATAGCCTAATGTGTTGAGTGATTAAAACCGAATATAGTTATCACTAAAAACTGTCGGATTAATTTGCTAATTTTTTTAATTCATTGATGATAAACTACTTTAGTAGTTTTATTTCCCCTTTCATTATTTTTATTTAATTTTTTTTTAATTTACCAGATTCTTGTAAACGTGTACGTTGACAAAATACTTCTAAATATAGCTTTTTACTAATTTACCAGTTTCATGTGTGACTGAGTACAGACACAGCGGGAACTTCATATTTTTTTTTCTCCTGCAAGTTCCTTTCTGATGTCGTGGTCAATGTTGTCATGTGACTCCTATTTATATGTAATATAGATATGTACAATAGATAGACAGATATAAACGCAAATACGAAATGCAACATCAAACAAATCATAAAGCAGACGTAGAATGACATTTTTAAATTGGGAGGTTTATACAAAAAATACTTTAAATAAATACTTGCAATCGTAATTGTCAAGGCTCAGCCGTTACCATAGACACGGTCTGAAGGGAAACGGAAGCTCTGACTAGCATGATGTATAATTTGGAGAGACAAGTTTGGGAAGATACCGCTGTTGAGCATTAGCTGTATTCCTTTTACTTTTGGAGAAAATATGCCTTGTTTTTCTTATTTTATTAGTATGCTAATTTGTTATTTCAAGTGGTGCAAACTTTGCACTGGAGCAAATGCTGTTTGGTTTTGAATGAATTAATCGCTTTGCGTTTTAAATACTGAGAAACCACAAGCTTGTTGTATACGCCCTGCTTCAGTGTAAAGGCATTGAAGTACATGTTTTTTTGTTTTTTTTTAAATGGGTATATTGCTGTATGTGCAATTGACAGCCCCACAATAGTAGTGCAGCAGTGTGGAGTAGTGGTTAGGGCTCTGGACTCTTGACCGGAAGGTCGTGGGTTCAGTCCCAGGTGGGGGACACTGCTGCTGTACCCTTGAGCAAGGTACTTTACCTAGATTGCTCCAGTAAAAACCCAACTGTATAAATGGGTAATTGTATATAAAAATATGTAAACTAATGTAATTGTATATAAATGTGATATCTTGTAACAATTGTAAGTCGCCCTGGATAAGGGTGTCTGCTAAGAAATAAATAATAGGGCAGTGTAAATAGTTTCTTCCTGTATTTTTAGAGGGAATGGGCAGTATTTACTGTAAATAGGCAGTTAGATGGGGACTGTGTTACCGTTACTGCCGCTAATGCGAAATTATGGTAACTAAATTATTTCTGTCAATGTTAAAACAAAAAGCGGATGTTTAATAAAATATGTATGTAGTTAACCACCCAGCCGCTTATCCCACGATTTCCACGTGGAGCGCATGCGAGTCCTAATTCCCGTGAGAATAGCGTGAAGGCACTTATAAGTGCACATGCAAAGTTTAACACGCCTTAACATGCTTCAATGAAAAAATATGAACACTGTATTCTAAAAGTGTATGCAGTTTTATTTTTTACTGGCAGACGGCAGCAGTCCCTAAGAAATGTGCTTGACAGACCGAGTCATCTGTATACACACAGTTGAGAGTGAAAAATGGATGCCTGTGTATCTACAGAGAATAAAACAAGGAGATGTCTTTTATTTATTTGTTGGTGTTACAGGTTGTAAGGAAGCCTTGTCAGGTTTGGTACTGGTCAAAATGATATATAAATACTGTATATGAAGTGTGTCTGCTTTGAAATCTGTCACACAAAGAATAATTTCTAAAAGGTGCTATGTCTGCACAAGTAGTATGTTATTGTAAAACATTGTTATTTATACTTGTATAATGCTGCCATTGGGGGAAAAAAGTTATGTTATCTATAAACACATTGTTTTGTTGTTTAAGTTCTATTGAAATACTGTATTTCCGTTTTTCATAATCACAATAAGTGTGTATTTAAATAAATCTAGCAAAAATTGTTTTGATAACTGTCCAACTTGCTTATTTGAGGGCTAAGAATGAAAAATCTGCAAAAAAGGATCATTTTTAACAAAATTGCCAAAATTAAATGGCAGCTGGGTGGTTAAAACATGATGTATACTATTATTGATATGATCTATTTAAGTTTTGTTATTAGTGTGTATCTGTAATAAAACAAAATAAAACAATTATAAAATATGAATTTTCAATGAATATTATATATGGATTGTTTTGAAGTTAGGGTTAAAAAAAATAATTATATAAAATATATTCGTGAATGCTGAAAAACTAAGATACTGTACTGCACTCAGATGGGGCTTTCCCAAAGTAAACCAAGTTAATTATGTGTTTTAATTATTGTTTAGTTTCTTTCCATGCCACCTACCCTGCCTTTTTACTAAAGAAACAAGCTCAAAGCTATTTTTCTAGCTATACATTCCTTAAAGAAAATTGATAGCTTTACTGTGTAAAGGATGTAGTCGCTGTGTAAAGGATGTAGTCACTACACTGCACACAGTTTGTTTCAGACATTCTGCCCAGAGACCAACCTCTTGTTTAATTTAGAAAATAACAAGGCAGAATTAGCAAAGAAACAATAAAATGCTAAATGTAATTTATGGAGTGCTGTACATAGGATTACTCGATGACATTGCTGGACCGTTACTAAACTGTTTCATATTTTTTATTGTTATTGGAATGCCAGCAATAAGATGAATTGGTCTTTTCAAAACACTTTCATTTGTAGACTGAACTACATTGTTTGTGGAAGACTGTAAATATGATTCTCACAACAGTGCTGGACATTTTGTTGTTTGCACTGTTGCAATATAATTATTTGGCTTTCCTGCTTATTTTAATGCCAGCAAACATTGACAGGTTGTCTTAAACATTGACAGGTTTGAAATGTCTTCAGGTTCTTTACTTACTATTACAGCAACAAGTCTTATTGAAAAACTCTTGGCTTTAATAAAAAATAAAGAATTGTGGTTATTTATTAAATTACTTATTTTAACTGTCAACATTTGTATTTGTTCAAATGCCATGTTTAATTTTATTAATATGTTGATAAAAAGTGGGGAGAACACAATTGGCCATTTTTTTGAAAAACTGAATTTTCTATTCCCAAAAATGGAAAATCAGTAGCCCTAGATAGTTACAATTGAAGGCAATGCAGACAGCAGTGTTTTATACAGTAGTATAAAGCAATTATATGCCTTCCACCAGTTAAGCATCCAGTCTATATCTATGATAACAACTGACAGGGCTGCATTTTTAAGATCTCAGACAGGCTGCATAAAGGTAAATAGACACTTCATAAAAATTCTGTATAATATAAATTGCTGAGATACTTGAATATTGTTTAAAAATTGTATAATGCAACAAAAATATGTTAAAAGGGTTAATGCGTGGCCGAAGGTTTCTCACTGATTATTTCTCAGTCAAAACGGCAAGTTTCCCAGTGTCTACAAAGCTTAGAGGGAACGCTGTTCCTAAAGCACCAAGTTATATCCTGTGGTGTAGACAAACTTTTTACCTTAGGAGCCAATGGCTCCTAGGCCAGAAATGACGCCAAATCCAATTGTTGGGTACCACTTTAAGAGCAACTTGGTTGCTTCCATATTCAACAATTTTAAAATACAAGAAAAACACTAAAATGATTCATAACAGAAGTGTAATGTTTGTACTCACTGGTTTGTTGCCTCATTGTTCATCTATGCTCCCTGACGCTGACTTGCTCTGCCTTGCCTGTCCTCCATTTGATCTGCTGTTCTGACGCTGCACCTGTCCTCCATGTGATCTGCTGTTCTGATGCTGCACCTGTCCTCAGATGCTGCTGCTGGAACTGTACTTCCTCATGCTGACATTTTACACCTTTGGCTCTTTTAAAAGTGAACTTCAAATTCCCTGCAGTTCTGCCTTTTGGCAATGTGTTCCATAACTCACCCCTCTGAACTAATTGGAATTTGGCCCTAACTTAAGCCTGTGAACTATATACAACTGTCAAATCTATCTTCTTCACAATCTGAGTCCGCCTCACCAGATGTCTTGTGGTGCTTGGCCTGCCTCCCTGATCATCTGTACTGGGGTCTGCACTGTCAGGCATGGTAAATGAGAGAAGTATGGTAAAGTCCCATTCTAGACCTGGCAAATAAACCTTGTACCTAAAATGTCTGTTCTACAAGCATTACTATTAAAAAAAAAAAAAATCTGGTTAAATGTACCCTTCAGATGGTAAATTACACATAAAAATACAAACCCATGTAGACATAATGTCTGACAAAAAAAGACTTGTTAGAATGTCGCTTTACAAAGTAAATCCCCTACCTAAATAACTATCGATAAGCAGTCAATGTGACAGGTAATTTATCTGTAAATACAGTAAATAAACCAACATGCAAGAAAACCGGCAAACACGAAGGTGTCCTAAATATATTACTAATGTAGTATATCGTGGAATATTGGTAAGGGATATGTGAGCAAGAACATAAATATAAGAACAGATACAAAATCAAATCATGAATCGTCTTGCCTTCCGTATCTACAGTGAAAATAGGATCCAAAGGCTCTTCATCTTCTAAATCATGGTCCTCGCCCCCACTGGAGTAATCAATCACTCCCATTCTTTACAAAATGATCTCTCTTTTCACCCCTAACACCCGGGTTCAACGTTCGAGCCTTCACTTCAGTCCACGTGACTGTTTTAAGCCTATCAGTACACACATCGCATTTCAGCGTTGTTTTATGCAATTGAAAAACAATCCAGGCATTGCTGTGAAAGGGTTAAAAGGTGTGCACTGGCATTATAGCGCATTCATTCGTATTGCATATTAAACAAACCAAAAAAAACAAAAAAACGATCTTTTCAGTCTGGAGCCGTGATGTGTGTTCTGTCAATATGAATTGCTGGCCTCAATGGTCAGTGATGAGAAACCAGACACTGCTAATTAGCTGATGCATACCAAAAATTTTGAAGTTTACCAAAACACTAAGACATAGTTTGTCCGTGCTGTACTTTTTTTAAATTGATACCTGTGGAGTTTTGACTTGTATTTTTGCTGTTTATTCTATGTTAGACATTTTTTTGTGGCAGAAGGATGCCTGTAATTCCATGTCTGTCCTGAGTGTGGTTGTCTGGCCTATGATTAGGAAAAGGTGTGTGTATTTATTTCCCAGTGAAACGTACATGCAGAAGTATTTGTCACTGCGAACAGACAAAGGTTACATGCAGACTATCAGTACTGTGCACAGACTGTAATGCTGCCGCAATTTTTTTTTGTTTAAAATAGAACAAATGAGGTTCCCAACAGTCCAGCGATAGAATACTTTTTTGTTTAATATTTGAAAGTTGGTACTGTGCATTTCTAGTTTATTTTTTCAGAACATATGAAATTTCAAGATGTCTTTTGATTTATCTACAGAATCTGCACAGACGGAAAAGCCTGCATCCCATTCTTGTACCTCCCAGTCTTCCTCCACTTCCAGTTTGAACCCCTCCGTGACACAGACTTCCTCCGCTTCCACAGTCCCTGTTTCTCCTGTCCCACAGTCACCCGTTCCTCCATTACTCCAGGACCCAAACCTCCTACGGCAGCTTCTGCCTGCATTGCAGGCCACCTTGCAGCTTAATAATGCTAATGTTGACATGTCTAAAATTAACGAAGGTAAGTGGGTTTGTACAAATATTTGGGTTATATAAAGAGGCGTATGCATCAAGTTAATCTTCAAGCTTCATTTTTGTAATGTTTTTATTGGAGATTTCTACTTTTGTGTTTGGAACCAGATTGTCAGACTTCATCTCTTGCTAGTTATGGAACTATAATCCATGTAGGAGGCCACGTTTAAGACCTCTTTGCAGTGAAGATAATCTGTAGGTTGCAACACATTACAGTTACAGTTAAATTGGTATGCTGGTGTCCTGACTGCCGCATGACGGACTTAATAAATAGCTGTTTTCAGCAACCCTCTCTTGGTTAACCTTGACAGGCAGCTCCCAGACAGTTTAACTTGTCTTGTTAATGTCCAATGGCCTAGGTTTCACGTTCCCCAGCTGCAGATGGCTCTCTCCCAGCAGCCCCATGTTTTCGGTATTTTAATGTTTGCTCAAGGCCCCTGATTGCAGTAGAATATTTCTTTTCAGTTGCAACACACCAAACTTGTTTTCCAGTTCTTAGTCACTTTCTTTTGACTGACTATGCCAGACTGACCCAATTGCCTATTTTACCTCATATACACAGCAGCCTGCTTGCACTTTCCTCTACAGCTTGCATTGTACCTTTCTTAACCTTTTACATGTGCTGTATGCTTTAATGTATTTTACTTCCAAGAAGCATGTGGTTAACTTTCCTTGGGTTACTTTTTTTTATTTTTTAGGTAGTTTCAATATAGTGTTCATGACTGACATGTCTTAACTTATGTAAGTGTCCAAAGTAAAGCTTGTTACTCTGGGCAGTTTAAGACACAAGTAATGTTTGTGGTCCACTACTGTTGAATGTGATGTGAGATAGATAGATAGATACACACACACACGACATAGGTCCTATATTTAAACCTGTTTTATAATTATAAATGTCCAATTATTAACAGATATCGTTTACTTGTTGTATTTAACAAAAATTAACAGGTATTGTTTACTTGTTGCCTGGTTAATACTATTTTCTTACGAATAATAAATACCCCTATATTAGTTTTGTCAGTATGAAACCAACTACAAAGCATTACTTAAGGTGAGTGTTAGTCTGGTAACTGTATAGGCTACATGTACTCCTACTACTACTAATAATAATAATAATAACTTAAACTGTTAATGTCATTTAGGATTCGACTTTTCTTAAGCATCACAATAATATTCTACTCACTCGCTATCCTATTGTTGTCTTCAGAAAAGTTCAGAAAAATTAAAAAAAAAAAAAAAAAAAAATACGAGCACCGCTCTTTTGAAACGTATTTACTGCATTTTGATCGCATGTTCCACAGCATTTTTAGAAAGCGCGCCTGACCAAACATTAAATTCTGTCCTGAAAGAAATTCAAGCATAGATATCGGTGTACATTATCGACTAAAATAACCTACCGATAGCCGATTTGTGTTTTTTGTTTTTTCCCCTTATATCGGTGCTATATATATATTAGTGCCTATAGTAAGTATTCACCCCCCTTGGCTGTTTTTGCAGTTCGTTACTGAAATCTTGATGCATTTAAATGTTTTTTTTTTTTCCTTTTGATTTACACAACCTACTCAACACTTTGAAGAGGCAAGAGAATTCTTATTGTGAAACAAGTTTAATGAAAAATACAAAATACTGAAATGTCTTGGTTAGATAACTATTCACCCCCCTGAGTCAATACTTGGTAGAACCACCTTTGGCAGCAATTACAGCTGTGAGTCTTTTGGGGTAAATCTCTACCAGGTTTGCACATATGGATTGTGCAATATTCGCCCATTCCTCTTGGCAAAATTGTTCAAGCTCTGGTAAGTTGGATGGGGATCGTTGGAGGACAGCAATCTTCAAGTCTTGCCACAGATTCTCAATCGGATTCAAGTCCGGGATTTGACTGGGCCGCTCTAGGACATTCACTTTCTTGTTTTTAAGCCACTCCAGTGTCGCTTTGGCTGTGTGCTTGGGGTCATTGTCCTGCTGAAAGGTGAATCTCCGTACCAGTCTTGGGTCTTTTGCAGACTGAAGCAGGTTTTCCTAAAGGATTTGCCTGTATTTAGCTCCATCCATTTTGCCCTCTACCCTGACAAGCTTCCCAGTCCCTGCTGATGAAAAGCATCCCCATAGCATGATGCTGCCACCACCATGCCTGGTGTTACCTGGGTGATGTGCTATGTTGGGTTTCCGCCAGACATAACGCTTTGCATTTAGGCCAAATAGTTCCATTTTTGTTTCATTGGACCACAGAATCTTTTGCCACATCTTTTCAGAGTCTCCCACATGCCTTTTTTGCAAATTCCAAGCAGGATTTTGCATGGGCTTTTTTTAGAAATGGCTTCCTTCTTGCCACTGTTCCATACAGGCCAGATTTGTGGAGTACCTGAGCTATTGTTGACACATGGACAGTTTCTTCCATCTCAACCATGGTTGTCATTGACCTCTTGCTGGCTTCTCTGACCAATGCCTTTCTTACCCGGCTGCTCAGTTTGGGAGGACAGCCTGCTCTAAGCAGATTCTGGGTGGTGCCATATACCTTCTATTTCTTAATGACTGACTTGACTGTGCTCCAAGGGATATTCAATGCCTTTGAAATCTTTTTATACCCCTCCCCTGATCTGTTCCTTTACTCAACTTTATCCCGGAGTTGTTTTGAAAGCTCCTTGGTCTTCATGGTAGTATCTTTGCTTTGAATGCACTATTCTACAACTAGATGTCCTTTTGCTGTGCATTCTGTTCTGGAAACAATTTAAAAATCCAAGTAGGATTGTTTTAGTTGATTGATTAGCATTACTGCTTTGAGAGTAAGAAATTGCTACATTTCTACCATAGTATGGATTAAGTTATTTTTTTTGTGTAGCAGAACAAGGTTATATTGTTTTATATACAGGGTGAATAGAAACTTTACCACATCAATGATATGGCGCGTTGTTGTGGTAAACTTACTTTTTAATCACCCTGTCCTGTAACAAAATCACGTTGTTTTGAATAAGATGTCATCTAACACACTATAAAGGTCTTGCGACGACTTTTTGTGTTGTGGTCGTAATCCCTGATGTGTTTTTGGAAAAGGTAATGTTGAGATAGTGTTGCTGTTACACTCAACGCTACTATCAAAATACATACAGATGCTTCAAGTGTTGCTGAATTCACAAAACCCTAATATGAGCCTGTGACAAGCAGGCTGTAGTGGTGATGTCAGACCAGAAAGGAGTACACAGACAGGCAGTAGTGATGAGTGAAACTGAGCCGCAATGGCTGCGCTCAGTACGTTTATTGTACTAAATAAAGGTTTAAACAGAAAACAGGACACGGCACTTGAGGCCAAAATAAATACAAACAAAACGGATTAACAGTTAAACGGTGGACTAACAGACAAACAAACACGGTGAGTACAAATACTTAACAATTATTATTTTAGTTTACTTTACTCTCTCTCCTCTCCAACCCTGTTCTCCACTCACCGAACACACAACCCCGAGTGAGTGAAACGTGAAACGTGCATTAATTATTCACTAGAATCCCAGCACGTGAACTAATTCTGTGCAACCCCGTGCTCACATATTAAATACTTTTAAATGCACGTGAAGTGCATTCCCTGTGCCTAAATACAATTATACATTTGAAATAACTCATGCTACGTGCAGCAATACCTATACACCAACATTTAACACACCACACGCAACATATAACACAGAAATGCACACGGGTGGGGCACATTGCCACAGAGCCATACAACTATTTTTCTAGGCTGGTTAACTCCTCCTGGAGAGTTTAAGAAGTTTGAGATGTTATTTGGAGGGTTTTAGTATTTTCTGGAGACCTATAATTTACATTTTCTGCGTCACATTTCAAGTGTTTGTGTTTTGGGTTTTAACGTGCTTGACTTGTAAAGCAAAAATCTGTACTTTTTTATGCATCTGTTTTTTTGTGTTTTGTCCCCCCTTTAGTTCTTACAGCTGCTGTCACACAAGCTTCATTACAGTCTATGCTTCATAAGATTCTCACAGCTGGACCATCTGCTTTCAACATCACTACTTTGCTTTCCCAAGCTGCTCAGCTGTCTACACAAGGTATGACTGCAAAGGAAATTGTGCTACTTCCAGGTGTAGTTAGGTCGACTTTTACATGGCTGTTGCCAGTGCTTCAGATAAGGTTTTGGGTCATTGACTAATTTACCCTCCCAATTTAGAGAATATACAAGTGTATATATATTTTAGGTGAGTAAAATGCAACATTATCTTGAAGTTATGAGTACTTTCAATAAATACTACATAGTTTTAATGCTAACTTGTGGTATGCAAGTGTAATGTTACTTTGAACTACTGTACAAAAACTTGGTCTTACAATAAAAACAAACACAACAGTTCTTTGCTTTATCACATATGGATGTGAATCAAGTAAACACAAACAGAACATTGTATTTAATTCCAACGCTGCAGGTGGAATATACTTAACAAACAGCCTGTGTGCAAATTCTAATATATTTCTAAAGAAACGATGATGCTGTATTCCTGATTGATCGCCTTGCAATAGAAATATAAAGTATCCTGACATATTCCAAACAGGGAATATTGTGTTTGTTATATAGATTTACCTTCCAACAATTCAATTGACAGATAGGTAAATGGGTAGGTTAGGTTGAAGGGATTAAGACGGCGCAGAGAAATCAAGAATCCACGGGCCCGTTTCATAAAAGTGTGATTGCGATGAGGACGCGAGGACTTTGAGGTCCTCGTCGCAAGCGTTTCATCAAACCCATCACTTGCTCGATTTTGCGCTGTGAAAAATGGTTGCGTTTTTATTTCTAATTTCTTGAACCAATTAATTCACACACTAATTAATTCTCTGCTATTGGCAATCGGTACTTTGATACTAATTCTGAGTCTATATACGCATCAAAAGGGTTTGCCCGGTCCCTAAATACTGTCTCTCTTCTCATTCCTCTGCAGTAACAATGACATGCTAGTAGTAGTGTGAGAGCTATGATATCTACTAAATCGAAAATCTATTTGCGAAAACCTGCGACGTCACAACCCTGCAAAAGTTTTATGAAACACTGTATAGTCGTTCCACATGAAATTTAAATATTATATGTGATTCCTATTTTTTCAATGTGTGAAACACCCTTTTACGCAGCTTACCTGGAGCGCTGGCTGTAACTCTGTCATTTTTCTTATGCTATGCCCAGTGTTCATTTTAAGGTTTGTTGAGCATGAATTGAAAATGTTATAAATCATATAACTAGGGCCACAGAAAATTCAGGATTTCACGGAAATAGTGTATTTGACTGCCTACCATGAAACTTTCTTTCTTTTTTTTTTTTTTTTAACATTACTCTTCACCAGCTTTTATCATGTAGAAACCATAGACAACTACATTTAAATGCCTGCAACAATAGTACAACTATGACTAATAGATCTTATATTTATCATGGTGTCAGTCTTGGATGTCACATCTTTGCCACAAGATGCAATCCCTGATTTCACAAGCTGTAGAGATGAAATTGAATCTTAAAAGCACCATGCTGTGACAAAAATGTAAATATTGTTGAAAACCCTGTTTTTTAACATTTTGTTTTTCAAAGTCAGCATAACGCTATACAACACAGTCTGTTTAATTACTGTATGAACATAGCCTAAGTTTTAAATGTTTACAAAACTCAACAATGTTGCTGAATTTGTTATTCAAACTTGTTTTGTTTTAATCAGTTTTGTCTGCTTGTTACTTTTTTTCAGCCAACACATTTAAATGACCCTTGTTTGTTACATTTTAAAATATTGTTTTAAACGTTACAATGTAAATGTTGACTACCATTAACTACCATTAACCCTTTGCGGTCCAATGTCGGACCTGGTCCGACATTGCAATTTTCCCTTTCCGGTCCAATGTTGGACCCTGTCCGACATCATCAAAAAGACGTAAAAAACAGGTCTCTAGTCGTTTTTTCTCTGGAAAAAGCAGAGAAAGCCATTCAATGGCTGAATGAGACCAATAGGAGCCGAGAGAAGCCGAAAAAAAAGGGGGCGTATCTCATGAATACAGATAGCCCCGGCACCACATAGATAACATGGACATAAACAAACAAGATAGCTGCTTCCGCATCCAGCGCTCAAAGAATATCACAGACATATGCAGAGTGTTTTTTAGATGTTATAGTAATAAAATAATGATTTGGATCGCATTATTGAGCAGTCTGGTGATAAAACGAGTCATCAGGAGATGATTTATCGGTATGCACTACTATGAAGAGGTATGTGAAAAATACAGCGAACAAGGGGTGGGCGGGGCTGGAGATGCAGTACTGTGTGCCCTGTTGATATGCAGTGCCTTTTAAACCTGTTTTACTGTGAAAAAAAATACTTTTAAACAGTGTGTATAAAATAAACTGAGCGTGTGAAAATAAATTGGACCTGACGCGCCTGACACACGCTGAATAAATGGACCGCAAAGGGTTGATTTTAGGCAATTTTACAATAGAAACTTTTTTTTTGTTAATAAAATGGCACTTCCATGACGATCCGTGAAATGTATTGTTGTTGTGGTTTTTTTTTTTATTGTCCTTCGTGAATTTCTTAAAGTACTGTGAATTTTCCGTGGCCCTACATATAACATACTCTTGTTTCGGTTGTGTTAGAATGTATTGATGATTAGTGCATCATTTTGAAGTAGGGCTGAGTTATGAGAATACTCGTATTTGCAGTGAATATTCTTATTTGAAGACCTGGAATCTTGTTCAGTTGTGGTTCTTGCTTATATTTCGTGATTGGAGTGTGGAGGGGAAGATGCTGAGTTATAACTTTATGAAGTACAAGAACGCTAGGGAATTCCAGTAAGCTGCAGTCTCCTGCAAATCTGACTTGAAGTGTACCTAAAGATGCAAGAATAAAATATTACACACCATGTCCCACATCACACCAAAATATATTCAGCGACATAATTGGAATAATATCCTGATGTCATGCAAACAAATATTTCTGATATTGAATATGCCTGGGACTATTTTAATGCATGCACAGACCCTGTAAAACAGCAGGTATTGTCAGTGTTGTAACTAAAGGTAACATTTTCTTTCAAATGATAAAGATGCATCTGGTTCTGTTTTGGACCACAGGTGGTCACTTTGAAAGATGCAGATGAAAAAAGATTTTTAAATGTCTGGTAAAAAAACCTTTTTAATTTTATTTATTTATTTCAATTTTTACAGCCCAGCAGTCTAATCAGTCTCCAATGTCATTAACATCAGATGCCTCATCACCAAGGTCATATGTATCTCCGAGGATAAGCACGCCACAGACAAATACAAATAAGTCTCTCATAAACACACCTCCAGTATCATCACAGCCAAAGGTACGTATTAATAGTTAAGCTCTGCATAAACAAACTTGGAATGAAGTGGGACCAGCTTCTACAATCCTGGCTTATATGTGATGGTTATTTTCTACATCTGCTCTATTCAGGTTAGTACACCTGTAGTGAAACAAGGACCAGCGCCACAGTCAGTACCTCAGCAGCCTGTACCTGCTGAAAAGCACGGGCATGAACCCGCGTCCCCTCGGACTCTTCAGCGGTCAAGGTAAGGACACTGTTAGTGGGTGTATGTGAGGTAGGATTAGTAGCTGGATTGTGTTTTTTGACTAATGAAATGAAAGTCAAAAAGTCTTAAAGTAAATCTTTATCCTGTAATATGTGCCCCTTCAGGAGTCTTTTACCCAATTTAAGTTTTAAATGGTATTACAGTCCGCACTCGGATATACGACACTCAGATACACGTCAGTTGCATTTTACAGTCCTTGTATTATGAATAAAATCAATCCCCATTTTGTGTGTTTATGTATGACAAATGAATGCACTTACCATCACACGCGATTTCCGACTCTGTCACCAGTTTTCTGAAGCAAAGCCCATCTTTCATCTCTTCAATGTTAAAGCATTTGATTATCCATCACAGCCCATGGTGGTGTGTCGTCCCCAGCAGCGCAGGGCTGTAAAGGTAATGCAGCAACAAATAAACAAACAAGAAGAGTGATTCTTGCTACGGAAATGTGAAACAGTTCATCATTAACCAATTTTAGATGCTCTGATGTATTTTTGTGCATTTTCATTTACAAGTGCACTGTGAAGTTAGAGCCTTATTGAGCACCACATGCCATTTTGAATATGGTTTCAATTCTGGATAATGTGTTTTTTCTGAATCTTTTGATAAACTGCATTGCCTTTTATGTTTTTCACAGTTCTGTGCATGGGTAACTTTTTTTAAATTTTGCTATTGGGTTGTAATGTGGAATTTTACATACTGCTACAAATGAATACCTATCAGATTTGAGTGTACTGTACAGCCTGCGTGTCTTACAGTTGTATCTTGATAAGTTATATTTTCTGTCATATTCTGAATTAAAATACTGTTAAATATAGTACTGTAACCAACTCCAGTACATCTAACTGGAAGCCTATTTATTTTGAACCACAGTACATTCAACTATGTATTTGGCATTGTATGTTTTTTGTGTTTCCTTAAAAACAAAAACGGACAAAGGTTGAAACGGGTCAAAGTGGAATAATCATATATGCATCACACTCTTATAAGTCACTGAAGTCAAAATTATAGTGTCGGATATGTGAGTGCTAACTAATAGTTTTAGGGATAGTAAAATCCTCTGTTCTGCTATGATTGGATGAGATGTATAATGACCCCTTCTTTACTATTACCAATTATACAATATGTATATATCCAGGAGTATGATCAACCCTTGTAAACTATAATAAACTGGTATTTCTATATTGACCATTGTCCACAGCCTTGAATCATCTTTGATTTAATGGAACTGTAAACAATGGTGACTATTGGTACCACCTGCTGGCAGATTCAGGACTTGCAAGCTCCTTCTAAGTAGTGCAGGGGTTGCCACTTTGTCACCATGTGACCATAATTTACACATTCTGAAAAACCCATACCCCAGCACAAGTCATCTGTTGCCATTGAATTAACTTTTCTACATTTCTATTTGTTAATGTTACATTAGTCTGTTTGTTGCGTTTTAATTTCACTTGTGAATGGTGTATACTGTGAATATTTATACAAAGTTAATCTATCCAGCTAATTTGTGTGTTCTGTTTGGCCTTGAAAAATATTCCTGATTTCTAAAATCTGTTTACAGAGAAATGTCCTGTTTTTATTTTTGCTGTCCCACAGTAGTCAAAGGAGTCCGTCACCTGCTCCAAACCACATCCCTAGCAACAGTACATCAAGTACAGCATCTGTGCCACCAAGTCCATCTGCAAGGCAGACGTGTACATTTACACCCACGCTAGCAGCACACTTCAATGAAAATCTTATTAAACATGTCCAAGGATGGCCTGCCGACCATGTGGAGAAACAGGTATAGCCTTTAGTTTTTATTTTTAGAATTACAATGCAAGATCGTAATTTGAAGAAAATCTATTTAAAGAAGCTAATTGCATGACTGTTTAAACAAATGATGTATTGCAGGCATCAAGATTACGTGAAGAAGCCCACAATATGGGGAGCATTCATATGTCTGAAGTTTGTACTGAACTAAAAAATTTAAGATCATTAGTTCGAGTGTGTGAAATTCAAGCAACATTACGAGAGCAAAGGTAAGATTTGTTCTCTTTTTATTAACCAGATTTTCCAGGTAAAAATAAATGGGTTCTATTCTCATTTTTTTTTTCTCTTCCTCGTTGAGAAATGAAGTTCTGAGTTTGCTGCATCTTAATGTGTGCCTTGATCTCTGGCCTAATATGGCTGTCCTATACAGCACACTTTTAATATATTCTCTCAGTATTTGGTACACGGCTGTATGAAATGATTCTGTCAACTTCTATTACAGGTGTAAAAAAATAAACAATTGTGTTTATGGCCACAGACCACACACTTTACTGCTCTGTACCAAATGTGAGAACACTATCTTATTCTAAGCTTGTCTGCCAGCTGATTTTATTATTGCTGTTTATGCTCATTTATTATTATTATTATTATTATTATTATTATTATTATTATTATTATTATTATTGTTTCTTAGCAGACACTCTTATCCAGGGTGACTTACACTTGTTACAAAGTATCACAGTACAAAGTATCTTATTACAAGTTATCACATTAAATTATCTCCTTGCAAATTATCACATTAGATAAGAGCACTTGTAAAGTACAATAAGATCAAATTCAAATAAAACCAAAATAAAGAATACATTATATAATTACAGTTAAATGCGAGTTAGACTAAGAGCAGTTAACTTATATTAAAAAATATGATTCATATGAGACATGGCTGAGAGTGATTTCAAATAAGAGCAATTGCAAAAAATGTGAATATGGATACCTATAGGAGTAAAATCAAATACAATAATGATTTCCATTACATGAGAGTAGATGTTAAAACTTCATGCTGATTTGAACTTGGCTCTCGCCAAGATAAGCACCAACTAAGACGTAGCTTCACAGTAAACTAATGTGATCCATATGTGTCTCCATCCATTTGCGCTTCCTTCCATATGATGATGTAGATATCCTTCTGTCTGGTGTTGATGGCTGAAGTGTAATGCTGGCTCCAGGGATCAGCTTATTTTGCCTCCCTAGCGCATCAGCACACACAACGGCTGCGATGCTGGCTCCGGGATCAACCATAGTGCGGTCTCCCAGCGCATCAGCATGACAACCGTCTGGATTGAGCTAAGTAGGGTACATCTCCTGGGGTCTTCAAGTGGGCACCTTCCATCCTCGGTGTTTCGTCGACTAGCCCACGACACCTCAAGAGGGCTCGACGGTGATTCTGGCGTCCCAGCATCACCCCCCTCCGTCCCCCACTCAACTCAGCCCAGCTTACTTACCTGTACATCATCCTTTCTTTCTTTCTATTGTGCTTGAGATCCCCAGCCAGAATCTTTCCGCCTCAACCACAGCCAGTTGCTGCTCCTCTCTGCTGCTTCAGATAAGTTCTTCACTGTGCGACGCAACTCTTGGCCATTGAATCCGACATCTCTGAGAAACCGGGTTGTAGAGTGTGCCACAAATCCTCGACATCCCACTTCCACTGGGTAAACCCAGACTCTCCATCCTCGCTGTTCCGCTTCAGTGGCTAGTTGAGCATACCGCAATTTCTTCCTCTCATACACCTCATCCACAGCATCCTCCCATGGCACTGTTAACTCTACCAGGTGAACAAGGCGTGCTGATCCAGACCACAAGACAATATCTGGTCGAAGGTTTGTGGTGGCAATCTCAGGTGGAAAAATAAGCCGTTGACCAACATCTGCCAGCATTTTCCAGTCTCTAGCAGCTTCCAGTTGTCCTGGGCGAGGATTGGTTTTAACACCTTTTCTTGGTGGTTGCTCTCCTGGGGGAGGAATGTTGTCATTTGTGTGTAATGTTTTGATGGAACAGGTGGCAACTTATTGGTCATGTTACGCTTGTCTTCCAATGCTAAGGCCAAACATCGCAGCACCTGGTCATGGCCAAGTAAACCGTCCTTGGCTAAGAGCCACCTTACATCCTGTCAAAATGTGCCTTAATGTTGCAGGTGATGAACACAAAGGACATGAGGGATCCTCTCCTACCCAGAGGTTTAGGTTCTGTGGTGATGGGAGAACATCATATGTTGACCTTATAAGGAAACTGATCCTGCTCTGTTCCATTGACCATAGGTCTTGCCAGCCAATCTTGCGTTGTTCCACACTCTCCCATCTCATCCATTCTCCCTGCTTGGCCTGGGAAATGGCCTTTATACACCTCATCCTCTCCTCCTGCTTTTGCACCTCGTTGACTACAAGCTTCCTCCGTTAGCTGGGGCTGCCTTGTGCCATGTAGGAGGAGCTAAACTGAGACCAAGACCCCTCTTCCATGCTGAACTTGCCCCATGATATCACCAATTGAAGGGCAGCCTTTGCATCCTCCACAGCTTTCTTTGCCACCCACTTTCTTCCAGTTTTCAACACAGGTGCTGCCTCCCTTACGCATTTGTCGCGTGACTCTACTAATGTCATTTCCAGTCGGACCTTGGCGCACTTAAACTCCTCGGTTAGAGCGGAGACAGGTAGCTGCAGTATTCCTTTACCATAAAGTCCCACTCTGCTGAGGCAGCGTGGAACTCCCAACCATTTCCTGATGTATGAACTGATTAAAGCTAGCAGCTTCTCTACTGTTGTCAAAGAAACCTCGTACACAGTCAGTGGCCACAGCAACCTTGGCAGTAGGCCAAACTAAAAGCACCAGAGTTTTAGTTTGCCTGGTAAAGCACTGCTGTCTATGCTCTTCAACCCTTCCACAGCTTGTTGTCTAACTTCTCCCACACGAACTGTGTCCTTTAGATCCCCGTCGTACCATCTCCCAAGGCTCTTCACTGGCTTCTCAGACACTGTTGGTATTGCCTCACCATTAATGAAGAACGTTTTATCTACTACTTTACCTTTAATTATAGAGATGCTCCTTGGTTTAGTGGGCTTGAATTGCATTCGTGCCCATTCAATGTTATTGGTTAATTTGCCCAATAACCGATTAGTGCAGGCTACTGTTGTAGTCATGGTTGTCATGTCATCCATGTATGCTCGAATTGGTGGTAGTCGTATTCCAGAAGCCAGCTCTCCTCCCACTACCCATTTTGATGCCCTAATGATTACTTCCATTGCCATGGTAAAGCCAGTGGAGAAATGGTGCATCCTGCCATTATTCCAACTTCTAGGCATTGCCATGTAGTGCTGAATTCTGAAGTTGAAAAACTAAATTGCAAATCTCCAAAGTAGGCTTTCACTAGGTTTGTTATTGTCATTGGTACACTGAAAAATCAAATGCTGCCCAAAGAAGTTCATGTGGCACTGAACCATATGCATTAGCCAAATCCAGGAATGTCACATGGAGCTCCTTCCTCTCCTTTTTAGCTGATTGAATTTGTTGCCAGATCACATTGATGTGTTCTAAGCATCCTGGGAAACCTGGAATGCCCGCTTTTGTATTGAAGTATCAATGAAGCAGTTCTTTAATAGGTAAGTTGACAATCTCTGAGCAATAATGCTGAAGAAAATCTTGCCTTCTCGTTTAATAGGGAAATAGGGCTAAACTGACTGATGCTGCTAGAATCTTTTTCTTTAGGTATAAAGACTCCACCTGCTCAGGCCATGCTCTTGGTACAACCTGTTTTCCCATGCTACTTTCATCAGTTTCCACAGGATTCAGAGAACTCCTGAAGCACTCTTGTACACTCTGTGCGGAACTCCATTAGGCCCTGGAGATGATGAAGCCCTTGCTTTTTCACAGCTTGCTCTACTTCTTTCCACTTAGGAGCACAGTCCTCCATTTGGTATTCTGGTGGATTGATAGGTGGGATGTCTGAAGGAATTGACATAGGCTCCTGCCTTTTGAATCTGTATGCGTTTCCTCCAAATATCTCTCCAACTCAAACTTAGATGCTTTTAGTGTGCCATTCTTCTCACTGGTGAATAACTTCTTTACAAATTTGAATGGGTCTTTATAAAGTTAGTTCTCACACGCTCCTTCTTTTGTAGCGTTTCCGTAGGGCTCAGCTCTGCGCAATGTTGCAAGCTTATCTTTTATGACCCTTTGTAAAGATTGAGTCCCTCCTTCTGACTTTCTTCTGCTCTTCTCCATTGCTTCCTCAGCTGTCTCCTTTCTCTAACTAAGTGTTCAATCTCCTGCTGCCGTCTAGACTTTCCAGGAATAGTTTGTACTTTTTCCTTCCTTTTCTCAACTCCAAACCTCTCGCTTCCATATCGTGAGCGATGTCCCCAAATTTATCCAGTTTCTTTTCAACTGTTCCACTTAACCTTTCAAATGCAAAGCAGAGATCTGTGTTTACTGTGTCCCATGCAGTTTTCTCACAAGCTCTTGGCCATTTAACTCCAGGCTTGTGCCCGTTGAGGTTCTTTTCTCTCTTACGCTGGTTTGTCTGACCAGGTTCACAAGGATCATTAGGTTCATCACTAACTGTGTCCATGCAAGTCCTCCTCACATCTATGACAGGGGTGCTGATATCCTGCGAACTGTGGTAATATAACTGTATAATATAATATAATTAAGAGCAGTAGTAGAATGCATCCAGGTAAGGAGCAGTTCACTGCGCGTACAAGCTGATGCAAATATTGGTACAATTGGGGTACCATATAGTCCAGTATAGTCGAGAGTTGTGAGGTTTTTCAGATGCTGTCTGAACAGATGTCTCTTGAGGAGGCGCCGGAAGGTGGTCTGGGACTGAGCGGTCCTGATACCTGTGGGTAGGTCGTTCCACCACTGAGGGGCAAGGGTGTAGAAGGAGCGGGCTCTCGAAGCGGGGGAGCGGAGTGGGGGTACAGCTAATCTGCCTGTGGAGGAGCAGAGGGGCAGAGAGGAGGGAGTTGAAGTAGTCAAGGCAGGACAGGACCAGGGCCTGAACTAGGAGCTGAGTGGAATTCTCAGTGAGGAAGGGGCAAATTCTGCGCATGTTGCTGAGGAAGAAGCGATGGGAGTGTGCCAGAGTAGAGATGTGCTGAGAGTAGGAGAGGGAGGGGTCGAGGGTGACACAGAGGTTCTTGTGGATGAGGAGGGAGAGAGGGTGGGGGGATTCAAGAGGAATAGACATTGAGAGATTGGTGGAGGGGGAGAAAAGGAGGTCTAATTTGGAGAGGTTGAGTTTAAGATGAGTGTATCCATGAGGAGATGGCTGAGAGTCAGGTAGAGATATGGGAGGAGATGTGGGAGTCGAGGGGGGGGCAGAAGGAGAGGAAGATCTGGGCATCATCTGTATAGAAATTATGAGACGGCATGGGAGGAGATGAGGGTACCCAGGGAGGCGGGTGTAGAGGGAAAACGGAGGGGTCCCAGGACTGAGCCTTGGGGACACCTGTTGAAAGAGAGCAAGAGAACGGTTGAAAACCATATTGGAGGGTTGAGCAGAGAATGTGTTGACAGGAAAGCAGAGCGCTGGTAATGTACCGCTCGCTCGAGGGTTTTATAGAGGAAAGGGAGACGGCGGTAGTTCTGCAGGGAAGAGGGATCGAGGAGGGTTTTTTTTTTTTTTTTTAATATAAAGATGGGGTGATGCAGGCCTGGAGCAGCATCCTGGAAGAGGTGAGTGGGGAGGGGGTCCAGAGCACATGTAGGTTTATGGCTATGGAGCAGGGAGCAGAGACGGGTGAGAAGGAGGGTAGATTAGTAGGGGTTGCAAAGCGTGATGGGGAGTGAGTGAGCAGGGGCAGTCGGTCGGGGGGGGGGGGGTGCAGGAGGCGAGGTATTGAAGAGTTGGATGTGCGGATGTCTGATTTTGGAGGAGAAAGAGCCAAAGTCATCAGTTGAGATAGAGAAGGTGTAGGAGGAGAAGGTAGAGGATCCAAGGCAGCAGGGAGATTTGGTTTTAATAAGAAATTGGAATACTTATCCAAGGGTTTGTCCTTGGGCACAAACATTCTTTACTTTGAAAGCAAAACACTTGTCCCACATTCTCTCTGCAGCTGGTGTTTGCTAGAACTGCATCCAAAAGTGGCTGCTCCAAGGCCGTAGCTCTGTTCTTTTCCTGTTCTTTGTATAATCTTGTGATGTCTGTTTGAAAATAAAGGTAGTAGTGTTGGATTAATAGAGAAAGCTTGTCTCTTCATTGTATTGTAGTCCAGTATTATGCATGAACCAGTCTGTATTTACTCAAAAAATGTTTTGTAAATTAAGTCTCTAATCATTTTTAAGTTCAACACCCCGGATAAGGGTGTCTGCTAAAAAATAACTAATAATAAAAGCAAGTCTAGCAATATATCTGGTATGAAGAGCAGTTGTATTCATGAGGTCATCACCACGCACCTATCAGCTGATGCATTAACAGCAAGTAAGATTAACAGTTGAATTCTCAGTCATGCATGATTCCTGAGGTATAACTGACAAGCAACAAGGCCTCCAGCCAAGATTTAAAGGCAATTGGAGGCAGCTATTAACCACTTGACTGCCAACCTTTATTTTTCCTTTTAAGGTATAAATGGGAGTTGATTTATTTTACGGCAACTTTTACACCTAAAGGGACTAACATTATTAAAGCGATTTCACCTGTGTATACAGTTTCATGGGGTTAATTAGTCATTATCTCCTGTTGGTTTAAGACGCTTGCTTCTGTAGGGCGCAGGGGTTTTCAATGTAAATATGAGCGGCTGGATTTCAGAATGACACCACCAAGTATCTTTTTGTATCAAATGTTTTGCTTTTAAGTGGCTATTCTTGATTATTCATACTTTGCTACACATCATGGTTTACAACTTTATTGGTAAAACCATTTGTCAGTCAAATTCGTAGACACAGCAACTGTGAACCAGGAGCAAGTTTGACTAATGAAAATTGTAAATAACCAATAGTTGAAAAGGAATTAATTTTCTTCCAAAGTAAACGGTTACAGAAAAAAAATTGTTTATTTGCTTAGCTAAGTGATGGCATTCTGTTATGATTGTAGGAACATAAGAAGAACATAAGAAATTTTACAAATGAGAGGAGGCCATTCAGCCCATCTTGCTCATTTGGTTGTTAGTAGCTTATTGATCCCAGAATCTCATCAAGCAGCTTCTTGAAGGATCCCAGGGTGTCAGCTTCAACAACATTATTGGGGAGTTGGTTCCAGACCCTCACAATTCTCTGTGTAAAAAAGTGCCTCCTATTTTCTGTTCTGAATGCCCCTTTATCTAATCTCCATTTGTGACCCCTGGTCCTTATTTCTTTTTTCAGGTCAAAGAAGTCCCCTGGGCCGACATTGTCTATACCTTTTAGGATTTTGAATGTTTGAATCAGATCGCCGCGCAGTCTTCTTTGTTCAAGACTAAATAGATTAAATTCTTTTAGCCTGTCTGCATACGACATGCCTTTTAAACCCGGGATAATTCTGGTTGCTCTTCTTTGCACTCTTTCTAGAGCAGCAATATCCTTTTTGTAACGAGGTGACCAGAACTGAACACAGTATTCTAGGTGAGGTCTTACTAATGCATTGTAAAGTTTTAACATTACTTCCCTTGATTTAAATTCAACACTTCTCACAATATATCCGAGCATCTTGTGGCCTTTTTTATAGCTTCCCCACATTGTCTAGATGAAGACATTTCTGAGTCAACATAAACTCCTAGGTCTTTTTCATTGTTCCCTTCTTCAATTTCAGTATCTCCCATATGATATTTATAATGCACATTTTTATTGCCTGCATGCAATACTTTACACTTTTCTCTATTAAATTTCATTTGCCATGTGTCTGCCCAGTTCTAAATGCTGTCTAGATCATTTTGAATGACCTTTGCTGCTGCAACAGTGTTTGCTACTCCTTCTATTTTTGTGTCGTCTGCAAATTTAACGAGTTTGCTTACTATACCAGAATCTAAATCATTAATGTAGATTAGGAAGAACAGAGGACCTAATACTGATCCCTGTGGTACACCACTGGTTACCTCGCTCCATTTTGAGGTTTCTCCTCTAATCAGTACTTTCTGTTTTCTACATGTTAACCATTCCCTAATCCATGTGCATGCATTTCCCTGAATGCCTACTGCGTTCAGTTTGAGAATTAATCTTTTATGCGGGACTTTGTCAAAGGTTTTCTGGAAATCTAAATAAACCATGTCGTATGCTTTGCAATTATCCATTTTCAATGTTGCATCCTCAAAAAAGTCAAGTAGGTTAGTTAGACAAGATCTCCCTTTCCTAAAACCATGCTGACTGTCTCCCAGGATATTGTTACCATATAGGTAATTTTCCATTTTGGATCTTATTATAGTTTCCATAAATTTACATATAATAGAAGTCAGGCTTATTGGTCTGTAGTTACCTGGTTCGGTTTTGTCTCCCTTTTTGTGGATCAGTATTATGTTTGCTATTTTCCAGTCTGTCGGTACAACCCCTGTGTCAAGAGACTGTTGCATGATCTTGGTTAGCGGTTTGTAAATAACTTCTTTCATTTCTTTGAGTACTATTGGGAGGATCTCATCCGGCCCAGGGGATTTGTTTATTTTAAGAGCTCCTAGTCCCTTTAACACTTCTTCCTCTGTTATGCTAAAGTTATTTAAAATTGGATAGGAACAGGTGACATGTGGGGCATGTTGTCCGTGTCCTCCTTTGTAAAAACCTGTGAAAAGTAATCATTTAATATATTTGCTATTTTCTTTTCTTCATGTATGATTTTGCCATTTGATTTGTGTCTCTTAGACATTTAACCCTTTGCGGTCCATTTATTAATTCTACGTCAGGCTCGCCAGGTCTAATTAATTTTTACAGCAGTTAATTTTAGACGCTGTTTAAAAGTATTTTTTCACAGTCAAGCGGGTTTAAATGGCCCTGCATATCAACAAAGCACTCACTAGGGATCTCCAGCCGCCCACCCTTTCGTTTGCTATCGCTTTCACATATGCTAACAAATAAAAATAATAATAATAATAGTCATTACATACCGATCAATCGTCTCCTGATGACTTCGTTTTATCACCAAACTCCTCAATAATGCAATCAAAGTCATTATTTTATTGCTATAACATCTCAAAAAGCTCTGCAAATGTCCGTGATAGTCTCTGTGCGCTGATACTGTACTCCCAGCTTGTTTCCATACGACCGCCCCATCTGATGCCAATGGGGTACTATGACTATTCATGAGTGCGCCTTTTTTTTTTTTTTTATCGGCTTGTCTCGGCTGCTTTCGTTCCCACTCGGCCATTGAATGGTTTTCTCGGCTTTTTCCGTTGAAAAACCGACTTTTTTGCGTTTTTGGCGTTTTTAAAATGATGTCGGACAGGGTCCGACAAAGGACCTGGTGGGAATAATTGCAATGTCGGACCCAGTCCGACAATGGACCGGAAAGGGTTAACCTTCTCTTTGAATGTTCTCTTGCTGTTGTAATATTGGAAAAACATTTTGGAATTGGTTTTAGCCCCCTTAGCAATATTGATTTCTATCTCTCTCTTGGCCTTTCTAACTTCCTTTTTGACTTGTGTTTGCAGTTCCAAGTACTCTTTCTGTGTACTTTGTTTTGGTCCCTTTTAAGCGGCTCTGTAAAGTGCCTTTTTCGCTGAATTTTTTAATTGATCTATTAAACCATTTTGGCCATTTTGGTTTTAGATTTAGATTTGTCTACTTTTGGCATGTAATTGTTTTCGCATCTAGTACTACATTTTTAAAAACAGCCATCCTTTTCTGTGGATGTTTTCTATTTTACTCCAATCTACTTCTGTTAGTCTCGGTTTCATACCTTCATAGTTTGCTTTTCTAAAATTGTAAACCTTAGCTTTAGTCATTACTTTTGGGGTTTTAAAAAATACTTCAAATGAGACCATGTTGTGGTCTGAGTTTGCCAATGGTTCTCTGACCTCTGTTTTTAGTTATTCTGTCTTCATTATTTGAAAAGACTAAATCAAGGCATGCCTCCCCTCTAGTCGGTGCCTTGACAAATTGCGTTAGGAAGCAGTCATTTGTCATTTCCACCATTTCAATTTCGCCCGTCGTGCTCCCCACTGGGTTCTCCCATTTTATGCGGGGGAAGTTGAAATCCCCATTAGGATGGCTTCTCCTTTTCTACGCATTTCGAATTTGTAATCCATCTCATTCCCGCTAACATTTTTCGTTGATCGGAGGAGTTTACTTTCAAAATTCCTGGCCATGCAGAAGCAGCGCAATGCTAGAGTTGAGACATTCCATCTTTTTGCTTTACTCCAGCAGAACATACATGGTACATTCAGTGGCAGTCAAGTGGGTAAGCTACAAAGAATAAATAATTAACCATAATAGTGCAGAAGACATTGGGATGATTTAAAAACCTCAAAAAGAAAGGATAAAAAAAAAAAGTTCAAATACAATTATACCTTGTGAAACGGACAATACAGGTTGCTATGGTTTTGAAAAAATATGATCATAAATGTTCATTAAAAATTTGATTTCCAGAGTAAGCTCTAGTATCATTTGATCAAACAAAGCAGAAATTTGAAATTCTTAACGTTCAGATTATTGATTTTTTCAGTATTAATGGCGTAATATACCCCATAACGTGTTTCTTTGTTTGTGTTTTTTTTTTTTTTTTTAAACCCACAGGATACTATTTTTGAGACAACAAATTAAAGAACTTGAAAAATTGAAGAATCAGAATTCCTTTATGGTGTGAATTCGTGAAAAAAAAAATTGCACATGGTTGGAACCCAGGAACCTGTTGATCCTTTTGCCCAGTCTCAACACTTTTGAGCTGCTATTCGGTAGGCTTTGGACCGTTGGGCTGGGTAGGAAGTATGTGGCAGGGGGAATGATTCAGGGGAATTTACAAGGTATGATTTTGTAAAAGCCCTTGAAATGTAGATTTCTTGTAGATGTATCCATGTTGTAAATAAGTTTTGTAGAGTGAAGCCATGGGAAGCCATGCGTATCAGAGCTTTGACTTGCAAACTAATCAATGCTGAGGTGGCTAAATACCCAGCCTTTTACATGTTAACCTGTCTGCAGAAGCTTTTGTTAATGGATCAGTGAACCATTGCCATTGAACCAAAATCTGCATGGAATACGGGGGACAAATTTAATATTTAATTTTATGAACGACTGAATTTTTTGATTATTGTTAAATTATAAGAGACTATACTTTTTACATTTTTATTTGGTTCAGTAAACTGATGCGAGTCAAGGCGGTTTGTGAAAGGATAGTGGCCCCACATTTGACAAGCACAGCATGCCCCGAAGCAATGGTTCAAGGCTCTGTTTCATCATTCAGTGACCCCACATTTACTAGGATACCAGTGCCTGATTGTGTGCATTTAAAGCTGCAGCACCTTGGAACAGTTTGGTCAAAGTACACGAGCAAGGGATATAATCTGATTCCAACCACCCTGTCTGGAATATTGTTGCATACAGTTTCCTCAATGCAGGGCAGAGATTAGTTTCTTTTAATATGCTTTTTTCTTTTTTTTTCCTGATTTTCAGTTTTGCTCCATCCTTTCCTGCTGCTGATTTTTACTGTACATTTTAACTCTCTTGAGTTTGTTGTCAAGGCACCTTGGTTTAACCAAGTTTTCATTCCTATGTACAGTTCCTAAAATAAAATAAAAAGTTGTATTAAAAGTTGCGGTGATTACTAGTATATCCAATATGTGTATACATAAATTATTGCTACATATTTTCATTTGCACCCTGTAAGGACGGAATGCAAGTGCTTCTGGGACACACACACACGTGCACTGATGAGCAGTCAAAGTGACAGGATCCCTGTCCACTGAAACGGGGGTGGGGGTGGGGATGGGGATTGAAAAGATGAAAGGCCGGATGTGAAATGTATGTATTGTAATAAACAAATGTTAAAAGAAAAAGCACTTGTTACTTCATTTTTTAGCCACTGCATATTGGAAGTTGGAATGCCCAGGGATTTATACTACTAATATATATATATATATATAATATATATATATTACACACACACACACACACAGTGCCGCAAAATAGTATTTGCCCCCTGTCTGTCCCTTTTTGCATATATTACACTGAATGTTATCAGATCTTCAACCAAAACCTAATATTAGATTAAAGGGACCCTTAGTGAACAAATAACACAAAAATCTGATACATATTTAATTTATTTATTAAAGAAAGTTATGCAACACCCAGTGCCCCCTTAGACTCAATAACTGGTTACGCCACCTTTAGCAGCAATAACTGCAACCAAACGCTTCCTGTAGTTATTGATTAGTCTATCATAGCGCCGTGGAGGAATTTTGGCCCACTCCTCCATGCAGAACTGCTTCAACTCAGTATTGAATTTTGTAGTCAGACACAATAATTTCAACAAGAATAAGCTGGACCTCTCCTGTGATTCAGGCTGTTGAGTCCCTTGCTATTGTAGGACCTTCCTACAATAGCAAGTTTTGGATACTCCTTACTTTGTAATTAACAAATGTCCACAGAATTACACTTAATTACATAATATATTCAAAATGATAGTGACCAAAGTTTGTGCTGGAGCATTGTGGTTGTATTTTGAACATCACTTTTGTGGAACACACAACCCCAAGCTCCCTTGGATTACATTGGGTCTACCCATAACCCAGTCAAGTAAAGAAATATTGTGTATAGCCAGCAATGTCCAACTAAGGCATTAGCAGGTGTATACTTGTGGCCTTAGATACGTTTTCTGCAGCATTCAAATGACTTTTCATGGAGATACAAGTAAGTATTTAAATGCAATTTAGAAACTGCAAGCATTGTGTTACACAAATGCCTGGTAAATAAATGTCAATATGATGGTGGTCTTGTGGATCTCTAAAAACAATTGTCAATAAATTTTGTTTCCTTCATTTCAATTTAGATTGTAACTTCTATTCTGCTTTTATTTATTATTATTATTTGTTTATTTAGCAGACGCCTTTATCCAAGGCTACTTACAGAGACTAGGGTGTGTGAACTATGCATCAGCTGCAGAGTCACTTACAATTACATCTCACCCGAAAGACGGAGCACAAGGAGGTTAAGTGACTTGCTCAGGGTCACACAATGAGTCAGTGGCTGAGGTGGGATTTGAGCCGGGGTCTCCTGATTACAAGCCCTTTTCTTTAACGACTGGACCAAACTGCCTCCTTGTGGTATGTGTTTGTAACACACTTTATACAGACGTATCGTATATAAAGCAAAGAGTGCATGCATTGTACTGAAACCTAAGTGATGTTCAGTGAAACCAGGCACTTTATATATAATTGGGGCCTTGAGGAAATTCAGATTTGCATTTACTGCTGAACTATAATGTTTTCCTACATTCAATGGATGTCAGTCTCTTGGATATGTTGTGGTAACATACTTTCTAATCTCCGTGTGTGGTTTGGGCTAAATTGCAGGAGTCTGTTTGTTTGAAATTTTGCCAGGTATATTTCAAAGCACTGTATATATCTCTGTTATCCCCTACACACCATGAATTGTAATTACCCACATAGAAATAGCTTTAATTTCATAGCCTTTTTTCTTCTAATTCACTGAATGCAAAAATTGAAAGGATCACAATTTCACAGTCTTTAAAGATCTCAATAATGTACACATTTTCATGTCTGACACTTGAATTTTAAATTGGGACTTGAAGCTTAATCACTGGTTTTAACTAGTCATTTCCAGGTAAGGTTTGAAGGAAATAAGCATTCATTTCCTTAATGGCTAACAATTAACATGTACCAGTTCTGGCAAACTCTGGATGTATAATGCATCACTACAACAGTCACGGGGTAAATGGCTTCTACTACAATATGATCTGTTGAGATTTAATCTAAGGTTTTGATCCATTCCTTTATTTTAAATATTAAAATTAGTGTTTTGATAGTTAAGTACTATATAGGGTTCCTTTTATGTTGCATGCCTAATTTATCATGAAGTCCGTGACACTAAAAATGTGCCAAACTACAATTTCATTATCATTTGTGTACAATTATATAAAGCTAGCAAGTCATATTTCAAGTATATGATACAGCTTGTCTAGCTGACTGTTACCCAATTAGATTTTCACCTCTGGAGTCCTGGGTTTGATTTGAAGTCCAGATGCGTCTGGAGACCTGCACTGCTCCTGGGTCTCAGGAGAACGGTTCCTTCAGGTAATGGGTTTGAGCCATGGCGCGGATGTTTGTTTCAAGTGCTACTAGGGGTGTGATGAGTCATTGTGTACCAAGTATTTGTATATGAAAGCATCTCCATATAGTAAGTTTAATCTGTTCTAATCTATAGATATACTGTGTGTGTGTGTGTCTGTATAGATAGATAGATAGATAGATAGATAGATGTAGATATATATATAGATATAAGATATATATATATATATCTATCTATATATAGATAGATAGATATAAATATAATATAGTAAATGATTATCATTTACATCCTGTAGATTTTAACCGTTGCACTTCAAAATTACACATGTGCAGAAACCCCCAGTTTCTTTAAGAAAGTACAATAAGAAATGCTGAATGACAACATAATGTGAAGGAAAAAAATAATTGTGGATATGAATAGTCCAACCATATAATTGTTTATGGTCCCCGGTGATGGATGTGTAATTTAGATTTTACTAGAAAAGGAAAATCTGGGGATGTAAGATGTTGTCTTTACATTCATAAGGGATAAAATATTTGAATTTGTCAAAGGTGAATCATCTAAAAGCCTTTTGATCAGCAAGTTTAAGTGTTTATGGACAGCCTCGGATGCATACTTTTAAGGGGTGGAATATAGTGCATGTCACTGTGTTACATGTTTGTAAAAGCTCCAAATGTGTTGTTACTTACAGCCGTGGTAGGAAATTCATGTTACTGGCATACTTGTGTCAATATATTAAAATAAAATTAACCTTTCAGTATCCAAATTTTCCATTTAAATGTTCAGTATTTCAATTTGTTTTTTCTTCACCAGGGAAAACATACCTATGAACAAAATATTGCAATTGTTTTGCACATTATAAATTGTGCATGCTTCTTTCATATTATATATGATTTTACTTTATATGTTTGTCTGGAGGGACTGGATGCTATCCTACATTGGACTACACAGATCACTGTCGCCGCCCAGTCTAGCCTGTACAGGTGAGAGATTAATGTAAGTCTGGTGTCCTGTGACTTTCCCCGGTGCAGTGTCCCCATTGGCACTTATTTCACAAACCCAGTGAGAATTGATCATTTAGATCTCAGACAATGGTACCTCTCTGCGGGATTCTATGTGCATTGTCAGATCATTAAAGTGACACTCCCCTACCTTAAATAATTAGGCACCGTTTAACACATTGCCCTCCCCTAGGTTACCTTTCAGTAAGTGTCCCCACGAACTGCCTTGTTAGAAGTTTATTTTACCCCAAACCTATATATAAAATAATTGTAACAGTATAACACCAGCAAGAAAAGATGTGTTGCAAGAAGGAGCAGGGAAGCGCTCATTGTATAGAGTTTAAAATGGCTGGTAGAAAATACTCAAGGCCGCATTCTGAAGGGCAAGGCACATTTTCAAAGAGGAATTCAGTGTCCAATTTGAAACCCTTGGAATATTGCAAATTGTTGTATGACTGTGTCTTAATTGTAAATCTGACTCGGAAATAGATCTTAGCTCATGTTCATTATATTTTTTGGAACAATGTACTGTAATAATAGGGCAGCAGTGTGGAGTAGTGGTTAGGGCTCTGGACTCTTGACCGGAGGGTCGTGGGTTCAATCCCAGGTTGGGGACACTGCTGCTGTACCCTTGAGCAAGGTACTTTACCTAGATTGCTCCAGTAAACACCCAACTGTATAAATGGGTAATTGCATGTAAAAATAATGTGATATCTTGTAAGAATTGTAAGCTAATAAATAAATAATAATCCCTGTAGAAAAAAAAATCTGATTTAAAATTTGCCAAAAACATAAGATTTTCAACAATAGCTGTACTGACTCTGTACCCTCACAAAAAGAAGATATGAGCATTTTATCAGTCCAATTTCAATATAATATTGAGAAGGATTACAAAAATGGGGCTGGGGTGGTATTCCTTTTCTAAAGAAACCAAACTGAGTTTTAAAGCAAATATCCTATGCAGCCCCTAGTTTTATAAGCTTGGCTGCAGAACACAAGACTATGGAAATACTGTGTTTCTACCATCACTGAGGACAATTCTATTAGAAATAAACACAAAGCAGTCACTGTCCTTTTATCCAAACTACTTCAGGGACAAGAGCCTGTGTAGACAAGCTCAGGATACAATGGGTGGAGTGATACAATCCAATACTCAATTGCTAATCAACGCAAACAAGATCTTTAAATCCCCCACCGTGTTTGGTTAAATGTCTCCAAACTACTGTGGCTTGAAAAATTGACACCTACGGAATCCCTATTGTCTTAAACAGTGATAACTAGTGCGCTAAGCAGAAGACTATCATGAAGGATGTGTAGTTAACTTTTCTATAAAAATCTTAAGTTTTCAGAGCGGTTAGTATAGCGGTTAGTATAGATATCTTGAAACAATTGTAAGTCGCTCTGGATAAGGGGTTTAAGGAGTCCCGCAGAAATTAAAATATTAAAGAAGCGGGTATGATTTATTAACTACACAACTAAAACATGAAATACAAGAAAAATGTACTGACGTGAGTTTTTCGGGTTAAGGCATTTGTCTTGAGAGCTCAGACAATCCCAAAATGGAATTCTACTGGGTTCCTCAATACATCTACTGCCATATTAGGCACTCGTGCTTCCCAATGGGACTTCACCGGGTACCAGCAATCAATATATTAAGCTGGGGATCAGTAGCCTTGGTTATCTTCCCCCCGCACGGTGGTATAATAGAACAATTTTTTACAAACTGAATTTTAATTAAGAGTCCTGCCACGTTCCCAGCGCAAGCAACTTTTAATAAAGGGTGAATTGAGTTTTAAAATATATGGAAGGTGTTCTTGTAATAAATTAGATAACACGTCTGCAAGCAACAAAAAATCTGTATTAATGATAGTATACCCTGTGCTTCAAATTAATATCACACATAAAAAATAATTAAAAAAAGACTAATATTTTTGATAGTCAATATGAGAATACAGGAAGATAGATCTCTCTCTCTGTCTCAATTTTTATATATATGTAATATATCTATATATATATATCTATATATATATATATATATATATATATATATATATCTATATATATCTCTATATATATCTATATATATATCTATATATATATCTATATATATATATATATATATATATATCTATATCTATATATATCTATATCTATCTATCTATCTATCTATCTATCTATCTATCTATCTATCTATCTATCTATCTATCTATCTATCTATCTATCTATCTATCTATCTATATATATATCTATATATCTATATATCTATCTATATATATCTATATATCTATATATCTATATATCTATATATCTATATATCTATCTATATATCTATATCTATATATCTATATATCTATATATATATATATCTATATATATATAAATAAATTAATTACAAATGTTCACATTTTATTAACAGTCTGTAGTCGACCAGATTAAGATTTTAGTTCAGCAATCCACTCCTTTAGCCGTCACAAATAGCTGCTGTATATGCGTTGTGTCAGCAGAGGGCAACATTGCATAGAATAAGTGTTTACCTAAGGCCTGAAGTCCATTACAGTACTATCATGAAGCTGTACCTTTTAGAAATCAATACAATAACAATTCCCAGTATTATTTTAAATATTACGATGGACTCCAATGAGTCTTGGTGCGCATCGGTTATCTTTAATTCAGTTAAATCAGATTTAAGCGCTAGAAACGTTAATGTTTGGTTAAGCACAAATAGTTACAACAAATAAATAAATAAATAAATAAATAAATAAATAAATGGTGAAATTAGACGATAGTAGGTACGTTTGTATAGTTCCAGATGATTTAACAATTCATATGAATCTTGCTTAAAGTAAAATAAAGCAGACCGCTATATTTCTGGTTGTAATGTTGCGCGCAAGACATCCGTATCACCTATGTGTAACACACCATTCCAGAATTCGTTAAGCAATTTAGGAACTCTGGTTTTTCAGGGGGAGGTTTGTGTTTGTTTGTTTGTTTTCCTGATAACGTGTGGAACTCCTAGTAAATATTCATGAAATATACAGTACGTTATTTCCTTCTGGACACAGAATTATGCCTTGTTATTCATGACAAGGGACACAACGCAATGTTAAGACATGCAGCAAAGCTGCTTGTTCTACTTTGAAAGATAAGAGAGACTCCACTTGCGCACAAACAGTGCATCTCCACCTGCATGGCGCTGCCTTATCACAACACTATCATCTGCTGCAAAACAACATGTATTCAAAGTACAGTACCAGTTTACAGGGGATTGATCCTGAGTGTCTCGTACAGGCAGACAGTGTTTCATAATGGCAATACAAATGCAGGCTCAGCTGATAAAGGGACAAGATCGGAGATAGTTGTGGGAGGGAAGGCATGTGATTCCGCCAGACAAGGATCTCGTGTTTGTATTTGTATTATTCTCAAGTAACTGACATCCTCCTCCTAGCCCAACTCAGTCTGTGTATGAACACACATACATTTAGATAAAGGATAGTATTCACTGGCAAGAATATATAGATAGATATAGATAGATAGATATAGATAGATATAGATAGATATAGATAGATAGATATAGAGAGATATATAGAGAGATATATAGAGAGATATATATAGAGAGATATATATAGAGAGATATATATAGAGAGATATATAGATATATATATAGATATAGATATAGATATAGATATATAGATATAGATATATAGATATAGATATAGAGATAGATATATATATAGATAGATAGATAGATAGATATATATAAATAAATTAAAATGCATCTAATTACTGTATCTATAGCCAAGCAATGTGAGGGTTATAGAGCGAGATATAGTTGCTTTCAAATAAAGGCCGTTTCTTTACTTTAGGCTAGGTGATGCAAAGCAGATCTTGGAGTGGCGCCTCCGCGTCGTTACCTACAATTACGATAATTGTTGCCTATCCAGTTTTTTCCCCCTTGGGGGTGAAAATACATTTCTCTGCCTTCTGACACCGATCGACTTCAGCTTGGCATTGTTTAAGTGGTCTTGTTTGTGTCTCGGGTTTCATCACACGACACAACACACAATACAATTACTGCTTTAGAACCACCCGCAGACAGTGTGTAAAGCTAGTAAAAGGCGGCGGCAATTCATAATACTGAAATGATATGCTACGCCTATAGGGACTTACTAGCAACAGTCACACGTCAGGATTTTATTTTCTTTTTTTACCATATTTATAAACACAGACGACTTTGGCAAAATAGCTTGTTTGTAAATTAGCTGCTGTCTTAATAGCTCCACCCGCCTGTTGTGTATCTACTTAAGCCAGTGAGTAACTCGCACTGTTCTAATTGAGTGGGTAAAAGGAGACTGTTCCACTGAATCATTAAACCGTTTGGGCTCAGTCGATAAAATAAATGTTTGTCCAAGGTGACGTCCCTAAACCAAGTATGATAAAATACAGACGACGGCGATGATGTGCTCTGTAAATACCGGTACCTGACTGAACCTGTGTTGCCTTGGGCATGCAAAACCATGGGGTTGTTAAAGGATTAGCTGTAAGTTAATTACAGAACAGCACATTGTAATGATGGCTTGCTTCTAATTATTTGTATTTGCTATGTTTTGTGTTGAGCTATAATAACCTATACATCTGACATCATCGTCGGTCACGTTTCTTAATGTTCTATTTTAGTGCACGGGAAAGGCATTGTCGTTCTAATTTTATAACCATAGTATACACACTCTTATCAAATCCATACATACCATTGCCATGTCCAATTGGCACTTATCACTGTATTTAATGTAGTATGCTTTTTATTACTGCATATCATGTATTATACATTTCTCTGTATTTAAAGTATTATGGATTTTCTTGTTGTTACTGGATCTTGTAGAGGGCTTTGTGATGGTGGTCCACTATGAAAGGCGCTATATAAAATAAATATTGATTTGATGTCATATTCAGATTAATTGTTATTGTTTAACCAGGATTCTTTATCTTCATGACAAGCAGAAAATGAGATACAGAGAACTTTGTTTCTGCCTCTCTTTTAAGGGGCTTGAAAGTTTCCATGGCTCCATTTTTTAGTACGCTTAAAAAAAAATACAAAAATGGAAAATTTGTTTTGTTCTGGAAGGACGGAAAAACGCAAGAAAGGATATTCATTTCACAAAATCGTGATCACAGCTCTTACTGCCTCGTTTACCCCGGTATACAATTATTATTTATTGAATCCAGCACGGTTATCTTTTATTCACACTTAGGAGGATCTGGAGAGTGTTCTCCTACTGAAAGCTGCAGACGGGACGAGCAAAGTAATTAACATATCAGTAAGGAGGATCGGGTTGGGCTTTGATATCGATCAGACTGGGCTGTGTGTTTGCACGGGATCTTTGGGGGTAATTGAGTGTCAGTCTCTGTCTGTGCAGTCTCGCTGGCGCCTAGCGCCCTTTTGGCTTGCTAATTTCACTAACTGTCTGGCTGCTCCGCCTACAACACCATCCATTCGCACAGCACCAGTGAATCAGGTGCTCCCAGGTGCCGGTGCGTTCTTCAGCACCCATTGGTGTCTGTATACAGTATGTGTCTCTGCAGACCTGCTTTATACGGTCTTGCTGCAGATGTTGACTTACAGTTTATGTGTATGTATTGGATGCACATGCGTATGTATTACATACCCCATTAAATCTTTGCCCACTAATATTAAAATATATAGTTTTTTAAATGTACGAAAAGTAGCCAAAATATGTTTTGGTATACAGTATTGAATATATCCTGGATATGTCACAAAAGACATTACTTGGTGTCCATACATGTATCTACATTTAAAGTTGGTATCAGATTATTTTATCTTGTTTTCATCAGTCGCGGTCCAGAAAAGGTGTTCGTTAACATGTCATTTAAGTTACTCGCACTACACGACTAAATATATCTGGGCAACCTAGTCTCATATGAAAAATATATATTATTTATACTATAATCTGCATATATTTGTCATACTTGTATTTTACAATGTTTTTTTTTCTTCATAAAATCCAACCTTTACCTAATGTATCATTCAAACCAGTGTGTGTCTGACGCATTTGAAATGGACTATTAAAAAAATAATATTGTCAGTGCCACATGAAGTACAGTAAATACAGTGAACTCCAATAAAGATCGGTGCTCGCTCCTGTGACGTCACTGGCTCCAGGAATCTTTGAGCTCGTTTTTAAGAGGGCGGTACGAGACTCTGTCTGACCGTACTATAAACCAATCCCGTCCACGATATGTAAATAGAACAGCGAATAAGCCAATCCATTCCAAGGGAGGGCGGGGTTATGCTAGTTAGGTTGTGCCGTAGCTGGAGTTATTTCTGTTGCAACTTCATTGATTTACTCTAAAGCGGCTATGCTAGCTTGGTGGATTGGTCTTGGATATTGAACCGTGTCGTGTGGATTAACATTTTTAAGTTGTTTTTTTTTGTGTGTGTGTGTGTGTGGAACGACATGGTTATTATTGCAATCCGGTGAACGTGAGAGAGGTTCTTATTATTTATTTTCTATATACTTTTTATTTTATTTTTTTTATTTTTTATTTTACAGTTCGGTACGCCGGCGTCGTAATATACAAAGTTGGTTAGAACTAGTGTAAAACTTCAGTTCACATTTTTGCTGGTTTTCGGGAGGACTGCGGGGATACCTGTTAAGAATAACAACACATTTTGTTTTACAACCTGTGTTTGTTAGTACATATGCAGACTTGCGAGTCTAAAGATCTAGAAAACACGACTTGAGTTCATTTTAAACTGGTCTTCTTAAATGGATCGCCATTCCAATTTTATTTCCATTTGGCTGCAACTGGAACTGTGTGCCATGGCAGTACTTCTGACAAAAGGTGAGTGGAAGAATCTACCGCCTGTTATATCAGGGGACAACACAGTGTGCTCTGTGAGCCCAAATATTTTGAGCCACTATTTTTTCACCAGGATATGTTACTAGCACCGTGTCTATACGCTACACTGTGGCACTTAAAAATAAAACCGTCGCATAGTGACAGTGTCTCAACACCCCATGATTTATAGGTGCGTCTGATGATGTTGTTCAGAGCTAATTGACGTTTAATAATAAAATCAATAAATAAAGGGTAGCATTAAATGCCCTGCCTTCCCGAACAAGTAATCCACTGATTATCACGACCCAGTAGTTGGCTGGCTGTCCTATTAGTAATAGGTGGTTATTTTGTATCCTAACATTCACTGATTGGTGATTCTTGTCGATCAGGTGCTAGTCGTTGTAAAAGTGTTATGTTTACTGTTCCGAGCAGACATGGCCTTGGGAATAATAGGAAATACGATTTTAAAAGTTGGTCTTTTGTATCATTGTTGTTGTTTTTTTTTTTAAACTGAACTGTGCTTTAACTTCATTTTAAATTGTGGCGGCTACATTTATAAGCATAATACGATACAAATAAGAGACGGTGTCCACAATCTGCTACAGACAGGTTTTTTTTTTTTAAAAAAAAAACCCATTTATTCTAACTTCGTTTAAAACGTGGTTTAAACATGTATTTATTTTACCCCTTTAATTACGTTTAAGATATAATGTTAAGAGATCATCTGTAGTGCAATGATGTGCTGCAGTATTTATTTTGGGAGAGGGGTATATAATTAGCCGTAAATAATAGATTTGCAGGCGGTAGAAAGATTGAGTTGTGGCCCCATCAAAGGCGCAGAGACAGAAACAGGGAGTGATCCAGACGGCAGAGAAGTCACAGATACCGAAAGTATGTGACTAGTTATAATTGCAGGGCCAGAGAGACTTCTGTCCTGTAGTTTACTTCAGAAACACTAGGAAAAAAGCCAGCAGCCATCTTTATTTGTAGCAGTATAAATTACTGAGACCATCAAAACATTAAAGGGAAGCCATTTTTTTAAATCAGTGTTTTGTATAATAACTACACTAACAGCAGCGTTAACTATCTATATCTATATACTGACGCAGTTAAAAAAAAAGAAAAGTAAGCTTCGTGGTTATAGCGTGTACATGTGTGTTGTGCACCTTGATGAAAAAACAAACATTTGATTACATCGTGTAGGTTCATTATTTATAGTCTCTTACTTCTCTTCTAAAATGGCTAATTTGCCGGTATCGTTGCAGTTTCACACAAACTTGCATTTGTTAGGAAAACTTAGGTGCATGAAACCGGAGCCAGTCAGTGCAAACACAGTCAAACCTTTCAATCGCCGTTTACACACAATGGACTTTAGTATGTTTTTAGTTCTTCTGTCCAAACACAATGGTCATTAGATTCAAATAGACAATGCCCCCACTTCAAATGGAGACAGTCTGGAAGCAAAGGGAGGAATTCATAGTTGTTTTTTTCCCCAGTTTGATAAATATGTAATCCCACTTTTGAAGGTGACATACTACAGATTTATTTACGTTGCTATTTTTGTTTGGTTAATAACCTAGCACTTCAAGCTCAAAACAGACTGCATACGTTTTATAAGTGTAAAAAATATATTAAATACAAAGTTACAATAAAATGTGTTCTGCGTCTTTAAGAAAACTCGAGAAACACATAATTAAATATGGAGTGTATCATTTCAAAACGGGTGTCTTTTTTTTCTTCTAGCGGTTCATTGAGAAATTGTTTTGTTTTTTTTTGTGCGATTTTTTTTTCATATAGTTTGTAGATATTTGCAATCTGCACGTTTCCCCCTTTCTCGACCGCACGTCGGATTCCGTGCAAAACTGAAAAAAAAGGACTCTTCCGTAGCATTTTCACCCCCTTGTGACGAGTTTCCATTTGGGCTGAAATAAATTGACTTTGGCAAAGAAACCTCTAATTATACGCTGCACGGTTCCTGTTTTATAATACTGACTAAAAGGGTCAGTTTGCACGGAAAGCTCTTAAATAAGTAGATGACTGCTTTGTGTAAATCACACATAGCAGCCTAATTTCACACCATAAAAAGTTATAAACTTGTATAGTTTGCAGATTGCTCTAGTTGTAGTTAATAGATTTACTGGATGTCAGCTGAAGTATTGTTAACCAATGTGTGTTAGCAGAGGGTTGTGACTAATAAATCAGCAATGACACACATAACGTTTCCCGTTAAATAGGTTGTATATTAACAGTGTATGAAATTTATCCCAACAAATTTAGTCGGGCAGTTAACTGCATTGGACAAAGGTACTTGTTGCAGAAACATCCTGCTGGACCATGGTTATAACTGAGGCAGTGGATAGTAGGTACCTGATCAATTAATAGTTAGTTACATCCTTGTCAATTAACACATTTATACTGTTATTGATATTTGTTACCATTACAAGGGACAACAGTCTAATTAAAAAAAAAAATATATTTTTAGAAATACTGTACATAGCAAAGTTTGAAGTTGCCCATCCCCCCAAATACACCTCAATACAAACTTTTCTTTTATGTGTGTTCTCTGGAATTCACCCTGTAAATGTTGGGCTGATAAAAATGCTTCTTGTTTTCTAATGTTTTTGCAGGGGAGATAAGATGCTACTGTGATGCAGCGCATTGTGTGGCAACAGGTTACATGTGTAAATCCGAGTTAAATGCCTGCTTCACCAGGCTTCTGGACCCACAGAACACAAACTCCCCCCTCACGCATGGCTGCTTGGACCCGACTGCAAACACAGCAGACGTTTGCCACGCTGGAAGGACAGAGAGCCGCGCTGGGGCCTCAGAGAAGCTTGAGTGCTGTCACGACGATATGTGCAATTACAGAGGACTCCATGATGTTGTTTCATATCCCAGGGGGGACGGCTCAGGTAAGCAAGGCCTCTCAGTAAAACCCTTGACAGCCAAGACAGCGTATGTCTGCCGCTATTGATTATTTGCATTTAATGTAATTGGAGGCACCAGAGGAATGTATGGCTACAAATTCAAAAGATTTTCACCAAGACGCTTTTATGTATCCCTTTTTAGAGAACTAGATATCTAGTTCAAGTGGACAAAAAGATATGGAGGTGATGAGATATATATACAGTGATAAAACCTTAAATACCACCATAAAACATTTAATAGATTTTCTTGTTGTTTAATTGACTGCTGCATTTTATTTTATATGTGTGTGTTTTTTTCCCCCCTCCATAGATCATGGAACAAGATACCAGCCAGACAGTAGCAGGAATCTTCTGACCAGGGTTCAGGATTTAACATCCTCTAAAGAGCTGTGGTTCAGAGCAGCCGTGATCGCTGTGCCTATCGCAGGGGGGCTCATTCTAGTGCTTCTCATCATGCTCGCCTTGCGGATGCTTCGCAGTGAAAACAAGAGACTGCAGGACCAGAGGCAGCAGATGCTGTCCCGCTTGCACTACAACTTTCATGAACACCACACAAGGAAGGGCCAGGTAGCCAAACTGGATCTGGAATGCATGGTTCCCGTAACCGGACACGAGAACTGCTGTATGACTTGTGACAAACTGCGCCAGTCTGAACTCCACAATGATAAAGTGCTGTCTTTAGTTCACTGGGGAATGTACAGCAGTCACGGGAAGTTGGAATTTGTATGACCCCCCCCCCCCTTTTAAAACAACTTGAACCCAAACTAAAAAAAAATAATAATAAAAAAAGAAAATGAAGCAAAGCCTTTAGGTTCTGCTCAGGAGCACTTTACTTGAAATAAAAGACAATTCATGAGGAAATGTAATTTAAGTGGAGAGAAGAAGAAAGGGACCTGTGCTTTGTGGGGACACAAAGGATCCTTAACTTTGTTTCATTTCTTTTAATTTACTGAAGGATTCCAAATATGGTCTTATTTTGCACACTTTGTATAAAAAGTATATTATTTGCTTTAAAAAAAAATAATAGAAGAAATGCACACTGATACCAGGGTAAAATAAAAGACATGAATGAGGAGTAAAAACAATAAAGCAGAGTAAACTGTACAGTATGTTCACTCCTCTTTGTACCATTCTCGTTTCTGTTTTATTGTAAAGATTTTAAAAATATATATATTTTTGTCGGATAAAAAACAAATGTGTGTGGTCTGTTTTTATGAGGGCATCCATCTGCTTCATATCTAATTTAAAAAATAATAATTTGAAAGGCGGGGTGAACCTTTTCTGGGACTTTTTATATGTGTAGTAGAAAAGGCGTTTGTGAGATAGTAAAATAACATTGGGTCACAGAGAGGCTATGTGATATTAGCCTTGATTTAATCAGTGTTTGTAGTAGAATAACTGGGAGCCTATGTTTGGTTCTAATTACTGTCAGCTGGGCTTCCACCCTCATTTAGGGTTGTAAATAAAGTCATGTCTTTTATGTGAAATATGATTTATGATACAAGTTGTATAGCGTGCTGTAAGATACTCTTAGACAGCAGTGCTGACCTCTGTGGTGTAAATATCGCTGGTATTGTTCAGCTCTCTTAAGATATACAGATTGTGAGATGGACGTGCTGAAGTTCCATAAATAACAAGGCTCTGTTGACAATTTTCTATAGCTATTGAGGTTCTATCATTTATAGCTACCTCAAACTGTTTTTCAGAAGTTATGTTTATTGAAAACTGACCTAGGTTATTGGTGCCTTTTCTGACTGGTCAGTAGGTAGATAGGTCTGGTACAAACTTTGTAATTGGGTCTAACTCCAGTAATTTAGGTTGTTTTTTTCAAATTAATTCACACTTTTTTTATGTCTGCTATTTGAGTAATCAGATGAGTATGTCGTTGTTACAACATCCTTACCTGAGGAGCATTTAGCATTTGCTTACACGACTGAGTTTCCATGCAAGCAAGTGCTTCTTGACACCTGGTCAAGAAGCAGTCCTTCTGGAACTCTGCATAAAGCTGAAAACATTTAGTCCCAAGCTGATAGGAAAGGTTTGTCTTCTTGCATAACTTTGTGACATGGTTAATTTTTTACTGTTCAACACAAGTAATGGAATTTCATTGACAGCATACAGCATATAGCTGTAATATCAGTACAATATCTAAAAATAGGTCTCTATCCATAAAAACCCTAAAAAAATAAGACGTCACTAGTATACAATAGTCCAGATATAAGGCTCGGACAGTGTGACAGGGGCAGTTTGTAAAAGAATAAGCTTTCTTGTCAGACACCCGCGATCAAACTTGGGACCTAAAGAACTGTAGAATATAGTTGTTTCTGACTATAAATGTGTTTGGTCTTCATCACCCAGAAGCAGAAAAGGTCTCACAATAGGACAGTCATATTATGCCACAGGTTAAAGTGAAGGGTACCATTACATTTTTGCAGAGGAAGTTCCCTAAAATTGTAAACACAAAGTCAATTTGCACCCTCGTCTCTGCAACAATGCATTAACATAGGACTGAAGAGCTTTGTAAATAGAACCTCGAATGTATTTATTTATGAGGGAAACCAAATGCAAAGCTGTGTTGTGAATTGCTCTTTAGTTAATCCTTTTACTCATTTAGTATCAATGGATCACTGATTAATCCACTGATGCTAAATGAGTAATACTCTTTGAACAAAAACCAACATCAATACAATGCATTTTTGAGAATGTGACTTGTCTACATCATCCATTAACCAAATCCATACAATAAACTCAAATCAAACTACTGTGTGACCCGCTTAATATCCCCATTACCGTGCAGACTTGGGTTGGGATATAAACAGGGTCTCATGTTATCCTATGGCGCCACCAAGCAGTAGAAAGTAAGGGACATTTAAGCACTCCATATTCAACCGTTTTACATATAAACAAAGAAAACTGAATATAATCCATATCTGTACGTCTTTTATTGTAACATTGTACTAATTACAGTACTGTAACAGGTTTTTCTAAAGAATGTTTACTTTAATTAAACAATAGCAGAAATTAATTACTTGTCTAGATAGCTTAAAAAAACAAACATACTTTAGCTAGCTGAGATTATATCAGTGCAGGGGAAACCAGTCCACTAAAACACTTACCGCACCATAAGCTTAAGTTTATTGCTGTAACGTAACATAATTACTGCAGCTAACAACTCAAACAACGCTATGTGTACAATCTAATAAAATCAGGAACAACAAAGCCAGCTCCCGATTTCGGTAGAGTTTACTATCAGGCGACCGATCAATTCCGAATTGTTTTGCAATGTTTTGATGTGAAATCTTTGGTGTTCCTTCACAGAGACGTATAATTTCCTGTTTCTGAGTGTCTGTCAGATCTTTTCTTTTTTGAGTAAGCGTTTTTGCTTGTAGCGAGCTACGTACAGTACATCAGGCTAGTTATGTAGCCAAAGTCAGTTTAACCGACATTTTGAAGGCGTGGCTTCTGAAGTAACGCATTCCAGTACTGCCTTTGATAGGGTTTACACAACGTTTAATAATCTAGGGATAGTAATTGGTTAAATAACGTATTTAAAACGGTACACCTCATCTGCGCAGCTTTGGTAGACGACTCAAAAGGTGATAATAAGCGGGGTTCCTAGTGATTTTAAGAGCTAATTTAACATAGAAACCTATTGGTTTAAAATAAACCGTGATAATAAGCGGGTTGGGATATTAAACGAGGTGTTTTCATGGCAGCGCCATCTCAAGGCCTTTATCAGAAAACAACAGTTCAAAACATCAACAATAAAAACAGTAATAAAACTGTAGTACATAAAATATATATAGTAAAAAAATGACAGATTTAAAATGGAAACAATGGATCATAAAAATAGGTTTTCAATCTTGACTTGCAAAATTGCAACGGTTGAGGCCTCCCTTAGAGCCAGGGTTTCACTTTTTTTTCTTTTTTTAAGCTTACAGTTACAGGGGTACTTATTGTTGTAATTCATTAACACCTCACATCTCATTAGAAACTATTTATTTATTTATTTTTAACATTCCCAGAATACCAAAGGATGTCCAATAGGATATCTAGCCCCACTAAGTATTTCATGTGTGCAAAATGTTATTAATCAAAAAATAAACCGACTGTCACTTTAGTAATAGACCAGAAAACCATTAGACAGATTTATTTGCTCCAGTGCAAAGTTTGTATCCCCTGTTCTTTTAAAAGAAGACATGCAATCGTTTTGTTTCAGAACAACTGAGCAATGTAATGTTATTTTAAGACCCCCTCTTTCTGCTGTTTCCTAATCGTGACAACCTTAATAGAATTCTGTGAAAATGTGTCAAAACAAGTTGGTAGCACATCTAAAGCTTAAAATTGTGCTGGGGGGTTAGTACCGTCAAATAAAAGGACATTTTACAGGCGCATTTTAGTTTAACTCCAGACGTATTTATTCAATTTAGCCAGTGAACCCGTGTGACTCAGACCCAAAACATTACATTTACAATACCTGGATTGGAATCAAAATAACGTAAAGGTTATAACGGTTGGAAATGTGGTTAAAGTTAAAACCTCCCATCGCCCGGGGCTAAGTTTACCCAAAGACCGTCATTCAATGCTTTATTCACTGTCTGCTTTGAAGGCTGCATTTGATTTGGTCTGGATTTGACACTGCGTAAGTTACATCTTGGTTCAACCCTTCTTTGTCGTGAGTGTTTGATCTTTCTGCTCAAAGAATAATCTTCCAGAGTGAAAACTAAGTATAATTTAAAAGTATTCAACGTTAAAGGGAATAATATTTTCTGACTGTATCTTATCAGAATTACCTCGAGATAATCTTTTTCAAATAAAACGTGTATGGTTTATTTGACGACTCAGACTCGGATTAAAGTCTTACTTACAGCAAACAAATATTTTAAATATATGTTCCTAGTTCACAACCACTGCGTTTTATTTTAATAACCCAACGTATAAATATCCCGAAGCTGCGTGTTTACACAATTTGAAAGTTAAACGAGTGGGATGGTTCTTGTTGATGTTAACGCTGGTAGAAATGCATTAAAAGTGAAGTTGCTTGCCAAAACTGGGGTGTTTAATGGAGCTGGATTGTAGATCCGGCTCGTGTACTTGAAATCACCAAGGACCATTAGCCTTGTAGTAATAACAGTCTCTGAGTTTAAACAACTAATGTGGTCAGTGTTTTGTTAACAGTTTTCTCTTACTGCTAGCTTTGTAGATCACCCACTAGCACTGGACTGTGATTTTTCAAGGTCTGTTCGCCGCTCACTATATGCTTTGAGCTATACAGACGCCTGTCTTGTGCCCTATTTAAACAAGGCATTCACAAGGAGACTCCCCAATAAAAGGCGAACAGGGTTTATTTACATCAGCCGTCTTGTATAACAATAGGCGGCGGGGCTGTTTGTATTGACATGCAAATGATCCCCATGTCTTACAGGTTTTTTGAATTACTCAATTTGTTTAGCGCTGGCTGTGAAGTATACCCTCTTTCACCATCAGTAGCAGATTTATGAAGCTATTATTCATGGTTATCAGTGACTTCAGTTAACTAGCAGTGACTTCAGTTAACTAAGCTATTTTTATTTACTACTGATTTTCAGGAAAACAGGTACAAGTTAACTCTTTCAGATAGTAAAAAAATAATAATATAACAAGTTTATTCGTACAGGATTAGTTCAGTCTGAAACCCAACCCCCAACCTTAACTATACAGTAAATAAAATGTGGGTGCTTTATTTATTTTTAAAATTCATTTTAGCCTCTGCTTGACAGCAACGCTTAAAAAATATAAGCAAAGCTGAGAGAAGGAAATAAATACATGTTTAATTTTCACAAATTTTTAAGCTTCATTCATTAATGTGAATTAAACAATATAAGAATACTTCAAATCTGTAATTCAATTGATGACTGTTTTTCTAGTTTAATGTCTAAATCCTGGCTGTTTTTCACCTAGAGAAGTTGTATTTATGTAGCCAAGTAGGCCTATTAGGCAGCCCCATTCCTCAATACTTTTTCTGAAATAAGCATGACGGTAAAACCTTTAAATACTTTTTTGTAATACTTTCTTTGTGTTAATACAATGATACAAGTGACTTCAAGTCTAGTTTAGTATGCAGTTATCTGAAATAGCTTGCAAAGAGTTTCTAATAGTCTAGGCTGAGGTCACTAAAAGAATCAGTAAGTATCAGCAAAGGCTGAAAGATGAACCGCTCGTTATGAACAAAACACCAACACAATTTACTTTAGTTTAAACCAAAATGTGTGTTAAAAATCTCAGTGTGTAATTTTTGCTTACTGATTTGGCAACATCCACTGAATATAAAGTAAATACACATGTGTTTTTAACAGATGAGCGACTTTCATTCGAAGTCCTGAAGAGGTAATATGTGAATGGATTTCATAGGCTTGGCAGTCTTTCAATACATTAACATCTTTTGCCAGAAAATGCTGTGGTGACACTTTATATTACCTAGGCAACCATTACCAGTAATTACAATTGTTATAAGATAATGCCAAGTCATTTTGCATTATTCCATTTGATTACCTTACGCTAGTCTCATTCCAAACCTTAACATAAGCGTTATGAGTGGTGCAACCTTGGAATAAAATATATAGAATGAATAGATTCACTGTATAGGGAAAAATCCCAATTCAGAACCACTTTATTCTTAAGGGGCTTTTTTTTTAAATCAACAACTGAGATGTCATTCACGCTAACTATTTGCTAATCTGTCTCCATTTCACCTTCCAATACAAAGTGGCATCTCTTGGAGTATAGGTGAATGACAATGGATTATATTCATCTGCTGTAGTAAGACTTCTCTAGATTATATTACAAACATGTAACCCCCAGAGGATAGTGGAATATGACTTGTACCGCCCATGGTTAGAGTAAGCAGGATCTTGGAGCAGTTTGACAGGTCCTGTTTTAAACTGCTTGAAACAGTGAGACGGGGGTGAACTTGTCAGCTGGAGGCTTAGCCAGACATTCTCACACCGTGAGGGATTCTCAGGTATTAAACAGCTTTGCAACACTGAGCCTTCTCTGAACTGGACTGCTTTCTTCCTCCAGGCTTTACCATGTTTTCACTAAATGCTGTATTCAATTTAGCCTAATGGGAAAACCAACTATTCCTAAAATAAAACTAAACAAAAGAAACACACATACATGGCATTTCTCTTTTTTCAGTGTTTTGGGCTAGATTTAATCAAACTTGTAATTACACAGTAATAGCACATGTAGTCACAAAGTAGTTGCATTATGAATATAACATACACAAGGACATGATGAACTACTGTGTTACTAAGCAGCCACTGGTGTACACGAGAAACAGAGAGTAAATACTGCATAACCCTAATTGCAGGTTTCACTTTTTTATTTTATTGATGCAGATGAGACGATGTGCAAGGAGATCCCCCCCTCCCCCCAGACCAGGCCAGCGCTTGCATACATTACCAGGGAAGAGGTGATTCTGGTGAGGTCAAGGTAGCAGTAAATGACTTTTTAAGACCTGTTGAGAAAAGCTTTTTTGTTATGCTCCATGCAGTTGATAACATCACTCAAGGATACTGTTCATCATCCTTGTTTGTATATTTCCATTAGCTTTGCTCTCATTTTTATGGCTTGATAAGAATTTGTATTTTGGATTCAAGGACACTATGAAAAGACTGCCAAGGCGTTCCCCTTTGGTTTCCAGACAGATGATGGAGTAGCTGTTTTAATGACCACTGACTTTCTCATGATTCCAGCAACCAGGAAATCATACACTCAAAACATGGACAAACTGCACATAGGTTCTTAAAAGATATTTTTCAGAACTTCCTGCCACTAAAAAATACTGTATTGCTTTTCTAAGAGTAGAAAGTGTACCCTTTAGGCATTTAAAATAGCCATAATAGTCAGTTTGTATTTCCCATACCATTTGGTCTATATTACTGTATTATGTAAAAATGCAGAAAGTTAACAAATTATAACTTGTGTTTGAAGTTTGAAGACCACCTCTGAGTCAATTGGGGGAGAGTTGAAGGAACTTTGGCACAAACTATTCTTCTCTCTACTGTCAAGGCAAAAGCATAATCCTTACTGTATTAAATGAAAAAAAATATAATATCATTCGACTGAAATTCAGATGAAAAATACATTGGAATTTTACACCAGATTGATTTCCAAAGATATCCCATGGGACTACATGCAGGTTACAACTGACATCAATATATACGACACTCCTGTGAAATGTGAGTATATTCAATGTAAGATTGATTAGCTTAAAACAGCAATATGATTCATATGACATCATGAGTGGTCAAGTAAACTATATGAATAATATTTTGCTGCTTCTTTAAATAACCGATTCTGCAAACATGAATTCTGCAAAACTTCTGATAATACAGTTTCCTGGAAACTACTTCATATGCTGCAGCAATCAATATGATGTTGATTTTCTTCAGCCACATAAAATAAAAGAATCTGAAACAGCAAAATATTGATCAGCCATGGAACTGGCAAACAGAAAGCTGCAGAACACACAGACGAACCGAAGCAAGGTCACTGCAGACCCAGAGAAACAGAAAACACAAGACAGTACTCTGAGCCGGCTTTCCCAGCCTAGCTGCTCCTTTTCAACTCAAACACACGCATTCAAATACTACTGGAGAGTTTCTCTTTGCAATTGTGCTTCTCATACCAAGTACTTACAACACTGTGTTCAACATTGTGCACTTTATTATGTGCATTGTTCTATTTGCATCATGGCACCAAACCTTATTCAGGTACCTTAGTTTTAATATCCATAGTTTTATACAGTATATTCCCTTCAGGCACTGCGTGTATAATTGTACCATTCCTATACATGTATCTATTTTATAATGCATAATGCTTTTGGCAGAGCAACTTCTTGAACTCCATAGAGTTCACACAAACTGTTTTATAATTTCTATAAATTCAATAAACAAGTCATGACTGAAGGGAATATATATATATATTTTTTTACATTTCAATTGTGTCAAACCCAAAGGTTTATCTTTCAAGCTGGAACTTTCAGACATTTTTTATATACAGTACTATTTTTATTATCCATTATACTCGGCTAAAAAACAAGTGTGAATTGCTAATTATTTATTTATTGGTTTATTTATTTAATTAAAGTTAGGAACTCAGCTTTACTGGGAGTATTACCAATAAACAGAGCAAAAATAACTAAGAAGAAATAAATGCTTGCTAAAACAATATGAAAAACTAAAACTGGGGGGGCTCCCGAGTTGAGCCTACGCTAAAGGCGCTCCGTGTGGAGTGCAGGATGTGCTCTATAGTCTGGACGTCGCCGGTTCGAGTCCAGGCTATTCCACTGCCGACCGTGGACGGGAGCTCCCAGGGGGGCGGCACACAATTGGCCGAGCATCGCCCAGAGGAGGGAGGGTTAGGTCGGCCAGGGTGTCCTCGGCTCACCGCGCAACAGCGACCCCTGTAGTCTGGCCAGGCACCAGCGGGCTTGCCTGTAAGCTGCCCAGAGCTGCGTTGTCCTCCAACACTGTAGCTCTGAGGTGGCTGCATGGTGGGTCTGCAGTGTGAAAAGAAGCGGTCAGCTGATGGCGCAGGCTTCGGAGGACAGCATGTGTTCATCTTCGCCACTCCCAAGTCAGTGCGGGGGTGGTAGCAGTGAGCTGAGCCTAAAAATAATTGGTTATTCTAAATTGGGAGAATATGATAAAAAAACAATTGGCGACTACTAAATTTAAAAAACAAACAAAACTATATTTAGCATTGAGTAAGAAAGTATATACTGTACTATGGTGTAAACAAATCAATGGTAAAATATTTGAGGTCTAGTTAGATTTATTGCTCAGAAAGGGTGCTACACTTCTGAATTCTCTGTTTTCAGTTGACATTTCAGGGGATTGACTTTTTTAGTTCTAGACTTTTAGACTCCAGTTCTCCAATATGCAGGAAAAGCCCACACAGTGGTAATGTGAGCTTCCTGGAGTTGAGGGATGATGCGAGTCAGGCCTTTCCTGCAGGTTCCTCATCGTAGGGGCGAGGGAGCAGTTTAGTCCCCATGCCCATCCAATCCTTGCAGCAAGCCCAGCCCAGAGCCAGTGCTGCTGAAATCTTTTTTTGTGGTCTGGACTTCACAAAGACTGAACAGATTACCTGAGGGTTTATTGTGGCTGCTCAGTGATCTCTTCTAGATGGTGACATCATGAAATTATGCACCGTGACTACTGTTATTTAAATTAGGTATTCCATGTGCCACAATTTAATGTGCAATCACTCCTTGTTGCCTTAACAATATCCCCTTCGGTCATGATTTTTTAAATTACATTTTTATATGTAATTTGTGTGAACTCAATGGGTTTTGAGAAGCTGCCTTGCCAAAACTCTAAAAACAAATCTATGCATTATAAAATAGATACACAAATGGAAAACGTAACATGGTACAATTGTGCACTCAGTGACCGAAGGGGATATAGAACAAGTTCAGAACTTGCAGCGTAGTAAAAATAACTTGCTAATCTAGAATGATGACTGTATTTGATGGTGCATTACATTTTATTTGATCTGCGCATGAGTACAAATACCAGAAACCAAGCAGCACGGACTTTATGTTTATAGATTAAGCAAGGAACAGACATGTGCAAAGCAGAGACTGCTTTTTGTTTTTCACTCTTAAAGTAATTAATACGTTATCAAAACTACCTCAGGGGGAAGGGTTAGGAACTCGAACAGATTCCAGATGGTGGTAGGTAAGGAGGAGGTTAAATATAAAGTATATTCAGTGCCAGGGGGTGTCCACAGCAGCCCATTATTTTGCAGTTTCCACCCATTATCTCTCTCTTTCTCCTGGCAGAATAGCAACAGGTTACTGACTTTGTGCACTACCCTTTTTTCATTGTAATCATACAAGGTCAATTAGTACTAAATCAGCCATGTCCACAAAGGATGCAGGATGTTTTCAAGGACAAAGGATGCCAGACTTCATTTAAGAGGGACGATGCAGATATTCTTTGAATGCCAAGTAGTGATAGATGAAAAGCACTCTCTGTTGACAACGCTTCACAGTCTGTTAAATGTCACGTTGTTACATGCCATTCACATTGCTGCTTGTTTCTTTATTAATTTGAGCAATATTACACATTTTTGAGTGTGGTTTTGTGATGTCTTGTAATTTTGGAAGTGTAAAAAATAGGTTATTGCATTCTTGAGAACCAATTTTGAATAAAACTAATCCTGCTTTTTAAAACTTCTGTGAGGCACAGATTTAATAATCCAACAGCGCCCAAGGCTGTACTTCTCTAAGGCTACTCTTGCTGAATAAATCAATCAACAAGCATTTCGCACCTCTGTGATAGCCACTGATTGTAGAAGCATATGAAAAAGCTGTTCTAATTGATCCTCTGCACACAGTACCTCTTGTACAGCACAATAACAGGACATATCCATACAGAATCAGTCAAACTAAAGAAGGTTGTTACAGTGTTAAACTAGAGAAAATCACATTAATCCAATAGGTGGAAACTGCCACTGAGTTGTTGCCGAGTTATTTATATAAATGTGGATGCAGTTGCTTGCTGTATGCTTGTGTGCGGCTTTTGTTGTGCGTTGTGGAAACACATGCTGAAAAACGGTGGGATCCCAGGACATATCGCAGCCTTACCCCTGTAAAAAGCATAAGGACTGCACTTGAGGGACCTGTCCTTAAGTCCCCATTATGGTGGTGTTTTAGGATGTGTACCACAGTTCACTAGGAGTACTGGTAAGGCTGGTGCTTTTACTGCGAGATGTACACTGGTTTTGATTCAATTGAATTTTTGTGGCATTGACCCTCAAACAAGCATCTGATTGTGACTCTTCATCACTGCAGTTCAGACCTGAAATTGAACTTTAAGCTGAGGGAACACAAAGCCACTTTTTCAGGAACAGTGGCTTGAATCCTGGTTCCAGGAGACCGGGAGACCTAGTTTGAGACAACTTTGCTGTATCAAACCCCAAGTCTCCCCTGCTGTGCCATGAAGCAGCCTGAAACCTAGTCTCCTGAAACTAAGTTCCAATCCACAAAGTGGTTTTGTATTCCCTCAGATTTAAACCCAAAGACTTCATAATATCCCATTGCCATTCCACTGATCCATTGCATCTAGATGTGTGACCTCTGTAATATGTGTAATTAATCCATAGCAACCCATATGACAGTACTACAGGTATATATACTTCAGCACTGCCAGAAATCATATAGTCTTCCAAAATACAAAACATTCTATATTGCTACTGGCAGTGTTCTAGTATCCTATATTAGTTTTCACAAGTGAATCCAAGAATTTTCATTAACTGCTTTCTGTTGTTTCTTTTTCTTTTTTTTGTTTTTACTCCAATGTAGTTTGGATCAACCTGAAGTGACTTGTGTATGAACCCGTTCCCAAAGGGTTCAAACCAAACCAGTGCCTCCTAATCTGTATGGATCAAAACATTCTAGCCAGTCAAAGCATCCAGCTGGCTACTTCCAGGCCATAAACTGGCCAATCATTTTCCTGCATGTTTTTATTAATGGGATTCAATTTGATAACTTATTTCGTTAAGGAATGTGTAGCTGGTGTTCTCTGAACACTACCATCTGGATGCAAAGCTACTGTAGCCAATAAGAGTGAGTCTTATAAACTGCAAACAGGAAGCAGATGCATTGTGATTAGAGGCACGGATGTGATGACAGGCAATGAACCTGTGCATTGAAATGAGTCATTAATTCAGAAGGGTTCTAATGAACATGTGCACTGAAATGAGTCATTAGTGCAGAAAGGTTCTAATGAACCTGTGCACTGAAATGAGTCATTAATTCAGAAAGGTTCTAATGAACCTGTGCACTGAAATGAGTCATTAATTCAGAAAAGGTTCTAATGAACCTGTGCACTGAAGTGAGTCATTAATTCAGAAAAGTTCTAATGAACCTGTGCACTGAAATGAGTCATTAATTCAGAAAGGTTCTAATGAACCTGTGCACTGAAATGAGTCATTAATTCAGAAAGGTTCTAATGAACCTGTGCACTGAAATGAGTCATTAATTCAGAAAGGTTCTAATGAACCTGTGCACTGACATGAGTCATTAATTCAGAAAGGTTCTAATGAACCTGTGCACTGACATGAGTCATTAATTCAGAAAGGTTCTAATGAACCTGTGCACTGAAATGAGTCATTAATTCAGAAAGGTTCTAATGAACCTGTGCACTGAAATGAGTCATTAATTCAGAAAGGTTCTAATGAACCTGTGCACTGAAATGAGTCATTAATTCAGAAAGGTTCTAATGAACCTGTGCACTGAAATGAGTCATTAATTCAGAAAGGTTCTAATGAACCTGTGCACTGAAATGAGTCATTAATTCAGAAAGGTTCTAATGAACCTGTGCACTGAAATGAGTCATTAATTCAGAAAGGTTCTAATGAACCTGTGCACTGAAATGAGTCATTAATTCAGAAAGGATATTGTTGTTTTGTATTGGTGTTATAAACACCTACAGCAACTCCACAAGTACTTTTTTGAATAGATAAATTCTTCCTAACACGATTTGGTTTGCCAATTAAATAGGCTGTGAAGTATCTATATATTTGAAGATCCCCTTTTTTATACATTGAACATTAATTAAATACGGTTTACAATAACTCTTAGATCCTTTTCATGTTCATAAGAACCAGGTTTAAAAAACAAACAAACATCTATTTAAAAGAAAAGTTGATAATTGACATGCAAAAACAAATAATCAAAAGCCTATAATACCACAAGAGATCAGGACAGACCTGGTGGGCACCTCCCATACGTGCCTCATACACTACATGAGTTAATATAATGGGCAATGCCTAGTGGTCACAGCCAGTATATTTTGCATATAGGCATAGGCACTGTAAATTGTAATATATGTTTCACATAAAATAATCTTTAAACATAGTATGTGTACATTGGGAAGGCAACAAGGAGTGATTGCACATTAAAGGTAAACTGGATTACATATATTTGCACTTTATTTATTTGTAAATGTGTTGGTTTGTGTGATCAGTCTAGAAGACCTTTTTTTTGGTACCCAATGTTAAAGTTAGACCTCATGCTGGCACAAAATATTACCACAAATCAGAAACACCTGCTTTGAAAATAATAGTAATAACAACATCCATAATATTACTACTACTAATAATAAAGAAGTGCCTATAGGTAGAGCTATCTATTCTGGCAATCGTAAACCTTCCAGCTAATGAGAGCTCACTTTTAAATGTCACTTCATTTTCACCTGAGCAGGAAAAAAGCTAAATAGATTATAAAAGTCTGCTTTTCGAATCTCAGGTCACCAGGACATAAATACATGAAACATAACAGCAGGAGTTTCAGCTCATTATCAATTTTTTTTTTTTTTCCTTTTAACTTCGAGGAGTCTTACACTGAGCTTGATGGTCCATCTTGATTTTTTTGCGAGTTTTGGACTGCTGCTCCTTGAGTCGAAAAACATCAAACACGATTCGCTTGTCACCTGAGTTAGGATAAGTAGGATACCTGTGTCCATTACATCACACCCTTGACAGTGGGCTTGAAGTAATATAAATATTGATACACACAACAGTTAAGCACTGCCACAATTACTGTTCATATTGTATATGCAGTACAGTATAGGCCCTTATCAATCATAGCCCTTAAAACAAGCAACAGTTATTCGGTGCTTGGTAAGAGTATGCAGGGTTTCAGAGACCTTCATTAGTTCAGCAAATCAGGTGAAGACACACCCGTGGTCCCAGAGGCTGTAGGACTTAAATAGGTAAAAGTGTTTATTCAAAGTTTCAAATTTGGGCTTACAGACATTATTATTCCAAACAATCAGAAAGTGGTCACTGTGACTTTAAACCCCTTGCAACCAATAGCAGGTACAATTGAATGTTTCGTTCTCAAGTTTAAACAGAAGGTGCTTTCCAGCTTCACAGAGGAGAGCTTATGTTAAGTACATCTAAGTAAAGTTTGTGAACTAAAAGCGGTATAAATGAGGCTAGGTGGAAATACAGAGTTGCAATGCTTAAAGTGAGGTCTACACCTAATACAACTTTCCATTTGTTCAGATATATCTCCATGAGGTAAAGATACATTATATTTTGCACGTTTAATACTCTTTCTATAAAGACCACTGTCTCTCCAGCAGACGCTGGGGGAAGGTTTAACTGTTTGATTGTTGTCTCTATTTGGAATTAAAAATCCAGACCTGCGCCTGATTATAAATAGCCAGATGGTCTTTGTGATAATGGTTGGAGTTGCAAACCAAAATAGGTTATTCATAGTACCATAGTAATTTTTTTTCAGCAACTGCATAGGAATACAAATGAAATGCTGAAAATATAAAACCAGTAAGTTCAATCAATATCATACACAGTTTTACAAAGAGAATGTTGGGGGAAGCAATGTTGAACTCTAACTACCTGTGGCAAAGCTTGTTAGAGAACTTAGAAACTCTGAATGAAGTTCACAGCTCAGCCGGTTGGACAGTCAGGAATATCCTGGCGCTAACTGGGTGGGCCAGGTCCTTGTTTTGTTAGGCACCCATCCAAACCTACAGTATTTTTTTCTATAAAATACAAAACGTTAGTAGCAACAATAAACCAAAAAAGGCCATTTCGGAACATTCAAATCACTGGAGATTTCGATTCTCTATGGTAACCAGACAGAGAGAGAGGAGTGAGTGAAGCAAGTATAAACTATGGAGGGGGGCAATTACGTCCACAGTGCGAGAGATTTTCCAGCTCTACTCCCCATTGTCAGGGCTGTGAGCATGCTGTAAAATATATACCACCGTTCATACAGACACAGACTTAAAAAAATAAAAAGTATTTAAGTAATTATTGTAAATTATTCACAAGTACAGTGCATATAGTTTCTATTTTGACAATACTGGTTTGTCTTGAGGGACTTTTCAAGGGATGTGTGCCTGCCTGTCTGCCTGCCTGCCTCATGCTTGTCTGCCTGGGGTTGAGTCAGCCAGTTTGCTGCCATGTTGTTCAATGACATACTGCAGGTCCCTGTCTGCATTGCCATGAGGAGGTCCTTTGGGCTTATGGTAGTGGCGCCACATTTCTCTTCTCCAGCTGGGTCTGTGAGACGGAGCGGCTCGCAGATCTCACATAGCCGCCACAAAGGTAGCCAGCCTGCGCCAGAAATATACTTTTGTTTTTTGTGGCTTGGCTAAATCAACCATGGCCAACATTCAAAACCAACAGACTTCTAATCAAATGGCATCACTGTTAGCAACTGTCACCAGATTTTATTTTTCGCTGTCATATGCTTTATATCTGTACTGATATATAATTATGTGAACAAATTCAGAAAAGGACCTATTTTAACGATTTAAACAGTAACGGAATTTTGATCTGCATCCGTATGGATGAAAATGCACCTTGATTTCAACATGTTGATATCAAGTGTAGAGAGTGTCATGAGCGAGTGAACACGGGTGTGGATGTGGGGATGTTGACCTGGGCTACATTGCTGACACAGGAATACCGAATGGAAGTGTTTAACAACTTTCAGGGTGAGGTTTAATTAAGAGATGAGTTATTAGTACTAGTTTCCAATATGTAATAATTAGGATAAACCCCTTTTTATATCTGTAGCATTCTTTTGTTCATTCATTTGTTTTTAATATTCATTTGTTTTTAATAAATTCAATTTTTTTTGTTAATGAAATGAAACAGATCCAACTAGTTTTTATGTATATTGCAATTTGGTAGACAACACTGAAATGATGATGATTATTATTATTAGTAGTAGTAGTAGTAGTAGTAGTAGTAGTACAAAGAACATCCTGCAGTGTGAGCTCCTATAAGCTCCTACAGCTGAAGGCAGCACAGATTATAAAACAATGCTTCTAGGCACGGCATGGCCTTTTACCTGGCAGGAAATGTCAAAAGCAATCCTTTCTTAATGTGACTGCTGGGTAACAGATTGTGGGGGATTAGTAATAGTTCTGATAATGGCAGGTATAATTTACTTTGAAAAGATGCCTTTCTCTAAGCAGTGTAAGTTCTGTGTAATATAATTCCAATACCAGTTTGAGCCAGATGTATGTATCTTCTAGACATAGCATTACAAAGACCCTACCTTCAGCTGCTTTCCTTTGTGGCAAGAGAAGTTGCACTTACTTCATTTTTTTCTTCTACATTATTTTTGTGGGGGCTTGTAGCAGGGCTGGGGTCATGCAATAAGGAAGTTGTTTATTGTAAGTACGAGTGTTGTGATTGTGTTGCGATTGGAACGTGTGTATATCTGAGGTTGAAGTTGTGTGAACTGCTCTAGAGACAGGGAGTTAGTTTCGGGATAGTAGACCCCACCCAGTATAGCAGACAGGTGTGGAAGCGGGACCTCCATTTGTTAGCGGAGTAGCACGCGCCATCGTCATGGCACCTTTTATTTGATAGTTTTTTGTACAGTGTTTTTTTTGCCTTTTGTACGCCAGGCCGTGTGTCCCCCGTGAGCTACCATTGCTGGTAGCGTCATGTGAGGTTCCTGTACTCTATGTAAATAAACCTGCACGCCTGCGGGGCGTGTCAACCTTCTGTCTCTGTCTCTGTCTCCTGTCAATCAAGCAGCGAACACTGCTTCATTCATTTCAAGTACATCTTTCATCACGTGTAACGAGTCCCCTTTTACAGGGCTTTTTTCTTTTCTTTTTTTAAAACAGACTTTAAAATAACTGGCAACTGGTCTAATTGCCAGGCGCGGCAGAGGAAAGTATCTGTCTCCTTGAAATAAACAATGATGTATATGTTTAAAATGATCACAGGCTCACCACAAATGAATAGCTGAGTGGAGTTCCACGAGCCATGTGACTGCTAGTGGGGGCTGTTGGTTGGTCACCCTCTCATTTTCTGGATTTTGACAGGCTTTCTTGGCCTTACTGCACAGCCTCTGGGGCTCCGCTTAGATGCTGCATGTTGGAATAACAGCTTTGAACATGCACTTCAGTGGGCGATACCAAAAAAACACGGCACTCAAAATGTAGTAGTGATGACTTCATAACAACGCTCCTTTTAATCCCAGGTTCAAGATACCATTAGTCATATCAGAAACAATTATAGGATTTGCCTTAAACGGCGGTTGCTGAGTGCTTCTACAAAACCTGGTATGCCGACCAGCACTCCTGCGCCCAAGCAGCACCCCGTTCTTCAATGCTTCAATCTATTTGTTTAAACCAGATTAAGGCTCATAATTTGATGCTTATTACAGTATCTTATTACAGTCTTTTTTTCAACTTTCAGTTATTAAGAAAATATAGCAGATAATTCTTAGATCAGGGTTTCAATGTGATTATTTTCTATATTTATAGCCAGCCTTTTTTATACCTCCAGTGTAGATTTCAAAAATACAACCCTGCTTTATGACCGGTTTCATTTCCCTGACATAACTTTCCAGAGCATCTGTAAAATGTATTTTAAAGTGAAAGCTAATCAAACTATAACGTACGTTTTTGCTGTTACATTACTACTGAAGAAAGACTGTACAACACAGCCAATAAAATACAATGGGCGTACCTGGTCCTAGGATTGAAATCGGTTCTGATTCATAGCTCCCGCGGATATAAGATGGAAAACCAACTAATTAACGAAATAGCCATCCACAGGATTTCCTGGAAGAAGCATAGGATTTTTTTCAGAACTCTGTTAAACTAGACTGCATTTAATTTTAAGCAAGTTAATAATTCATTAATTACTGAAATTCACAATGGAGGACATAAAGCACTGTTTTTTAGTTGGCCACATCAATATAGTAGCTAGTCTACTAGGAATCTGAGCTCCGGAGTGCCGCCTAGCTGAAACCACAAAGACATTTCCTGACTCCCATGGTGGTTTCTGATGAATTTGTCCACAGATTGTTGTGGGTCTGTATAGTGGTGCACTTTAGGAAGGGGTCAAGATGCCTGAAAGTCATTTCAGGCTTAGAAAAGCAATTTAAAGGTGCTGTAGCTTTTAAATTACTCTTAGTTCTTAACGACTCCTTTAAGTGGCTTCATTGGAATCAGGCTTTCATTACCCTGAAATATTTGGGAATGTGTGTATTCACAAAAAAAGGTTTTCGAATGCTGTCCTTATTTTATTAGCATATCTGGTATGAAGACAGGTTCGATGTAGTGCTGTACTCCAGGCCTTTCAATTTACCCCAGGATCGGATGACCTTTTACAAAGTACCAGTGAACCAGCGCATGAATGCCTGCAGTAAATAAGCAGGACCAAAGGAAAATATTAAGATCGACTAGTTTCTTAATAACATGGAAACATTTGATATATTTTACTTCAGACAAAGATGGCCTTACTGATATTGTATGGAAAAAGCTTTATGACAGCCCAGTCCTCATTCCTCTAGAGCAGGGGTAGGCAACTCCAGTCCAGGAAGGCCACTCCAGATTTAACAGATATAATGAAACAACTGACTGCTTCAGGACCTGTATGGAGGTTTAACTGGGTTAATTAAACAATTAAAATCACGACTGTAACAAAGACCTGGACCTGAATTATTGCTTCCAAGGATTTTTGTGATCACAGCCAAGGCATTGGTTGTCCAGTTCACACTCATATGCCACATGCAATCACGATTTCCAGAGTCTTACTGAATATGTTAATAGTTGTATAGCTGTGGTGTTGAACTGTTTGCATTTGCATGTGAAGAGAGAGAGTGCATGCACTCTATTTGCTACAATGTCCATATCTAAAGGGTGCATGAACTAGCTGGAATAACTATTCTTGGACCATAGAAAAAAAACCCACCTAAACTCAAAAGCTTAAGAAACATAGTCTTAGACAATGTTATTTTAGATTTCACAAATTTTTGAAAGGATCCATGAACCAGCAAAGAGTTTTATTTAAAATCTTTTTGACTCACAAAAGGTCCAGTCACCTTGGGGTTTTGTTGCTTGTTCTAAGCCTGATGTAAGCACTGCCGACCGCTGGTCTATTTAGAAGATGAATGCTGTGCCATTAGGATCCTACAGGAAAAACAATTGATTAACCAGAAATCAGAAACACATTGCCAGATCTTTATTGGTGCTTATTCGGGGCATGGAAACAATTATATGTCTATCTTTAAAAAAAAAAAAAACGGCTGTTGTTACAGAATTGTTTTTGCAATATTTTCCAAGTCTGAGGTTCATATTTTGCTAAAACCTCCAAGTCTACCAAAGTCATCATGTCAATCCAAAATTATACAAAACAAAAACTTTTATTTAAAGTAATTGTAGCTGATTGGTTGTTGACAGGAAAGAAGTCTGTGAAGGGGTGGGGACAACATCACTCTCCAGGTGAAATGACCCAGGAAGTACAAGGCAGTCTTAAACATGACTTGTAAACAGGATTTATTTAACCTAGTGTAGTACCAGATATCATGTTTAAAATGCAAATACAGGTGTGCTGCAACATGTGTTTCTTTCTAACCTGCACATTTCAGACCTATATAAAATGGTTGTGCATGTGTTTCTTTTTAACCTGCACATTTCAGACCTATATAAAATGGTTGTGCATGTGTTTCTTTTTAACCTGCACATTTCAGACCTATATAAAATGGTTGTGCATGGCAGATACATTTTATTCTACTATGGGGTACGCTACAATTACTTAAAAGTCCTTGCATCAGTTGAAGGTGCCAATCTGGATTTCAGTGTTCGCGCTAGGCCGTGCCACTGCGCCAATGCCCCCCTGAAATAAAAAATGTCCCGCTGAAATTCTCTTAACGCGCCCGTGTGTCCCCCTTCCCAGACTAGACGCAATACCAATATGCAGTAAATTAATGCATTTTGTATTAACATGACATGTCTGACAACATGCTAATCTTTTTTACTTGTTTGTCTACACTTGCGTTTTCATAATTAAACTCCCGTGCCATTATTCCTCAGTCCAATAGAATGTGCTCACACCCTCCCTGGTTACAGTGAGTTTCACAGTAAACCCTGGATGACAGCATCAGGCTTGTTAACAACATGGCCCGGCTCAAATAAAACCTTGTATCTCTGTTACACCCGAACATTACTTCTGGAAGAATAAGTAGTCAGCTTTGGCAGTGACTGTTGAAATGTATGCAATTATATTTGTGCTTAAAAATACTGTGAAATTCATCCACTGTAAACTTATCTATGTGCTAGAAAAAATATCTGTCTGATGTTTGGACATATGGAGTGACCTAGCAAGTGAATGGGAGAAATGTGTACTTACATAAGAACATAAGAACATAAGAACGTTTACAAACGAGAGGAGGCCATTCAGCCCATCTTGCTCGTTTGGTTGTTAGTAGCTTATTGATCCCAGAATCTCATCAAGCAGCTTCTTGAAGTATCCCAGGGTGTCAGCTTCAACAACATTAATGGGGAGTTGGTTCCAGACTCTCACAATTCTCTGTGTAAAAAAGTGCCTCCTATTTTATGTTCTGAATGCCCCTTTATCTAATCTCCATTTGCACCCCTGGTCCTTGTTTCTTTTTTCAGGTCAAAGAAGTCCCCTGGGTTGACATTGTCTATACCTTTTAGGATTTTTAATGTTTGAATCAGATCGCCGCATAGTCTTCTTTGTTCAAGACTGAATAGATTCAATTCTTTTAGCCTGTCTGCATACGACATGCCTTTTAAACCCGGGATAATTCTGGTTGCTCTTCTTTGCACTCTTTCTATAGCAGCAATATCCTTTATGTAACAAGGTGACCAGAACTGAACACAATATTGTAGATGAGGTCTTACTAATGCATTGTAAAGTTTTAACATTACTTCATTGATTTAAATTCAACACTTCTCACAATATATCTGAGCATCTTGTTGGCCTTTTTTTTTTTATAGTTTCCCCACATTGTCTAGATGAAGTCAACATAAACTCCTTGGTCTTTTTCATAGTTCCCTTCTTCAATTTCAGTATCTCCCATATGATATTTATAATGCACATTTTTATTGCCTGCATGCAATACTTTACACTTTTCTCTATTAAATGTCATTTGCCATGTGTCTGCCCAGTTCTGAATGCTGTCTAGATCATTTTGATCTACTGCGTACTGCAGTAGTTTATAGACACATGCAGTAGATTTGTGAAACGAAAACCGCATCGTTGATTTAAAAAAAAAAAAAAAAAAAAGAAAAAAGTAGCCTACGGTAACGTTATAAAATATGTGAAATGTGTCTTTTCTATGACAAAAAATGATAAAATTCAGGGCCAAAATAATTCAGTATGTGTTAAGCACAAACTGTCTCTTGGCCATTTCACCAGTAGGCCTATAACAGCATGATAAAAAAAAAAAAAAAAAAAATATATATATATATATATATATATATATATATATATATATATACAGTGAATGTAATTTTATACAGCACTGTATATAATACATCTTGCATTGAGAAAACACCACTGGAATCGGAATAAAGGAAATTATTATGTAATACAGTTCACATGCAGTCACGGTTTTGGTAAGCAGCATTTTCAAAACCATATCATTATGTGCAGTATTTAAATATGTTAATATAGCAAATCCACAAAACCAACGAAATACATATTGTATATTTGACATTTTATTTCTAGTGTTCTGTGTAACACGGGCCATCGTTTAACCTGGAAAAAAATTAAATACAGTACCTGAAGCAGACATACGCGTTTATCATATCAATAACATCAAAGTGTGTTGTAAAAATAAATCAAAAATTGTTTTGAAAACTGTCCAAAATATTTATTTAGTACCACTTGCCAATCTATTGCAAACTTTTGTCATGTAATCAACGTTTAATCGCTAACACCAGACTGATGTGCTGTGACAGAGCGTTCAGCACACATGATTAATTTACATATTAAATATGTACATTTTAAATAAGCCCTGTTGTTTAAATGTCATATAAACAGTTGGGCGGTTACTGCAGTCTGTGATTGGGATAGAAAAAAAAAAGCATATTTTCTAAAACTAAAAGCCTAGTCTTTAACTCATTTTATTTCTTGTGTGCGTTCATGCCTGCAAATCGGTATTTAGTTTTTTGTAACTTAAGTACTATTGGTTAATTTCAAAATACATTACCACACAGATCACTGATGATGGCAATTCCCTGCCATCATCAGTGATCTGTGTGGTAACAAAAAGGGACATCCATCACACTAATACTAGGAAAGCGTTTTATTATTATTTTTTAATTAGCAACAGTACTGTACGTTTTAGTCACCAAGAATTTATAAATGCCAATAATATGTTTTCGTAATGAGGTCAGCTGTAGAGATGCGTGGATAATGAACTGTTCTTTGCCTTATTTTCTGTAATTTTATTATCAATAAAAATACATGATTGCCATTTGCTATCATGGAATAGTCCTATGTCATTTCTGAGTGATTGAGGCTAGCACGGAGGCTTTGTTGATTTTAATTAATTAGTAATTACAATAAAATAATGTTGATGCTTCCAACAACTAGAAACCTGGGACTGTTTTTATCCAAAAGTAAATATGTATATTTTTCCATAATAATACTGTAACTTTTATAATTGTATCCATCACACACTCCAAGGCTTGTGCGTTCTTTTGTTGTATCATGTTATTGTACAGCCTTTTTTTCTGTTTTCATTTTATTATGACTCTATGACTTTTGCCTGATTGACTGGTGGAGGGGTGGAGGGGTGAGTCAGTTTATCAATCTTTACTCCCTTTCCCATTCAACCTGTACCCTTAAAGTTTTTGGGAGCATAGAACATTTAAATTAATTGTCAAATCATGGTATTGTGATTCTCCTGGTGTTTGCTGCCATCAAAGTCTCCTGGATCAACAGTTAAAACAAAAACTTAAGAAATAAATTAATTTCCCTGTACTAGATGTGAGTCCAGCAGCAGAAAGCAGCTTAGCCAGCCTCCCCTCTCACTACACATTGCTCCGGAGACCCCAGCAAGCCCAAAGCACAAGCACCTGAAACACTGGGTCCTGTATGAGAAGGGCTGTTTATAATTGAATAAACACATCTCAAATATAGCTCAGCATATCACAATCAAAGGCTGCAGTGCAATACAATCATGTGAGCCTTTGTATTTGTCCTTGTAAGGCAAGACTTTATGAAAAAACAATTCTATCAGCCTCACGCAAGGTCATGCATTATCCAAACCATGTTACCAGTGGCTTGGTTTATAAGCATGAGGTAACTGCCAGTGCTGTGCAATGTATAGCAGTGCTCTGTTTATTCTGTGCATGCTAATGCACAACTTCAAGCTGTTATGTTTTAAAAGTCCATAACATGTCTCTGTGCAGATCTGGACTTGCCTTGAGATCAGAGTTAGGACTGGACTTGCCTTGAGATCAGTTAGGACTGGACTTGCCTTGAGATCACAGTTAGGACTGGACTTGCCTTGAGATCACAGTTACGACTGGACTTGCCTTGAGATCACAGTTACGGCTGGACTTGCCTTGAGATCACAGTTACGACTGGACTTGCCTTGAGATCACAGTTACGACTGGACTTGCCTTGAGATCACAGTTACGGCTGGACTTGCCTTGAGATCACAGTTACGACTGGACTTGCCTTGAGATCACAGTTACGGCTGGACTTGCCTTGAGATCACAGTTACGGCTGGACTTGCCTTGAGATCACAGATACGACTGGACTTGCCTTGAGATCACAGTTACGGCTGGACTTGCCTTGAGATCACAGTTACGGCTGGACTTGCCTTGAGATCACAGTTACGGCTGGACTTGCCTTGAGATCACAGTTACGGCTGGACTTGCCTTGAGATCACAGTTACGGCTGGACTTGCCTTGAGATCACAGTTACGGCTGGACTTGCCTTGAGATCACAGATACGACTGGACTTGCCTTGAGATCACAGTTACGGCTGGACTTGCCTTGAGATCACAGTTACGGCTGGACTTGCCTTGAGATCACAGTTACGGCTGGACTTGCCTTGAGATCACAGTTACGGCTGGACTTGCCTTGAGATCACAGTTACGGCTGGACTTGCCTTGAGATCACAGTTACGGCTGGACTTGCCTTGAGATCACAGTTACGGCTGGACTTGCCTTGAGATCACAGTTACGGCTGGACTTGCCTTGAGATCACAGTTACGGCTGGACTTGCCTTGAGATCACAGTTACGGCTGGACTTGCCTTGAGATCACAGTTACGGCTGGACTTGCCTTGAGATCACAGTTACGGCTGGACTTGCCTTGAGATCACAGTTACGGCTGGACTTGCCTTGAGATCACAGTTACGGCTGGACTTGCCTTGAGATCACAGTTACGGCTGGACTTGCCTTGAGATCACAGTTAGGACTGGACTTGCCTTGAGATCAGACATTGGTCAAGGGAGTCTAATGTTAGGTCCTGTTAGCACTGACAACTTAAATGCAGCACAATGCTATTGTATGTGGCAATGTAGTTGTTTTGATGCAGTAACAGTACATTAGAAATATTGCAGTGTTTGTTTTGGTAGGTCAGAGTCCCGCATGACATTTCAGCTTATGTATGGAAGTTTTGTTCCGCTTGTTCCACCACAATCATTATGATGTTCATGATGAAAACCATATGTGTGACAGAGATTGAAACTGGCTTCTATTTTAAAAAGTTGACTTGCTTGCACTCTGTGTATGATTGGTAAAAATAACATATTGTGAATTATTTGGCTGGCATTTGTGAAAACATGCAGACACAAACACACACACTGTGCAAGACAGACAAAAACAAGTAAGCATAAAACATGGAGGACAAATAGATTATGCTGAATGCCAATTTAAAACTGCCAATGCTGCTGGCATACTTTAATATGCATTGTCCATGAACGCTGGAAACCCTGCATTTACCTGTCTGCCATGGAAATCAACATGTTATACAAGAAATCAGACTACATATTACACCATGGACTACATATTACACCAATTGCTGTGTAATACGTAGTTCCCTGTGAAAATTCCCATTTCTGAAAGAGTAGTGTTAATATACATATTTCTTATCACTTCAGAATAAATACAGCAAACGTTTGCCTTATGGACATGTCACAAGGTGACTGAATTCGCCACTCATATGCAGCCTGTGTAAGCACTTTTCTTTTGAGCATGTTACCAATTGTGTATGTGTGTGTACTTTTATTCACTTTTTGATTTACATTATTTGGAACACGTTTTATAAATATATGTTTTTGCTTTACTATTATTTACGCTTTTGATTTTTCACGCATGTTTCACAAAGAGTATTGTTTGTTTTTGTAGAGGTACGGGGCTGTATGAGGTGGTTTAGATGTGACGGCAGAGAGGCTGCTGGGTGATGTAGTTTTTACTGAGATGGCTACAAGCAAACTGGTGATTGGATCGGGTGCAATGTGAATTATATGGGCTGGCTGACGATAGGTCGGTAGGGCAATAGGGGAGGAGCATCCCTGTATTTAGACATGAAAAGGAGAGCAGCAGAAGGAGCGGGGCAGCGAAAGCAGACAAGACGAGGATTCGGATGAGCTGGAAAATGAACAGGAACGACAGAGAATCGCAGGAGAGAGGAAGGACGAAAACTAAAACTGCAAGTAAGCTGGATCTGAAAGGTCAGAAGCAGCTGCAGGGCAGCATCAACGAGAGCTTGACAAACACAGACTTCAGGGAAGTGATCAGTGGGTTTGTTTTATTCAGAAGTATTTATCTGGCCTCTCTAAAAACCATCCCTGTTTTTAGTTTCATTATCCAGTTTTTACCCTGAGTGCTTTTATTAGTTTAGTGTATTTCGTTTATCCTTTTTTATCCCTATTTTATCACGTTTGGCATCGTAAGGAGCTCCAAAAAATAACTAAAGCCAATGTGATTTTAGTAGTGATTTCACCATTACTGTTTTGGTGTCTTGTAATAAATATTAGTTGTATTTAGAGGAAGGAAAGCCATGGCAGGCAAGCATTGTTTGTGTTTTTAAACTGTTTATTAGCATTTTTCTTTTTGCCTCCATAGAGTACTATTAGAGAGAGCCATGCAGGACCAGTCCAGGCTGTTGCAGTACACTGATGCAAATCCTCGCTCTCGGTCCTGGAAAGACAACTATCCGGTCCGGCAGCAAGTGGGCGTGGCCTCAACAGTTTTCTTAGACTTCCCTTTTTTATCTTGTGTTTTTTCTTTTCTACTTTGCACTCTAGCCAAAGGAGTGGGTGTATTTTATTTGTTACTTCTCCACCCTAGCTATAATGTGGGTGATGATTATCTGGTTTAAAAAAATATTTTACATATTATAAAAATAAAACATGTTTTAACTTTAATTTTAAGTGCTTGTGTTGTTTGTCTCTGTGTAGGCTGGTCTCTGGTCTGCATCCTACTTGGGCCCTGGTGCCCACAACCAGTAAGTGACGTAGTCGGCTACACCGGTGACACCCCCATCTCTTGCGACACACACTACCTGTTACACAGCATTTAGGAACCTGGCAGCTGGCTTAGCTTGCTTCCGGTAAATGACTGAACACACTGCATAGAGCTGCACAATTTCTTTCAAAGGAAAAAGACTCCAGCTGCATCAAAGATCAGAAATATTTCTACGAAAGATGGCTCTGTCCAGTATAAGAAGGGGACATTTCATGTGTCTGTTTTATTTTTACATTTATTTATGTTTTTCTTTTTTGATAATTCATTGATAGTTAGAAAGTCTTTAAAAGGTGGATATAAAAAATGAAATATTCTACAATTTAGCATTTACTGTTTTTTCAGGTAAGCATTTAAATATTTAGGAAAATTTGTCAAATAACAACTTGATAAAATTATACATTTTGAAAGGACTACACTTTTTTCTGCTTTAATAAATATTACATTTAAATCGTGAAATATCTTAAAATGCCTTTTTTTTAGACCGTGAAATAAGCCATTTTTTACCGTGAAAAAACCCCAGCCCTAATGATATTGCTGGAAACCTTGGCTAGCACTCTTTAAGGATACTGTACATGGCAAACAATTGAATTGCAGGCTTTTTAAAGTAACACTTTCATCTTAAATGCTAGAATTTCAGATCTGCATCCCTAGCTTCAAGGCTTTGCAGTTCATGTTACTGATTTTCTAAATGTCTCAGCAGCTACATTCCTTCCTTAAAGCACAGGCACAAGCACACAGAGTTATCTCTAGCACTGCTATTAGCATTATCATTAAGTGTATGTCTGTGTGCAAGGCCTTAAAGGACACCATGTGTCCTGTTCCCACGGTGATTATCAGAAATGCTCTATCTGCATCCTCTGGATGAACTTGCTGAGCAGATATAGACAGCACAGCTTATCCCACGAGACCAAATTCTCCAAACCGCTTTTATTAATGAAGAGCATTTCACAAAAAAATTAATAAGTAACCGGCGACAAGAATTTTAAGGATACTGTATCTTTCATATACATGTATACATCTACAATTATTTACCATTAAAGTAAAAGGTTTATTTTATAAATCGGTTTCACTTACATTTTAAAAATGTATTTCTGTTTTAATGGATAAATTGCATTAAAACAGACTAATTCATTATTCTTGCTGGTCAGTTTTTAAACTTCTTTGCAGACTCGTGAATTGGAATATGCATGTCTATGTAAGAACATAAGAAAGTTTACAAACGAGAGGAGGCCATTCGGCCCATCTTGCTCGTTTGGTTGTTAGTAGCTTATTGATCCCAGAATCTCATCAAGCAGCTTCTTGAAGGATCCCAGGGTGTCGGCTTCAACAACATTACTGTACCACATATATGGAGGACAGCTCACACCACAAAGGTGAATCTTTTTAGTGAGGAATGCAGAGTCCAAAGAAACAGCCAGAAAGAGGTACTCGAGTTTCTTAAATACTTTAATAATTACGAATTGTACTTGCTCCCTGTCCAAATCATGACACAGGGATTGAAAGCAGTAACAAAATGTAGAATGAACAAATCACAATGCAGTACTTGAACCTCCTGCAAACTCTGTTTTGGGCACAGCTTAAGCCAGTGTCATTCACTGCTTTTAGAAATCATCCCCTGTGCTGACCTCGCCTTACCAAAACTAACATTATCCTTAAATGCCTCTGCTGTGTGTGGAAAGAAACACACACAGAAACTATGCATGCTTCTGTGATACTTTTTGTTTTTTAAATAAACTGTTAACTCTACCACAATTTGAAACTATTTTGGAATACAATTCTACATTTGCAGTAAGGAACTGAGAGCCACTTAAACACGTTATACAAAATAACCCATTCAATAATTTTAGGAACAATTTGAAAGCTTATTACACTCTGTAAATAAACCTGGCCTTTGTGACTCAAACTTCCTCCAAGCAATTAATTAGTTAACCCTGTCCCACCGCTGAGAGGGCCGTTCCAATTTGACTTAACCCAATTTAGAATAAGCACAGTGGAAAGCAGATTCCAGTACATGTACTCACTTTAATCATTTAAAAAAGCATAAATCTACTTTTGGTTTGTATTTCAATTGAAATTTGCTATGTTTTCATTAAGTAAATATGCACAAAATGTAACTTTTTAGTTACAGAACAGAGATTTACTCAAATTTGAGTTTCCAAACTTTGAAAATAAAATGTCAGATAGTGCAGCCCCCCACAGCATTATAATGGGGGAGCTTGCAGAAATAGCGTGTGCTAAAAGTAATGATGAAATATGGAAGAATGACCAGCACCAAGGATCTTTCCTCTCCATTAACAGCCTGTAAGGCTTCCAGTATTCTTTTATTATTTTTTTCTATTCTAAAGCACTTTGTGTCTTTGTCTGGAGCCAAATAATCCAGGAACATCCATGCCTCAAGGAGCATCTACACATAACCCTAATGCTAACCTTAGAGACACTATCATATTGTGAAATTGCTATTCAGTCCTCCATCAGAACCTCTGAAATAATATTCACTGTACATTAGATACAAAGTGTGGATGCTCCCAAACCGTTTAGTACTGGACAAATCAACAACCTCCAGTACTAAACCATTCTCTATTTTAAAATGTTCCTATTATTTCAATGTTATATTTTTACCCAGTACCAGAGCAAGGCTAAAAAGAGAAACAGACGATTAATAGCAAAAAGAAACAAAGTGGTTCCAAGGAAACTTTCGGAGTGAGTGAAGATTGGGCAATTGGGGGGCACAGCAGGAATGCTTACTAAATATAACTTTGCCATGTATCCCAGGCAATCGGCTGATGGGACTATTAGTGGGAAAAGTCTATTAACTAATTGATCCACAAAGGCACTGCAGACAGTTTCAACTGGAGATCAAAGGCATGCCTCTCCTGCAAAGATGAGTGGCAGCCCCAGACCAGATGTTTCCTCTCATGTCCTGTCATGCTTGATAATTGCATAGGATGGTTGATTTTGGCCATGCCCCTTGACAAGAAACTAAGTTAGTTAGGCTTTCCGTGCCAGAGTCCAAGCAGCCGCTGAGGTAAGGCATAGTATTATTATTATTATTATTATTAACAGTCCTGGAAATTATGCGTTTATATCTCTAGGTAGAAGCACAACTAAACTTGCTTTACAGCATGTTTTATCCCAGAGTCATAGCTCTGAGGCTCTTTCCACTTTGGAGCCGTATCATTATAGGTCAAATGTATGAAATTACTGAGGAGCCAGTATAATAATGGGGCAGGCTGTTGCAAGTGGAGCTCCAGTTTTTCATGTTCCTGGGATGAGCAGAGTCTCTTTCTCACAGCTGTTTAGGAGAGCTGACTCATATCACCCAGTCATGTGACCGACTGGCTCCCAGCCCCAGTCAAGACTGAACGCTGAGGTAAACAAGCGCTGCTGGTGCCCTTCTGGCTGGAGGTTCAACCCAAAACGCTTATACTCTACCCGTATTTTTGTGTTTATTTTTTATGGCTGTAACTGGCTTGATTAAGTGATAATGGTAGGAAAGCTGTCGTTACCGCTGAATAAAAGGTCAGATGCTGATAAAGTCAAGCTATAAGTATAGTAGCCAAGGCAAATTGACATTCAGTGGTGAAATGAGGTTACAGAATCAATGAGCAGATCATTTTCTCTATAATGGCCAATAAATTACAGTACAGAGAAAATGTTTTTCAAAATTATAATATGACTCTTAAGCAAAAAACTAAACTAAACAAAAATTACTCAGCAACACAGAAGTCCACGTAAAGATTGCTATGGAGAAAAATAATTATATATATATATATATATCTATCAGTGTTTAACTGAAGTATATAAAACCTCATCCTGCGGGTGACCATGTGCTGGTAAGAGATTTGTATGTTTGTATATGTTATAATATCATACTCGTTCTTTATACCACTCTGGTTCCACAGTATCTGCTTTGCCAGTTGGGTAGTCAGGCACACACTTCCAGCCACATGGGAGCGGGTTCTAACTACCTCAAGATCTTCAGTGTAAATCTCCTGACTGTGCAATTACTCTGCCTTTGATCTGCACTGTGTTTATGCCCAGTTCTCTCACCACCCAGGTACCACATACCAAGGCAGTGTAAATAGATTGATTGTATGCTGGAAGGGCATCACATTCATTGGAAAGATGTCATGAAAAACACACCAGTGAAAAGCCTTATGTAAAGAAACTGGCTGTGGGCAGAATGTTTACTCTCTTCTTTTTAAAACTCCAAGCAGTTTATTGAAGAACCTCTGAGGTAATATTATAATGACCATAAGCTTTACCACTCCCATTTAAATTGATGTGTATCAGAGCCAAAGCCACGCAAGCAGCCTATGGAGGATAATCAGACGACTATTGGTCTGCAAGCCTGTGCAAGGAGAATAGTTTCATAAAGCATGTTCCCAGACACACATAGGGACAAAAGACAAATGCTTTTCACAGATTACTAACATTAGCAAAATGAATATGTTTTTCTTTTCTCCAGATGATTTCAGCACAACATGCATTACCTTGTGCATAAATACTGTTTTTTTCTCAAACATTTTCCCACGTGCTGTTTTCAGCAACCATCTCCATTTTGCTGTCTGGACATCATACTGCTGCTCCATAAACTTTAAACCCTCATAAGAAATGCAGTAGCACTGAAAATAGAATTGTGTTGACGAGAAGTTAATGTTGTGTCTTATGATTGTAAATACATTTCTAATAGGATATCTAATTTCTTTCTGAAAACAGTTTGGGCAGTGGGCATAGAAAGGGCTTGTTCACTCCAAAGCTCCGTTCTTGCAAAGAGAAGAGATGGGAATATGAAGTCCAGCAGATGGATTAACCCTTTAAGGTACAAGGGACATACATGTCCCCCAAATAAAAATGTTTTCTTATTTTTGCAATGAGGTGCACGAAACAGGTTTAAAATGTACTGACAGGCTGGATCTGGTCATCCAAATGATCAGTTTCCTTGTGATACTTGAGTTACTCTCAAATGTACAGTATTTTAAGAAAAAACTGTTTGAACAACTGCTCAATTCTTTATGTACCTTAAGGGGTTAAGTCAGTTTTAATGTGATATTATTGTTTGGTAGGCAGAACTATGTTGTATAACATGTAATTCATGTGTAAAATGTGAATTTGAATGTGCTTGACACTGACACTTTCACTTCAAGGTCCTGCTGTTTAGTGACAAAAATGCTATACTCAGCAGGGGACTAAAGGCTCAATAAAAAGGATGGCAGTGCTTGGAACATGTGGGTGCCTTTCTGTAGAATGTATTCCTTCAATGAGAGATGACTCCCATGACAGGACTATTTAAACATCAAGCTGCTTCTACTGGGAGAGCAGTGTGTATTTTCCCCACCACCATGAAGACTGTTGGCTCTAGGATGTTCAACAAGTTCTTGTCTTCTACCTACTCCCACAGTAAGGTGACTACAGCCCTCATTACCAGTGCAAGTTTCCCAAACCTCTATTAAACAGATCAGTTGGGGGCTTCACAGAATTAAAACGTTCCCATGTTTGTTATCCACATTTGGTTTAAATTAAGAATAATGGCCAAGAACAACAACAACAATACATGTATGTCTTGAGAAAGAACTAACTAGCAATACAAATCCAGCTGAAATACAGACACTTATACATGGCTCTTTGGACCCAAACATGAGAACTGCAGTAAATTCTGCTTCTCACTTTAATTATAGTTTTTGCTTTGAAACAAAATCATTGCAGGCACACAGAGAGGGTCCTCATACTCGTGTCAGTATTGTGAACTTTGTAGAAAATAAACAGTTCATCGATTATTCCTAAATGCATTTGGAAAGCAGGACTGTACACTCTGTTTACATCCCATAGATGGCATATAAATAGAATGTTAGTGTAAGTATTTCCCCCCCTTTGACTCTGGGTCACAGAACGCAGTTACAGCAGACCCAGGGTCCTTACAGTGTCATATGCGGTGGCTAGAGAACAGTCCAGAGCCAGTGAGAACCAGCGAGACAGTGCGATGCACAAGATGAAGCATACCGTAAATATTTGTGTATAAATATCAATTTGTATAAATTACATTTTCCAGCAGAAAATTTCCACTATATTCTAATTGCAAAATCAATTTTCCCTGCTGGAGATGAAAAATTAAAGTGCAGAGCCTGGGATAAAAAAAAAGCAGAGCCACGGAATTTCTTTTTTGTTTTATTGTAAACAAATATATAAAAAATTATCTGCAGCAGTAATAGGATCTTTCTGTATAATGAATACACAGTAGCATTTATTTCCCTTAATAATAGTTATTAACTGCATTAGGTCTAAAAACTCTGAGGTATTCTTTTGGTGGCGTGCACAACGGTGCAGTTTCTACGTGCTGCTATCGTATGAAAATTAAAAGTAGATGCTGGCAAAATTGAAAAGAGGATTTATCGAATGACCATAACAAATTATAATCTACTCTTCAAAAAGCCAAGCCACCACAGGCAGATTTAAAGCCTGTTCAGCCCAGCGTCTGTAATTATAGGGGTAAAGTCTGTAGCACTGGAGGAGGCCCAGAAACCTTGTACAGCTCTGTTTCTTCTTTTTATTAGCTGTTCATGGCCTTCCATTTATCAAAGCTTTTCTTTTTTTTAAATGGTCACAAATTGCAAAGCGCTCAGTGTTATATGCTTTAAAGGGATTTAAAGAATTCCATCACAGGTTTATTTGGCAAAAACAACTTCTCTGTTGGACTTTAACAAATACAGTTACAGTTTGTTTTACTGATGATTCCATAAAGTGATATGAACATCAGAAAAATGCACAAGTTGGACACATTTTTAAATGCATTAGAAGACAAAATCATTCCTTGACCCTCAGTACATAGAAAATGTACTCCTGCATGCTGTCAGAAGGAAGACAATTATGTCATAGTTGGCAGATGAGGAGGCAATACTATAAGAAGCTAAATCATGTACACGAACATCTCAGCTAATGTCTTGATCAGTGTATTATTGTTAAGAGAGTCTGTAGCGCCCCCTCTGCTTGCGTGCTAATGCCTTGATCAGTGTATTATTGTTAAGAGAGTCTGTAGCACCCCCTCTGTTTGCGTGCTAATGTCTTGATCAGCGTATTATTGTTGAGAGAGTCTGTAGTGCCCCCCCTGCCTGCGTGCTAATGTCTTGATCAGTGTATTATTGTTGAGAGTCTCTAGTGCCCCCTCTGCTTAAGTGTAGGGAGCCACTCTATTGAGAGCACATTGTGCTTCTGGGGATGACTGATTAAAAACACTTTTCCCTGGGTCACATCGTGGGTTGGCACTAGGTTTTTGTCAAGAGTGCTGCTACTGCTTGAAACTCTTGCTTTCCAATTGCTGCTGTGAAAGGAGTAACTGGAGACATGCTCTGCTTTATGCCAGGTTTATAATTATCTCCCCATGTTTCTCTGTTTGCTGGCCTAGCTTGGGACTGTGGCGTAGCATCCAGGGCAAGGCAGGTCTGTGCTCTTTGATATACGAGACCCAGATGCAGAACTGCAGTTCAAGACCTTTGTGCACTTTTAATAAATCACAAATAACAAACAAAACACAGGTACAAAATAAAGGTTTAAATAAAACTCTTCAAAATAAACACACCTCAAAACACCCAAGCTGTGCTATCCCGGTGCTCTCTTTCTCACGCTCCTTCATTTTCCTTCACTTTTTCCCTCCTGCTCTGCACTCTCACTTTTCTCCTCCACGCTCTCCACAAACAAACCTCTTTTGTTCCCTTTTAAACCATGTGGCCAGGGGTTTGATTGATTCAATCAATCATCCAATCACCACCTAGCCACATTCCACATCTTTCCATTCACTCTCAATCAAACAATTAAGCATTCAATCTAACACTCAAACCATGTAGCTGTGCAAAAGGTGGCCATCTTGGTTACAGGTTGTCCCTTCACCAAGATGGACGCCAGCCACCAAACTCTCACTCACACACACACACGCACGTGCACCCCCATGTGCAGAATCCTATGCTCTGTCACAGGGACAAACCAAAAAAGAGACATTCTAGAACTTATTCCTTTTCTTTTTTTTTCACTTTGTATAAAAACAGTTAACCCTCTTAATCAAACTGGTAAATAAAAATTGTACAAGGTCTTTTTTCAGATACTTCTATGTGAAATTCAGAATGTCAGATTTTAGACTGTGGACAGCATCTTAACAAGCAGTAAAACTATTAGAGGCAGTTCTGTGTTCTGTTTTTCTGTTCTATGCACAAGCAGCTTCATCAATGTTGTAGCCTAGTTGAACTTTCTGTACTCCTAAAAGAATGGATTTCAGGGGCTTCTAAAGTGTCAGCTGATCCAAGTTAGGCACCCATTACAAGCTGGAAGCTGACATCATGACATTCTGACAGTTTGAGGGCTATCTGAAGACTTAACATTGTTCTCTCTAGCATTACCCTTGTGTGACATCATGGCGTGGGCATTGTGTGTAGCCTGTGCTGAATTATGGGATGCTGTACTGGGGGGTTTCTGCGGCACCTGGTTGATTTATAGTACAGACAGGGCTGATCATTTTGTCAATAGATGACTAGATGTCTCGATTAAACTTGATAATTTGGTAGTTTATGAAGTTTTGCTTTGGCTAACCCCCAACCCAAACTTTTTTTCTTTCAGTTTCTGCAGCAATACTTTGCATGGGTGATATACATCAATCAGTCTCTTCACAAGTACTTGACAAAAAAGGAGAGGCCGTTTGACCTTGTTTACGGATTATTCTTTAGTATCTTGTCTGGGAACAACCAGTAAATGCTGGTGACTTCAGCTAACATGGTCATGGATTCTGTTTCCAATAGGAAGAAGATAACCTTTTTCATTACAATTTGAGAAGTGGTTCTCTAGCAGTATTGGGCACGTTACTGACAAAAAGTAACTGTTTACTCGTTTCTTCAGAAAAAAATAACAGTGTCCTTATTACTTAAAATAGCATGTTATATTACTTGTTATATTTCTTTCTCTTGTCCCGTGAAACAGTTGTGACTATTGTTTACTATTTAACTGTATGTCTGATAACTCATTTATTAACTGTGTCAAACAGGCTTTTAAAATGTTTGTAGAATAACAAACAAACAACTTTTAATAATGTACTGGATATAGCAAACAGTAAATTGTAATCATTACAATACATGCAACTTTGCGCAAGTCATTAGAAGTGAAAATTTAAAAAAGAAACTTAAGTTACATAAAGGCTTTTTCTAAGAGAATAACGAGCGTTTGTTTAGTATACAACTAAAAAAAAAGGACATAATCTATATAAAACATTGTGTTAGATAAATTACTTAACGTAATACATACACATGTGTTTTGTAGATACATACTTATGCATTAATTATACTGTGGTATTGTTTCGCATGCATGCAATTTGAGTTCTTCAAAGCGTACATTCAGTCACACTATTTTAAAGGTTTTGTTTATAACTCTAGATAGTCCTTGTTGTTACTGAAGAAGCCGTGATGTACCTGTCGGGATCTCTCTCATGTCTTTATTAAGCTCTGTACTCAAGCCGGTTAATCTTGATTGTGCGCACACACACAAATACAGCTGCGTTCAGGGTTTCCGTGTGCTCAAGGAAAATAGCAGGTACGTCTGTAGGGACTGCCCTAATCCGAGTTGTTAGTGTTTGCAGTCTGACGAAGTGTGGTGCTGACTGAAAATACAATAAAGAGCCGTTCATGTTAGCGATTACAACCGAACTGAAATGTACTTTGGCTTTAAAGAAAGAAGACCACCAATATAGGCGTATAACAGAGAAAAGGAAAACTTGTTTATTTTTTGCGGAAAGTAACTATGATATTAGTACTCCCATTTAAAATGTAACACATTATATTACCTCATTATTGACAAAAGTAATATTATTATAGTAACGCATTACTTAAGTAACACGTTACCCTGACTCTGCTCTCTGGATACATGCAAAACAGTATTCCAGTTTATTACAGGTCTACACTCTGTAAATCATTAAAATAGTACTGTCTAGGGCATTTTACATACTCTTAAAAATAGTACTGGTCCTATTTCATTATACACACGGCATCATCATCATCATCATCATCATCATCATCATCATCATCATCATCATCATCATCATCATCATCATCATCATCATCATCATCATCATCATCATCATCATCATCATCATAATAGATTTTATTTATAGCAGCAGTGTGGAGTAGTGGTTAGGGCTCTGGACTCTTGACCGCAGGGTCGTGGGTTCAATCCCAGGTGGGGGCCACTGCTGCTGTACCCTTGAGCAAGGTACTTTACCTAGATTGCTCCAGTAAAAACCCAACTGTATAAATGGGTAATTGTATGTAAAAAGAATGTGATATCTTGTAACAATTGTAAGTTGCCCTGGATAAGGGTGTCTGCTAAGAAACAAATAATAATAGCGCCTTTCACAAGAAGTCTCAAGACGCAAACTACAAAGTTGATTACATCAGAAAAATTAATTATTACAAAAAGCCAAAGTATAAAAGTATTGACAGATTGACAGTCCCTCACAGTCTTAGGATTCCACAGCCGTGGTGCCACACAACTGACCTCATGGTCACCCATGGCGTGCAGTCTTGTTTTTGGGATTATTAGCAGACCAGCCTCAGTATAGTGCACAGTGGGAGCAGGAGTATAGGAGTGAAGGAGGTCCTGGAGGTAAACAGGTGCTAAACCATGGAGGGCCTTGTAAGTCAGGAGTAAGATTTTAAAATCAATTCTGAACTTAACAGGCAACCAATGCAGTGATGGCAGAATGGGAGTTATATGATCATGTGATGGGATTCTAACTCTAATCCTGGCAGCTGCATTCTGAACACACTGTAACCTGTGAAGAGCCTTGGCAGAACCACCAGCAAACACGGCGTTACAATAATCAGTTCTTGATTAAATAAAAGCATGGACTAACTTCTCTGTATTAGACTGAGACAAATAAGATCTTAGATGAGAAATATTTCTTAAATGAAAGAAACCTTTGTGATATGTCTGACAAGGGTTTCAAAAGTCAGATTGGAATAAAAAATGACACCAAGGTTTCTGACCTCTGTGGAGGAGCAAATATCCAAATCGTCAATGGTCAGACTACAATGACCACTTTCCAGAAATTGATACGGAGAACCAAGCAGCATTACTTCAGTTATGTCACAGTTTAGCTGTAGGAAATTTTGTTGCATCCATCATCTGATTTCTGCTAAACAGTTAGACAGTGTTGAAACAGCAAAACCAGTGTCAGGAGTAGTCTTTAAGTAAATCTGGGTATCATCTGCAAAACAACGATAACTAATGCCATAGCGATTTAACACAGATGTAACAGCAGCAAGTTTAAAGAGAGACGGTATTAATCCAGATTTCAGTGACTCGTTAATGATATTAGTGACATATGAACTGAGAACAGGGAAACTAGATAATAAAGATCTGTATCAGTTTAAATCAATTCAAAATGACCCTCAGTTAACATCCAAATGAATTGATACAACTGCTATGCAAACCTTTCTTTAGTAAAAACCAGAACATGCAAAATACAGGCTGTTCAAGTAATGCAAAACACAAAACCCTAATCCATGTTAAATTGAAAAGGGAAACATTTTTGATTTTGGCAGGAGATCTATGAGCCCAGCAGAACATGTATCAAGCCTCTCCACTTTCTCTGTGCAGGCATTTTTTTGAAGGCCCAATGATTGAAACTTCTTAACGCTTTAGTTTCACCGGTATTGTAAATTAAACTTTATTTAAACCATAAAATACTTGCAGATTATAACACGAAGACAAACAAAAGACATGGGAAGGTTTGACACCCTCTGAAGATAAGATTTTTGAAAGAGTCATGTTCTACAGATTAATAGTGTTCACTTTAGCCTCCAGGGCGGGAAAGTTCAACTAGGGGTTTGGAGAGAGTTTTTTTTGGTTGCCTTTGCCTGTCAAACACCGTACAATATTAATGACACAGAGCAAAACCTTGCTATGCACACTAAACTGCAGTGCACCTGACTAAACAGCTAAGGTGGGGGGCATACCATGTTGGTCAGGAATGTGCTGCTCTGCTTGACAAAGGCCTCATATATGGAGGCTCATGAGGAGGCTGTGTGGTCCAGTGGTTAAAGAAAAGGACTTGTAACCAGAAGGTCCCCGGTTCAAAATCCCACCTCAGCCAGTGACTCATTGTGTGACCCTGAGCAAGTCACTTAACTTCCTTGTGCTCCGTCTTTCGGGTGAGACGTAGTTGTAAGTGACTCTGCAGCTGATGCATAGTGCACACACCCTAGTCTCTGTAAGTCGCCTTGGATAAAGGCGTCTGCTAAATAAACAAATAATAATATATCTTGCTGCTTCGGTTTCTTTTTTCCTGCCTCATTTCTGTTTAATTGTTAATGTTACCTGTCTGTGATGCTACAAAAATAATAAAGTCTATACAAAAAGCCAGCTCTTTTGTACAGTGTAGCGTGCATGGGGTAAGGCAACAGCAAGGCTGGTAGGTGACGTAATTGTACATGGTCAGAAGCCTGTACAATTACGTCGCCTGTTGTTATCTCAGCCATCAATTCCTTCGTTTTGTACAAGAATGCACTGGGGAAAATATCAGGAGAGATTTCAGGCAGGCTACAGCAGCTCAACCTGGATTCTGTGCTGCGAGTGACACACAAGCAAGAGAAATCATATGTTACTTTCGTTTTAGATTAAAAACTACTTTTGTTTTTACAGTTTTGTATGTATCTGTTTACACACTAGTTTGTTTTGAAATGTTTATTTTATTATAGTTTTTCATTTTTTGAAGTAGTACATAACCAAATACACTGTTGTGCAAAATAATTAAAAAAAAAAAAGATTCCGTTTAGAACTCTTCCGATTAAAAACAAAAAAGGAAATACAAAGAAAAGGGCTTGAACTTTTAACATGCGCATCAGATTTCAATTTCACTATGATAATAAATAAAAATAACTATATATATATATATATATATATATATATATATATATATATATATATATATATATATATATATTTTCATTCGTACTTATGGTTGTTCATTTTTTGTTAACAAACATTTTGTGTTCAAAGCAAAGCAAACCATTTTATTTAATTTCACAAATCCTGACTAATTTAATTACCGTTTTGGCACAGGACTGCCGGTGGTACCTAATCTCAGATCTTCTGGAGGTTTGGGGGAGGAGGGAGTCGTGCACAGTTGCATTAACTACATTTAGGGCTTCTGTTTTTCGGGTTTTATTAATTGTATTTTTCGGTTCTTATTTTTTAGCTATTTTCAAGTTTTATGTAAATCGTTTTTTTTCGGGGCTTTCGTTTTTGATATACTGTATGAAATTAGTGTTTTCGGTTACTTTCCAAAATGCTGCAGCGTTTTTTTCTGCCAAAATATGTACAGTAACTCGACAGTACTTGCACTTTTTTTTAATTTTTTTTTTTTTTTTTTTTAAACTTTTTTACCTTCTTTCCATTGCTGTCTTCCACAACGAAGTCCCTATGGTCACGGGCACATTCTTCTGCGGTTTCTGTACATTTCGCCACACTTCTGTTTTAGCCTAAATCCTCCGTGTCTTAACTGTAATACAGCTTTAAATCCCGCTAACAAGCCTCCATCCTGCCTGTAATCAATCTCGTTTAAAATCTCGCAAACGGCAAGTCTCCAATAGAAATGTAGGAATGTGCTGTCACTCAGTAGTTGGGGCGGGTTTAAAGTATTCAGAACTAATCAATGATAGATACAAGTCAGGAAGGCGGGACATTGCCCAGCAGCACAGGGAAATGTATTTATTATTATTTTTGTAGTAGGTTTAATTTTTTTATGGGAAAAGGGTAAAGTCAACGTGAATAGATTAACCATTTCCACAGTTTTTACAGTCTTTTCTGGTGTTTATTGGCTATCCACCGATTTATTTATTTTTTTGTATCGCGGGTGTTTTATTGGGTTTTATCGGCTAAAACCGAAGATCAGAAGCCCTGACTACATTGAACTACAGCGCCTTTTTTTAAATGTACGAACAGCTGATCCAACAAAAAAACCTGAGTTGATTGATTTTATGGTATCGCACTGCACTGACATTCGCTAGCCTATCAGGCTTTGTTGAGCTGACGGACACGCTGTAGCCTAAACAAATAATCAGAATGAAAACTAATAGGTAACCGAACTCAGGAAATGAAAGTTTTGCCGTTTCTCTCTCAGCAGCGTGAAGCTGGCTGCACAATCCGTGAAAAATGATAATCTTATTAGTAGGCTGGCCGCTGGAGAGGTCAGCTGGCAGTAAGATATGTCGTGAGGCGAGTGCATTCTACGCAAATACATAGGCTACTCATTACATAGTAGATGTCCTCTACCCGTGTGTAGTAGTTAGACTACATAGCATATACAGTAATCATAGCCTATAGGTTACAATACATCTGTGTGGGGTTGAGCGAGTGCAGCTTGCTTATGTATTCTCATTGGTTGATAGCAGCGCGGTAAATACAATTAAAAAGTTCGCTCCGTGAGCGAAAAAAAAAATCAGCCCCGCGTCCTGTGTTAAGTCACAGGTAGACTATAATGGAAAGCGAAAAATATAACAATATTGCAATTTCTTTATTTCTTACACGATCCTAACGCAGCGGCTGAACCACGCCTGGCAGAAATCTGGGGGGGTGTGGGGGGCACGTGACCAGAGTTGCCCCCTCCTCCCCCCTGCCGTCCCGCCCCTCCACGCGTCGCCACTGAGTGCATTAGTGGTAAGTTAGAAAATAAACCATTTTATGTTTAATTGTTCATTTAAATACGGCTTTTCGACTGTGCAGATGTTTGATATGATGTGCTTAATTTGTGCCATTCAATATAAAGCGTTACCAATAGTCCTAATCACTTATGTGTATACAGAAAATACAACTTTCCGTTTTTTTGTTTAGTAACTGGATCTGTTTGTTTTTTTCAAAGATAAGCTCAGAACAAGGAAACAGCTTGCACTTGTGCTTTTTTTTTTATTGAGGCAGCTCTGTGCTATATAGTTTCATTATTTCCTTCCCTGTTATCTTCAGACAGTCCCCTCAGAGCTTAAACTGGCAGGAACAGGAAGGCAGACAGGTGGCTGGTTTAGTTAGTGCTGTGCTTGGGCCTAAGGAAACTGGAGCCGTGGCAGCCTGGCTGAGCCCTTGACTGCTTCACTGGAACACAGAACAACAGGGATACCCAGCCCAACTAACCTAAAACCATTCCGGCCACCACACTGGGGAAGGCTCTTGAAACTCTACCCCTCCCCCCACACATACCCCTCATCTTAGTGGCCACAACAGCTTTCTAATCAGCTCACTGTCAGGCCCGCTTCCTCTGATCACTTTAAATGAGTCCAATTTAGCCCTACAACTGTCAAAATACTGCTTCCTAGATTGAGTGCATAAGGGGTGGGGTATTTAAGGGAGGAGTGGAGAAGGGGTGTCTCTGGATAGGCTCAAACCCCCCATCCCCCCCTTAACAGTTTGCGGGTGACAGAGTCCTCTTGCTAACATGTCTTTCTTCCGGATTACGATATATGCCAACTTTTTTTTTTTTCCTTTCTAAATCTTGATAATGAAATAGTTTTAACAAGTTGCAACCAGCAGCCAGCACTGTCTGCTTCTGAGAGTTAATCCCCTCAGTTTTTTGACCTCTGGAGGCCTGGGACATCTGTCAGTCTCAAAAACAGGCTGCAGATTGCATGGGCAGAGACACTGTCCTACCCCCTTACTTCCTCAAAGGTTTTTTTTCCCCAGAGCAGGCTGTTCAGAAGGTAAACAGAGTCTCTACAGCTATGGTCAACAGTAGAATTGTAGGATTGAGACTTAATTAAAAAATATATGAACATAAGTTAGATATTTTATTTAACATCCTGTAATCAAAGAAAATACCAAATTAAATTACAAAAGTCTACCAGAAGCCATAATAGTAGTCAGTATTTTATGTTAGATTTTGGAATGTCACAGTTTCCAATTTATGTCAGCTTTTCGTTAAGTATATAGAAAACTAAAAAGCGGTTTGTAATTCAATATGTTAAAGTAACATGAGGCAAACTTAATTAATTCTATATGGTGATGCAAAACCTTTGGCTGTAGCTGTAGTATGGGCAGTAAATGGGCAGTCAGTATTTACACCATCTCCTGAGCACCCCCTGAACTCATTACAGCTCAATAGAATGTATACCTGCATGTCTCTAGACTGCAACTTGACTGTGTGTGTTTGCAGGGGTGGCAGGGTGGTCTAATTGAAAAAACTTGGAGCAAGGTCTGTGTTTTATATCTATATGCGTTACAGATGGAGTATGTTAGAAAAAAAAAGTAATGTAATCAAAGTGTTTTGAGAAAGGTGATGTCATCATACCCTACAGTACAGCTGAAACCTAAGCTCCAGCGGTAATGTCCGCTACAAGTAACACAATCGTGGTGATCTGTATCTGAAAAATAATCTAATGGTTATTGAGGTTTTTTAAAAAAAATCGTCATTAATTCCCTTGGAATACCATAGGAATAATATTTGTTTCATTAGAATTGATAAGCAAACCCTAACTTGACATCATTGTTTTGGATGAACTCTCACTGCACCCAATATCACATACCTAATATAGATTTGCTCATAGTTTATGTATATAACAATATATTTATATATTTTTGTGACAGGCTAGCTGCAGGGGTGACTTCAGGCCAGAAAGAATCACACACAGACAGGCAGTACTTGCAGTGAAATTGAGACGCTGTTGCGCTCAGTGAGTTTATTGCAAAATAAAAGGTTTAAACAGAAAACAGGACACGGCACTTGTGGCCAAAATAAACAGACAAACAAAACGGATTAACACTAAAACAAACCATGGACTAACAGACAAACAAACACGGTGAGTAAAAATAAACTTATATTTACTTAGTTTAGTTTTTTAAATTCTCTCCTCTCCACACCCGTTCTCCACTCACCAAACACACAACCCCGAGTGAGTGAAACGTGCATCTATATATACTGTTGTGCCGGGATTCAATTACTAATTAATTATTCATTTGAATCCCAGCACGTGAACTAATTCTGTGCAACCCTGTGCTCACATATTACATACTTTAAATGCATGTGAAGTGAAGTGCAATCCCCGTGCCTAAATACAATTATACATTTTAAACACTCATGCTCATTACCCACATTATATCCCGTGTACCAACTACAATACACCAACATTAACACACGCAACATACAACATATAAGACACAAATGCACACAGGGGCGGGACACATTGCCACAATTTTACAACAAGAATTAAAAAAGTAAATGAGCCAATAGTTCAACTTGACAAAAAATGAGCACAACATTAATTTCCTACAATTTGTAGTTTTAGAAGAAACACAGTTAGATAATGTGCAACACAGAAGAATAAAGGAAAATATATGGATAAATAGAATCAATACCATGATGCCTGAAGGTTTAAACAGAAAGGAATAGTAGATCGTTACATCATTAACTATGTAGTAAATGACATCACAAACACATTCATAGATTTCAAAAGAAATAAGTGAGTGCAGTTACCATGGCATCAAAAGCCTACCAGTACCTCCACTGTTTGTTTTCAAACACACTTTTCCATGACAAAGGTATGCTAAACCTACTGAAATAATTGGAAGTTGGCTCTTTTGAGCAAAAACCTTTATATTATATTTGTTGTTCTTAACGTGTTTGTTTGAAGAATGATGTATAGTAATTTTGTGTACAAAGTATACCAACTCTATTAAACATGCTGCTATAGTACATCTCACACCAATTAAAGCCTTGGTCACTTACTGAATATCTACTTTCTTGGAACATCTTCGGAGTTTTGGTGTGCATGATGTTAACAGCATTATCTTTGCAGTCTGCATTATTATTATATTGCAGGTATGACTCTTTTATTTTTTTGTGCACTTCAGAATGCCCTTTTTTCCATGTATAAAATACAGTTATTATTAATCAGTTTGTACAGTATATTTCAGTCTTGTGTGATTTGCCACTTTGCTGTTTTTGAGTCTGCTTTCGAAACGGTCCTTTTCAGGGTCAGTCAGGTTTGCAGAGTGTCGTGTTCATTACTTTTGACGGGGGATTTGTTATTGTTATTTGTTTATTTAGCAGATGCCTTTATCCAAGGCGACTTACAGAGACTAGGGTGTGTGAACTATGCATCAGCTGCAGAGTCACTTACAATTACATCTCACCCGAAAGACGGAGCACAAGAAGGTCAAGTGACTTGCGCAATGAGTTAGTGGTTGAGGTGGGATTTGAACCGGGGACCTTCTGGTTACAAGCCCATTTCTTTAACTACTGGACCACACAGCCTCCTTTCAGATTTGGGCCATGAAGTCATTTGAGTGCTGTTATTGTGGAGCTACTATGCTTTTTTAAAGTGTGGAAATACTGCACTGTTATTGACATTGCTATTAGCCTGATTACATTTTTAGTAATCCACATTTCACTTGTGAATTTGAAAATTCTGCTGTGCAGGAGCTTAGAAAGGTGATGGTCCAGCATTCTTAATGAAGGGTGTTGATTTAAAGGGTGTTAAACAAACATCAAACTCTGTTGTTATGTTGCTCTGCATTGGCACCCCAGTGAGAAGAGACTGGTCTTCTTTAGTCAGGTAAAGGTGTGTGTCTGGAGACAATCTCGTTGTAGACTGAAGAAATAGGTAATTGTTCACACCTTGGCTGCAGGTAAATAGAGCTTGTGTTGTGTTATGGAGACAATGGTTATAATGGCATGTGGGCAATATGACAGGAATATAATAGCCAGGAAAGAAATTCAGATAAGTCAGGTAAAAAAAATATGCAGCTTGATATGAGAATCTTCTTCTTCTTTGCTAAATTAACTAATCTGACATTTATAATTTAAGTATGTCTTTTTTGCTGTCGCTCCTTCCATTGCAACAGCAAATAATATGGGATTTTTAAACTCTAAATCATCATTTGTCCCTTTTCATCACCTTCCCTGAAAAATCAACTGTAGTGTCGCCCATCACCCCATACAAGACACCCAGGTGACAGGATGGAGCCACCAGCTTCATCAACAGCTACTCTGTCTCCTGTGCCAGATGAAAGCCTCCTCCACATCCTGCCTTTAGCATTACATAATCACATCCCTGCAAATGCATTTATCTATTTTCAGTATCCTGCTTATTTTGCCTTGATTTGCCTTGCAGTTACTGAGAAGCTTAGCTTTGCCTTGGGTCCATTTCTTACCAAGCTGTCTGTAAATGCTTATTTTTTTCTTTGCGTCAGATCACACTACAAGTACATTTGTAGAGCTGGTGGAGGAGGAGGTGAACACTGGCACACGGCGGGGACATAATGGATTGAGGTTCAATATAAATCCTTTGCTTGCTGATCATTGGACATATTGATCATTGAAGGACAAATAAGATACTAGCTATTTGACTGAACAATTTATTCTGAGTATTGGAAGTGTCTAAATTCTGCTTGATGTTTACATAATTTGGCCTAAAGTTAAAGTGAGTTCCGCTTTGATTAATATCATCAGTTGACTACCTTGCTCTGCCAGCTCATTCGCTGTTTTCATTATAAGCTAGTTTTGTCTATTTTGCCGTCGATTCACTCTAATCCTCAGTACATATTGTGCTTTAGCAAAACTAAGCATTTCAGGGACTTTATTGAGTTAATCTCTAATCTTTTTTCATCTTTTAATTAAATAATGCAATTATTTAGCATGGATGTAAACATTCAACAGATGCATATATCCTGTTCTTAACTCTTATAATAAAACATCTGTCAGGGACAACGCTTTGTTTCAGCAACATAACTTATGTGTTGCTGTGCTTTGTGTAAAATAAGTCATCCTACGTGTGCTCCTGAGAGCGAGATACTGATACAGAAAGTATGAAAATTGCATTTGTCACATGACCATCTCATTCTTCTGGAGCTCTGTGAGATCGTCACCACCCCCGAACAGCACAAAGTCATATTTGATCAGATAACATAACCCTTCCTCCACTGAAGCTCCCATTCTTGCTTTCTGAACGTGTCTAGCCTTAGCTTAAAGATATTCTGTAACCAGAGAAGTCATCCTTTGTCTCTCCCTCCTGCACACAGAAAGACTCGGTCAATTTCTTCTAGTGCCATCCACTTGTGATCGCAGCAAAACACAAAGCGCTTCAATAGAGTGGCAGAAAAGCTCATGCAGAGCACTTTTATATCTTCAAGGGCTCTCTCTGTAACCCAAGCCAAAAATCACTTCTTCAGTGAGACAAAAAACTAAAATAGAAATAGCTAAGAATTCACACAGTGCTTTTCCTCAGGCCCTTTCCCAGGCTGGATTTAATAAAATAAGCTATTAAATGTTTAAGGCAAACACTGTACATTTGTTAAAAAATAAAAGAACATTTCTGTTTGCAATGAACAACAGAAGAGTAGGCCTAGTAAGGGACCACAGGGAGTGGTGCCCAACCGCACATGAAAATAGCACCATACTGTCTGTTTTAAACTACCTGACTGCCGAAACCAGTTGGAAGTGGGGCTTAGCTTCCCAAGCAGATTGACCAAGATACATCCTTATTGATTCCACTCCATTGCTGAATTGTGCAACCTTTACATTTACAGTATAATGATTGCCGCTGTCCACATACAATCTTGGAGGAGATGTATGATTTTAAGGAAATACTGTATCTGTTGTATAATTCAATATATTTGTTCACTTGGGGTTACCTTATAAAGCAATAAATACTACTCATGTTGCTTTTTTTAAATGAAAATAATAAAAGAGAACGAAAAACCATGTCATAAAACGCGGTGCTCTGCCGGCTTTGCTCTTCTTCCTGAATCATAGTTTTTGTTTTGTGTAAACTTACACTGCTGCTGTGTGCAGGGCACCTTTGGAAATGAGAAATGCATTCGACTCAAATAGCCCTGGTAAAGGTTAAAAGTAAAAAGGAAAAAACAAACTCACACTCATTAATGAGACTCCTTGGAGTAACGGAATCAGAAACTACGGGTTTTTAGAAACTAAAAAGCTGTCTCTACAGCTGTCTGGTGGAAATAAAGCACATGCAATTGAGTTTGAATTGCTCATGGCATAAACAGGACAGCTTGTTAAGTCACATCAGACACCCCCTTCCTGGCTAAAACTGAGGCAACCCCCAAGGGAGTGCCAGCTGTGAGGTGGACGAGAGCATACAAAGACAGAGCAGGGGCTCAGGTAGACTTGTATTGATGCTCGTTAACGTCATAGCCAGATTTGCTGTAACAATACAGCTGTGGCCAAAAGTTTTGCATCACCTAGAATTATAGGATTGAGACATAATAATAAGAAAATAAACTATATGGACATCATTTAGATCTTTTATTTAACATCATGTAATCAAAGAAACTACAAAATGATATTGCAAAAGTCTACCGGAAGCCATAATAGTAATCAGTATTTCATGTTAGACTTCAGAATGTCACATTTTTCAATTTTTGTCAGTTTTTCATTAAGCATACAGAAAACTACAAAGCGCTATGTAATTCAATATGTTAACGTAATATTATTCAGCAGGTTTCATTTGACTTTATGAAGCAAAATGAGTTCATGAAAGAAATATCAATGTTGTTGTTGCATTTCTCTGCTTTAGTCACTTCATGTATGGTTTGCTCTGCCCTATTCTCCAGTCCTCAGCAGTATTTAAGTAGATTTTCTAGAAATATATGCCTTTGTGCTTTATAAATGAGCAGCTTGCATGTGATGTTAGTTTAAAAATAATGGGCGCTGTGGCTTTGTTTTAGGGAAAATCTGATAATTAAATCAATTATTAAGAACTATGTACAGCATGCACACAAATAAAATGGGAGTGGTTTCCATTAAAAAGAAAGTCCAGTCTCACTTTGTAGGTACACTGTGACAAAAAATAGAGTTATTTTTTGTATTACAATTAAATCAAAGAGGAAGCTCTATTATCAAAATGTTAATATGGTGAAAACTTTGTCAGGGGCACCTCTCTAGTTGTGGCCAATGTGAGTAAAGGCTGTTGTACTGTTTAAATGTAAAAAGTTAATATGTGTGTTTCTAAATGCTTGTTAAATGTTCATTTGGTGCTGTGCTTGGTGCTAAAATAACCTTTGTTTGATGTTCACAGACTCGCTTCTCAATGAACTGTTTAACATAAGAGAATGTTTTAAACACTTATTCAAACAGTCCATAAATGCATAACATTTTGTGAATACAGCCATTCTGCAAGCCAAGCCTTGTGGTTTTGGCTATGACTGAAAATCAGGCTGTATGCAGTGTGGCTGGAAGTACCATCTTCCATAGGTATTTAACCAATGTCCTGTCTTCTCTCTGGACATTAGACCCATTTGCACTGTTTCACTCTAGCCTCATTGCATATTTCCAATGAATTCTGTCTTTGATAAAATGCCCCATGCCTTGGCTAATTCAGTTAAATTGACATATCTTTAAACAAGATAAATATCTAACATTTTCAGCATGTTTAACTTGCCTTTCTCTAGGGAACGGGTGTTCTAAATAAACATTGGAGGTACATAGGTTTCTAAATGCATGGCAACTGTTTTTGTTTGTTTAAATTGGAAATACTGTTTATGAGTTCATGTTTATCTGAGCATTCTGAGTCATCTTTGACAAGATGTTGAAACCCAATAGAACTCCCCTTTCCACCATACATCTAAGTAGCTTAGCGTGAACTTTTATAGGTAATGTCAGAGAAAAAGCTGTTCCTGCAGTGAATCAAATGTTACCATTAACAGACTGTTCTGACTATTGCATGGTTTTCTTAGGACTTCTCCGATTGATTTGCTTAGGTGATTGGCAGATAGTAATAGTAATACCTCAATCCATTACGTCACTAATGTACACTTGAGTTCATCTCCTCCTCACCCTACGGTCAGCCTCTCCACTTATCTGCAAGCTAAACTACAGGGGTACCTGGAAAGGGAAGGCCAAAGGCCAAAGAATGTAGTGTGAAATATGTATAATGTAGTCGTGTTGTCTAGTCTTATAATAGTCTAATAAATAATCTATCACACATGTTTCCGGACTGATATATAATACATGTTCTGACAAATTACAGGCACAGTTGTAGCAACATATGGGGAGGTGTAGCGCTATATTTTTTGGAAACCCGCTACTTAATCTTTAAGGTCCCAAAGGTAAAACTGAAAAGGAGAGGAACAAGTGCGTTTAGGTATCAAACCCCCAGATTGTGGAACTCATTGCCCTTTTCTATTAGAGATGCTGCTTTGGTCAGTATTTTAAAGTGAGGAGTAAAGACTTTTATAGTTGAGCTTTTTATTTCATTGTTTTTATCTATTTTATTTGCTTTTTTTCAATTTTGTGTGTTATCTATTATTATCATTGCCCTTGTTCTACAACAGTTTTATTTTGATGTTTCTATTGTTATTATTTATTAATGTTTCTTCTTCTTTATTGTTATTTTGTCATGTTTTATACTTCTTAATGCTGCATACCTCTTTCTGTTTTGACTGACATGTAAAAGGCGCTATATAAATGAAATACAGTGAAATTCAATTGAAATTGACTATGGGACAAACACATTACAAGAGAGCCTTGCTTTATGCTGTTACCTCAGCAGGCTTATGTTCAATGGTATCGATGGTATCGATGAGATTCATATAATTTGGGATCATTCAGTGTGATCCTGCACCTGTAAAAGCCTTTGGTTCCAGCTACAGCCAGAACTTTTGCATCACCCTATAGAACGAACACATTTTGCTTCATACAGTCAAATGAAACCTGCTGAATGTTATGTTAACATACTTACTTACATACCGGTTTGTAGTTTTCCATATACTTAACAAAAAACTGCCAGAAATGTGACATTTCCAAATCTAACATGACATACTGTAATACTATTATGGATTCTAGCCGACTTTTGTAATATCATTTTACAGTTTCTTTGATTACATGATGTTAAATAAAATATATATATATATATATATATATATATATATATATATATATATATATATATATATATATATATATATATATATATATATAGTGGCAGAATAGGAGGAGAAAGGAGAAAAATTGTAGTCCAAGGAGGGAGCTGCAGGACTACAACACCCAGAATGCCACAGCTCCAGTCTAAAATCATTATCACCTGCCTGCAGGCAGGTATTTAAACCAGCAGAAATGTTTGTTTTGGACAGTCTCCAGTCCGTGTGAAGTGAGGCTGTCATAGTGAAGAAACCGGTGTAGTTGGAAAGGTACTGTGTGAACTTTTGTGTGTGTGTGTGTGTGTGTGTGTGTGTGTGTGTGTGTGTGTGTGTGTGTGTGTGTGTGTGTGTGTGTGTGTGTGTGTGTGTGTGTGTGTGTGTGTGTGTTGTATAGTGTTTAACCGGTAAACAGCTTAGCTATCCAGTGTTAGTGGAACTGCAAACGTTTAGTTGTGTGGTGTTAGGCTTTTGTTGCATTTTGTTTTACTTTATTATTGTAAGTAATAAAAGTGTGCATACACGCTGAAAAATCATAAGTCTTGTGTCTGGGCCTGCTGTGCTAAAGGGCAAAATGAACCTGAGCCATGAGGCTCCGTTACTATATATATCATGTTCTGGGGAGCGTTTCACTCAACTTCTTTCATATAATTTTCACTATTCCCTGATTGCTGTGCAGTGCACACATGAATCAGATTCTGGAGAAAGTTTCACACTTACCGTCTTCAGTTTTGTCGGCCTTCTGTTTTTGGCATGGCTCTGAGACTGCAGAACGATCTGCTAGATGCTGTTGTGTCTCGGTTCAGTCCCGTCAAGGTTAGATACGACAGCTCTCTGTCACTTTTAGGGAGGCAGAATCCAGCAAAACATTCCTATCTTAATTGCTGTTTCATTTCATTATGGGAGGAACTGTCATGCACTGTAAATGCATGTTTATTGACTTTATTTTGTAGAAAAAAAACATTCTTTGTTTTCTCTTGTTTAAGTGTTTGATTAGTAGTTGTAAATGTATTACTAACAAAGTTGAACTTCAAAACCTGGATGCAGTTAAGCATTGTTCACTCTTACACGCAACCTCATCTCTTCAGTTCGGGTCCACCCCCACCACCACAAAAAAAAAAAAAGTTTAGCTGAATTGGGGGGGTGCACTGACTTGGGGGTGCAGTGACTTTCTATGCAGTTCTTCATAATTCAAGTTTAACCTTTTGAGATGTAACCATATAGCGAAATAAGTACAACACATAAGAGTATAATAAAAAACAAATTAAACTAAATTAAACTAATTAAAATGACTGCTATGCCAACAATGACTAACAGTGCACAATGCTCTGAGATTGTTCAGGGGCTAAAACAAGAGTTGACAGTACATGTAGTCCCTTCAGTTTTATTTAGGTTCACCACTGCCACTGTACAACAAAAAAAAGCAAATGATGTTGAACCTTGTGCTAAAACGTGAAATTCATACCCAAGCTTCTAATTAAAACATCAATGACAAGCTGTCGAGAAACCACAGCCGGTTAGCAACAGCTTGGTGCTGGAGCTGGGAGGTTAACAGGGGGAGGCAAACCTATATCATTGTTAGCAGATCGTATTTTGCTAAACGGTGTCCTCCTGTTCTCTGTGTTTCTGAGAATAATGTGATAAGCCGAGGCAAGACGTGTAATTTTCGGCTACGCAGAGTGAGTATCCCCCCTCCCTTTGTCTAGCTGTCATCTCTGTCCTGCCTAATGAGCAGCCCAGCTGTACACACTAGCACTGAAAAGCAGTAATCTGGCTTCTGCCCGTGGGCTGATATTTACTGCTACATCTGTCTCTGCTTTGTTATATCGTTAACCTTCTCTTTCTTTGCATTTGTTTTCTTTTTATTAAAATTCTCTGCTGGATCCTTCGCTTTACATTTATAAACGCTGATGACCGCTTTCATCAGAGATAATAGCTGCCTCACAGTTCCCTCCCTCATTTCCACTCCAGAAATTAAGGCGGCCCTGCAGCATACCTCCATCAAAACGTCATATTGATACCGCATCATATTGTTTACTAACAGCTAAAGCTCTTGTATCAGACAACTGTTCCAGAAAGTTTCCACTTTTACAAATGGCACTTCTTTTTTTTTTTTTAATTCTTATGATTAACAAAAACGTCTGCAAATGGCAAATTGGGTCTATCCTTTACTAAACGATTGGACATGTATTTAAAAATTCTCTCTTGGGCCCTCTCTGAGAAAATGAACCCACCCCATGGTTTCAGAAATAGGACAACACATCATTTGTTAGAACATAAAGAACAAGACGACTCAGTCTGCTCAATAAGTGTTGGAGCCTCACCTACTTTAAAATAAATGTGAAATACTTAAACTGGAAAGATCCACTGCACGCTGATAAAGGCAGCAGTGACAAGGACGCTGAAGCCAAAAAAGTGTGTAAAACTGAGTAGTTCTGGTTAAAGTAAATAAATACATAAATAAATAAATAAATAAAGTAGTGCCGCAAGACTATTCTCTCATACGCGATTCTCAACCACTATCTTTAAGCATTATAGAAACAGTACACTGCAGTAAGTAAACAGTTTTGAAGAAAAGACGACATTAAGTCTATCTAGGTGTTGTTTTGCAAGCGGTGACTTTTGTTTTAACTCTTAAAACTCAGCCCCATTCATTTTGGGGTGCCAGTGCACTGCAGGTTACGCACATATTACTCAGGCACTCAGTACAGATTCGGGGCTTATTGCTCGGTCATTGTAGCAGCTATGTTCATTTGATACTGAGGTTCAGTGGTGCAGTGTTTTTTTTTAGTTTTTTTTTTAGCCATCTATGATTACAATATATATAGCAGTGACCAAACATGATTTTTTGGGAAAAGCGGTTTTTTAAAATTTTTTTTTACATATATTCTCATCTCTACCACATATGCCTGACCCTGTTGCAACTTGCATACTATGAAAGGAAATGTTGTGGCCTTTTAATTTGATATGTTACATGCATGCAGTACAAACTATCCAGTAGTTAAACATACATAAATGAAAACAGTGAAAAACAGGCAGAAATAGGGCTGAGTGTAAAAGAGTTAAAAAAAAGAAATGGAGCGCTGGTTTAAAAGAAAAGCACCTTTTTCTTCTGCTGCATGCAAAAGCTTCACGCCAGGCAATGGCAAAAGCAATGGAGCGTGCTCTGTCTCTCAGTGATGAACAGCTGTTAGGTCTCCTGAAAGCAGCTTATTTTAAAGCAACACCAGTGTGAATGATGATGCAGTAAAATATATAGTTTTTTATATGCCGTTCCCCCCTAAAATTTTGGAATCCCCCCATTGGCTGCAGCATAGGGGAAATCCCCAACACACAGAAATGAAATTCAAGCCGTGAACAGTAACAAAATGTTAATATTAGAGAATAGTACACACAGCCAGAAATATGTTGATAAATATTTTTAACTTTTTAACTTTAATAGCAAATTGTAAAAAAAAAAATAATAAAAAAAAAATGCATTTGCTTAAAATTCCATGATGCCACAAACCACTTTTTCCATCTGTTTTATAGAGCTGTCATTATATTTCATTGTGGCCAGAAATTCCATTTACAGTATTCTTTCAAATTGTCACATGCAGTCTATGCAAGCCAGAATACAAAGAGGCTTTATGTTATACTGCATATGCAGGGCGCTGACATCAGAATGTCACAAGGGCGCTTAAAACATGTATATGTGTGTGTGTGTGTGTGTGTGTGTGTGTGTGTGTGTGTGTGTGTGTACGGTTCTCTAACTAATCTGTAAGATGATTTATAATGTAGACTAACAACTGTAACGAATAATAATGAACTGATATTTTACCAGCCATCAACTACAGCAGACATCTTAAACACATTTAAAGGAGGCTGTGTGGTCCAGTGGTTAAAGAAACGGGCTTGTAACCAGTCGGTCCCCGGTTTAAATCCCACCTCAGCCACTGACTCATTGTGTGACCCTGAGCAAGTCACTTAACCTCCTTGTGCTCCGTCTTTCGGGTGAGATGTAATTGTAAGTGACTCTGCAGCTGATGCATAGTTCACACACCCTAGTCTCTGTAAGTCGCCTTGGATAAAGGCGTCTGCTAAATAAACAAATAATAATAATAATAATAACATTGAGAGGTTACCCAAAATATAACTGAGCTGAAAAAGCCCCACCACAGACTGCACCCGCATGTCTCCACACGACTTGGGCCTTCAGGTCTGTGGATTGAACCCTCCCGAGGCCCCCCATTTTATTTGGTTCTAACAGGAGGTTTGTGTTAGCACCCTTACCATCTGTACATAGTGGCCTGATCTCAGAAGTCTGTGATTAATTCCCTCTTTTCTTAAGTGCCACTTTGCATGCACCTTTTAAAAGGACCTCTGCACAACCACATATTTGCTGAACATCATAAAGGGCAACTGCATTCTGCAATCAAAGTGGAATACTACGGTTGTTGTTAAACATTTATTGTCAATTCTTGCCCTTTTTAAAGTATGTTTTCCCAGCAAATGTCACTCATTAAAACACACATTTTAGTCAAGTATGTGCAGCTTGTTTTCTTCAGGAATGCCTTTGACATCCCACCTGCAGCACCCTTTTTGATTCAATTTCACAAGCGTTTGTTAAATTGACTGTATAGATATGGTGTTTAAAATAGTAAAGGGAATTGAGAAGTGCTGACCTGAAAGTAAGGGATGTGCCCTGAATGTGTCATCCTATTAGGCAAATTCAATCATAAAATATAGACCCTTTTTATGACCAGTGTTATTTATGGTGCTATCCAATCAAACTTGCAGAATTTGGGATGCCAGGCTCTGAACACACCACCAGTGCAAAAGAAAAGTTTGGTTAGCTGCCTGGTTCATTCGGCATCTCCTACAGTACATAGGGACTTCACTATGAAAAAAACAAACCAAATGAAAACAATACAACTTCATGTGATCTATAACCTACACTGTGTTAGGCTGGTTTATGTTTCAAATGTAAGCATTCCCTTAATTTAAACAATATGCAATGATAGTCTAAGTGTCTAATCAGATAAAAGGTGATTTTGTGACCCATCCATGTGGAAAGAATTTCTTTTGAAAAGCATTTTGAAAACAAGTTTGTGTTTGTTTTTTTTTTAAATAAAGAATTGTTTAACCCTTTCATGCTTAGCGTCCTCATATGGGGGCAGATACAAAAAACTCTCTAGTCTTGCTATGGGGACATATGGAAGACACAAAGGCATGATGATCTCATATAAAAGCAAAAAAAAAAAAAAAATTAATGAAAAATATATTATATGTCCAAAACTCAGTTTTGTGTGGGTTTTTTTTTTGTGTGCTTTTATGTATATGGGTTGCATTTGCTTTCTCCCCTCCCTGTGCATGCTTTTTTGCCGCTGACGAAGGGTTAAATATCAGTAGAACAATAGTTCACCATTTATACCACATACAAGTGCACGTTTGGTTTGGTAGAGGGCAGAATTTAGGAGTATGAAAATGAGGAATGCTAGAAACTCAATGGAAAATGATGATGACATTTCTGAATCGCAAACCTCATTTTACTTTTGCTATGGTACTGCTTAAAAGTCAGCAGACATAATCTTGGAAGGGCCACGTAATGTGTTTGCCTTTTCTTATGCGGCTGCTGTTTTTTTACCACCTCGTTTCAGTCCACTTGCTGCAGCTACGTGTGTCTGTGTAGATTTGCTACCTCTTAACGCTTCTCTGCCCAGTGTACTTAAATAACAAATATGAAATGATTAAAATGTTTGCTTGTAAGTTCATATGAGAAGGGATACACTGCAGTTGCAGGTTCTGCATGTAATAGTGACACTAACCACAGATGGGGATGCTTTTTATTACGTTACCTACCAGAGATGTTCTGTATGTTAACTTTTTTTAGGGTCCTCATTTAAAAAATGGGGACCCTTATGCGTGGACTGTGTCCGTCTGTCTGTCTACTGACAAACATTTGGTACATTTAAAATCAATAAGTACCACAGTGCTCTAATGTTAAAAAAAAAAAAACTTTGCAGCAACTTTGTTTTTTTGGGGTTTTTTTTTTACTGCCTAAATAAAGTACATTGTCACAGGAACCTTTATAGTTCTTTGATACTCTTGTATTTGTTTTACAGTATGTTCCTGGTACCACATCATTCAGGGCTTACCAAACTTCTGTCTCCAGTAATTAATGTGAGACTATTTTAGTTCTGTACAGGACAATATGTTCCCAGCGCACCAAGCTTATGTGCTGCGCATGCAAGACATGCAGGACTGTTTTGTCACACACTGGAATTTGTTAGTTTTAAGTGAGCTGGGGTTCCACGATTCTGTGGCCTTCCAAACAGCGGCCTGCTGTCCTCAATAGGATTCTCATCCTCCCTCCTTAATGCCTACATTCCTGCCTTTCACAGCCATGAACAACTATTAAGTTAGTGGCTAGAAATCATTACAGGAAAAACATGTGCAGATCTCAGACTCAGCCAGAGAGAGCTAAATGATAAAACTTCATATTGGCTTTTGCAGTGGCGCACCTTGTTAAGTCAACCCCTTGTACAGGCGCTGTTTTATAGTCTATTTAGCCAGGGGAAGAAGCAGCAGGGCACAGTAAAATACTACCAAAGACACACAAACACAAGGAAACATTTAGCTCTCAGTAGTAGTGTGTTTTCTTCTTTTCTTTAAAACTCTATACTTAAAGAAGTAGCAGTTTTTCATTAGTCTTTCATTTAGGGCCCTTTACAGTTAAAGATGGGACTGGAAATGAAGGTGGAATGATTTCTAACTTGGGAACACATCACTAAATTACAGATGTAAGGAACTTGGGCTTTTGTAATTAAACACACTGCCTCAGCTACTTCCTCCTCTTCGTAAGCAGATGCCAGCTTTTACTGAAAAGTACATTCACAACTCATGGAATAAATATGAAAGCGTACGGCTCATTTTTGTCATTAGTTTAATATAAATATAACATGTAGCCAAAAAAACATTCAATAACTTAGCATAGGAGTGTGTGTTCAAGGGAATGTTCTTTTGTATAGTTCACCTGAATCCCCAAAGCATCTCTACAAGCAGAGTGAAGAAACTCTACAGTCGTGCTAGCTTATCGATTCCAGGGGCGGAGTCTTGGGTGGTAACAATAGAAGCAGCCCAGAACAGCATGCAGGATAACCAGCATTGAAACATCATTGATCACCCTTTGATATGAAAGTCAATCACTTTGAAAACTGGCCCGGTATTCATAATATGTTTTTATAATACTTCTTACAAACCAAATGATTATTATTTTTTAATTATTTGTAGCTCTCACACTTTTATTATAATTCTGGATATCTATTAAATAATATATTCATATTTTTAATGAATATTAGTTTAATTAGAAATGTTTTAAGTGGTGAAGTGCAATCTATAAAAATATACACAAATAAAGTGCTCAAAGTCAATATATATATATATATATAATTTTTTTTTTTTTTTTTTTTTTTTTTATATATAAAGTGCATACTGGGTTTATGAGGTGTATCTTCACAGAGAAGAGAAAGTGATCCGCAAAACTTTATGAAAAGCATTATAATAAAAAATAAAATCCTATAAATAAAGCATGTTCTAATAACCCATCCAGTTTAAATCTTAAACATGTTTAGTAGCTTAAAACTACAAAATTGGTCACAATACCATACCACAAGAATAAAGCATATTATTATAACAAAACGCTCAGTGTAGCTATAACACTACATTTAAAAAAAGAAAAAGAACACATCAGCATAGTAAGAAAAGATGCTCACTGCTAGATGTTGCTATGTCTAAGCCTCCACTGTGCCAACCTTAACCCTAAATATACAATATCAGTTACGGCTTGATCAGAACCAGTCATCTTTATTTAAAAAGCCATGAAGGCATTGGGACAGACTTCTTCTTTCTGCAGGTAGTGAAGAAGTAAAACTACACCACTTCACCAATCAAAAGATGAATGTTTAGTCTTTGTTATAACAGTTGAATAGACCAGGCACTGCCAACAGTAATTATCCGTAATTCACGAGACAATAAGGTGATGACAGCAGTGGAACTGGCACCCGGGGAGCAGGGCATATTGCACAGACCGTGCATCAGTCACTATGGTCACAATTGGCTGAACTCAATTAAAGTAGACAATAACCTTTTTGTATAGAGCAGTACAGTGGTCAAGATATCACATCTGAGCAGAATGTTCATTTTTAAAAACATTTACTTTCATATATATATATATATATACACAGTATATATATATATACTTTCTTGAAAAACAAATTTACTGCACTGTTTAATATCTTTCAGCTAAAGAAGGGCTTTTGACCAAAACGTCCTTAAATAAACAATTTTGTAATCATTTATACCTTTTGTGTACATCAAAAAAAAAAAATAATAATTTTTTTCAAGAACTTAACAAATATGAAGTTTAAGTAGACCCTAAATACCAAATGCTTACATTTCAATATCTTCAGATGAAGTATCTGAAAGAGACTTGTATAGGTAAAACAAATAATAATAATAATAATAATAATAATAATAATAATAATAATAATAATAATAATAATAATAATAAACAAGACCCATATCCCTTTTCAATAAGAAGTGCAAAACAAGATCTTTAATGTTTCCAGGCATCACCCAACCTCAATGCTTTTTGTGTACAGTATGTATTACAGTAGTCACTCTCCCCACAAGACTTCTAAATTGTTATTTCACAGGGCTTACCATGGCTGCCATGTGTGAGTGGATACTGATACAGGATACCTTTACATTTTAAAACATATATACATATATTTAACATTTGTCATTATTATACGCAGTACTAAACCAGCATCAGTATGCTAGCATATCAGGGAATCGTTTCGATGTCTTATCAGGCAAGTGCGATGTCTGGAGCAGAATAAACAACAGATATAGCATTTCTATATAACGTTAACCACACTACTTGTGTAATGGGCAGTGTTGTGTAACTGCTGTTATGGATTATGTTCCCTGTCTGTGAGATGAGATGAGGTGAAAAGCTCTACAGCCACAAATGCAGAGGAGCTTGGTTCTTTTGTGTTGTGGTTAAGATGCTTGCTTGTGGTGTGCTGGGTGTCCGTTTCACGCCCAGCCTCCATCCTGTTACACTTGATCATATTATTATTATTATTATTATTTATTTCTTAGCAGACACCCTTATCCAGGGCGACTTACAATTGTAAGCAAATACATTTCAAGTGTTACAGTACTACCTGTTGTATTACCTGTTGTATTCCATGACCTCTGCTTACCTCTCGTATTACCTGCCCTATAAAAAAAAACCAGGTAGATCACAATCATTTCCATCATTGAACTTTGCAATACCCATTTACATCAAGCGATTCTGTGAACATTTAATAGAACAAATTCTGAAATTTAAATAATATGACTAATGGACCAATACATTGACTTGGCAGCTTGTGAATATTGGCTGTACATGTGAATATTCTAGCCCTTATAACTCATTAATGTTGTAATTTGTTGCCTTTATGTTGTTGCCATAGGTTTTATGAGGGTAGTATTTCTACAGAAAGTAAGTACAGTACCTGTAGCTGTCCGGTAAATGAGAACAGGTTAATAGAGTGGGTGCCGCTGGTAAGTGAGAAACAACAGCAGCTTCATTATACAACTTGACACAGAAGTGTTAAAGCAGGAATGATCAGAAAGTGTCAAGTGCTATGCTGTGTTTGCGGGTCATTGGAACACATGCGTGTCACAACAACCTGAAAACAATAAAACACACCACTCTTCTGACCCGGGACTGGATAACTGAAAACCCAAACCTGCTCTCACTCAGTCTTACATATGTTTTTTTAAGGTTTTGGAGAAGTTTGGAAATCAAAAACCTGGGTACCCGTCTGTTTTAAAAGTAGCCAAACCTGCGTGGATCTCTGTTTTCTACACAGGTATCATTATTTATCTGCCAACTGTTCCACAATGTACTTATTTTGGCCATTTGTTTACCTCTTAAAAAAATCCCATCCTTACAGAAATAAATGACTAGGGATGCCATTAACCATTTAAGATACAAGGGGCATATGTTCCCCACATATCAAAATAATTCTTACTTTCTTATTTTTGCAATGAAGTGTGCGAAACAGGGTTTAAAATGTACAGACAGTTTGGATTTTGTCACCGAAATGATCAGTTTCCTTATGACACTTGAGTCACTCTCAAATGTATTTCAAGAAGAAACCGTTCTACATCCGCTCAACTCCTTGTGTACCTGAAAGGGTTAATACCAATGTATTACCCAGGGATGCAGGTTGGACTTCAATAAAAATGGTCCAATATCCGGTTCAGGCTACACCACGGTTCGTACTGTCCAACCCTTTGAGAGTCCAAAATACCAAATCGGATTTGTACATCAGCAGTCCATATCAGGGTTTCTCCAAATATCCCAGTATCAGTAGTCACACAGTTTCTCAATATTACTTATTTAGCTACTGCCAAGGCTGCTTCTGAATACAATATATGTATCTCTCTTGTGTATCTGCATGCTGGTCTTGAAGCGAGATGACACTTGTATGCTACTATGTTGATTCTTTTCTGCTTCAGACCTACAATAAATGCCATACGCAGATTTTTGTTGTATGTAAAAATACAACTGACGTGATTGTCTTTGTCATTGTAGAGCTTTTTAAAAAGTGAATGCAGATGGTCTAGCAGTATAATATATGCATCATTTCTATGTTTTTAAAAAAAAGCATATTTTAAAAACACTTAAAGAAAAAAAAAACACTGTGTGTATAATAATATTTAACATGGACCGCTCCACTGTTTGGACAGGACTTCCTTAAGGTATTGATTTGGATCGGACCACTCATGATGTCTGGTCTGGTTTGCATCTGCAGTATTACCCTTAATAAATCTTAGCAGACTATAATATTACCAACTTGGCAACACAATGGGAATCTGGAACAAACTGGTCCTAATGTAGTAGCACACTGGTACTTATATAGTTCTGCAGTAGATTATACCATTATTGTAAAACTTACCATTAGCATGTCAACAAAATAAATACAAAAAAAAATACTACTTCTGTACTATTCTGCCAATGACTCATACAATTGTTTCGGCTATGCTGCTACCATTGCCCCTGAGCACAGAACTCCTGCGTAGCCATTAGACTGCCACTGTATTGCCATTAAACACCATTTGACGAGGGCAAATGTAATATACTTGGCAAGGACTGTTCCAGTGATTGTTTAATGAAAGGGACAACAGTGCATTTGAACTCATAACACTGGCCTGCAAATGACAACTATTTAAAAACATCCTTTGTTTTCAGCATATTTATGTGTTTTGATGTAGCAAAGAAGAAAAAAATACCTCTGAGCTTTTTTTTTGAGAACAGAGACTAAAAACCATTACAGAATCACATGCCTGCATATAAAATCTTTATCTAAGTGGCTTTAAGTGCTTCAAACTATCTGTGAGGAATGTCATTTTTTAGTGTGGGAATTGCCTTAGTTTTGACACAACACAGATCTTTGATGCTGCCTTATCTATGAAGTAGATTTCAGTTTTACAACCTATTTTATTTCCACAAAATGTAATTTTTAACAGAGGAGGTAATGAAAAACATTTTGCTGACGCATTTATAATTTGAAATGAAAGGTCTGTGGATGCGTTTTACGTTTTTTCTTTCCCTTTGCAGTTACAATAAAATCACACACGGTTGAATGATCAAGTCAACCTTGGTACGTAGAGCTCAGTGGGAGTACCGCAGGGGGCTTAAAGTCTGTGATTGTTGTGAAATCAGCCTAAGTAGGCCCTCTAACTGTGACTCGGATCTCACTGTGAAACACAAACACTTCCTGTCCCACACATCTCAGAAGACGTCCTCTTTCTGTGTATTTAGAGATTCCTTCCTAACAATGTAATTGATAAACCAGGCCCCAGGAGCCCATTCTTAGTCTCTGCAAGAACCAGACAGCTACAATCAGGTGACAAGTTGAAATATTCCAGCAACAGATAAAACCCCAGAGTAAGCTCCACTGTATTCCAGCCCATTATCTATCTGTTTTATTTTACACTAACGCCCCTGCTCGCCTGCCCTTCATTAAAGTAAGGGGCAACCTAAAAAAATAATTAACCTGGAGAGGGAACAAGAACAAAAAGCAGTTATAATAATAAACCAGTCCCATAGACAAGCTGCTCACAAGTTAAGAGGAATCATTTAACTGGAGTGCTGGGTGCTGATATGCCTGAAAGGAGAATAATAGTGCCACGCAGGAGGCCAAAGGTGACATGAAACAATGATTAAAGCTGCTGCTGTACCCCCTTTGTTGGCATTGCGACAATAAAATGAATGACTCTTCAGACAGTTAAAGTGTTTTATAGCTTGGTTGTAACTGAAGATTTTTGTTGTTGTTGTTTTAAAATAAATTAATATTTTATGAAAAAAAATATAGCATTATACATCCCCACATGTTGCTACAACTCTTTAAATAACATACCTGTGATTTTTCTTTTCATTGTTAACACCCTGGCACCTTTTCATACTTTTAAAATCTGTTTCAAAGCTCTTTTCAAAATGGCCGCTCTTGTGCACTGATAGTGTAAGGATTATTACACGTTTTTTTGCTGCAAAATAAAATGCATTTCATCCCTTGTTATCTGCACACATTAAAAGTGCTGCTGATATTTATAGCCTCTGTGCTCTTCAAAATCTTTTACTGTCATTCCAGACTACAGCGACACCGTCTGGCTCAGTTCATGCCACCATAGCTGTTAGTTAAACGTGTTCGAATGGCTTTGAAACAAGCAAGGATTATTAGCGACTTTTTTACATGGTGAGGCAAAGTAACAATGTTGTTAAAAAGAAGCATATATCAGCCTAATAATAAGGAATAATAAATTCCCCTGGTATCCCGCAGCTTATTAATATTCCAATTCTACAGCGCTAGTGGAAGCGGGTTGTAAACTACAGTTTAGCAGACCCAGTTTATGCAGCTTTTCACAATCCTAACAGCAGTTTAGAGGACCCAGGTTGTGAATATTATTGCATCATTTTATGTAGGGGCTTGGGGGCTTGCCCCCGATAGATACTGTATCAGTGATTTTTCGTTGCTGACTACGGACTTGGTATAAAATAGCACACTTAACTGAAGCACCCCTGTGGCCTCACTAGAGCTCTCAAACAATAGAACTTTGACTTAACATCTCATCCGCAGGACGGAGCACAAGGAGGTTAAGTGACTTGCTCAGGGTCACTCACAGTGAGTCAGTCAGTGGGACATCTCTCAAACATGTTTCTCTCAAACTAAAACTGTCAATCCATTGCCCTGTCACCAGACAGGTGATTGCAGACAGACAGCTTGGAGTGGGTAAACCGGCAGTACCAATAATGACAAACAGGGAGTCTGTGTTGATTTCAAGGCAGGCACTGCTTAAAAGTTACCACATAAGATGAACTATACTATAATATGTTCCAAGTCAGTCGATACAGTACTTCACTCTAAGGCAAGTCAATATCATGATTATACAGTAATTTATTAGAGTGCATTTAAAAAATATATATATATATAAATAACCATTTCTCAGTTATTGTATTTAAAGACAATGAAACCGGAAGAAAATCTGAATACTGTTGCATAGTTAAGAAAGATAATCAAAATAAATCTAAAACAGTAAAAATAAACCAGGTTAATAATAAAATGCGAAATAGGGAATTAAACATGACTAAGACAGAGAATTCAAAACATAAAGATAGGAGACCCAAAAATAGACATGGTACCAAATACACAAAAGATAAGACAGAAGACATAGTATTTAATTTATCAAGTAAAACTTTAACCACATCCCAAAAAGCAGTACTGAGTAAAGGACTTAAGTTTATACCGAGTAAAAAATACATCGATAACGATAAACTGGCCACTGAATTGAAGGAGTGGGAGAGACGCATGAGATTAGCGGAATATTTTTTCAATGAAAATATCTCAGATTCAGAGGGTAATTATGAGCATGGGATTAAAGTTAATAGTACAAGCACATGGACTCCTCCGGATGGAAGAGACAAATGGTTAGATATGTAAATTGAAGTAGTTAAACAAGAAATAATAGTAGGACTAAAGAAAAGATGTAAACTTAATCTAACCAATATTGAAGAACAAGCTATGACTGAGTTGTTAAATGATGATGATATAATGATAAGACCAGCAGATAAAGGCTCAGGAATAGTGATAATGAACACAGATGACTATATGAAATCTGTAGAATGTGAATTAAATAATACAGATACATATGAAGAAGTTAAAAGCAATAAGATCAATAAGTCGGCAAAAGAGGTTAAGGAAATTGCGGAGAGACTATACAATGAAGGAATTATATCAAAAGAATTAAAAAAATACATGCAGCCACATAATGCAAGAACAGGCCTAGCAAGAGGAAATCCTAAAATGCACAAAGAACATCACCCGATGCGAATGATAGTACAATTGATAATCCAACACACATAACAGCTGAAATAGCAGAAAAACAACTTAGGTCGCACGTTGAGAAATTACCAAGCTATGTTAAGGATACAACACAATTTTTAAAAAGACTTGAATCAATAAAACACAACCTTCCAGAGAATACAATTTTATTTTGCATGGATGTAAAATCCTTGTACCCAAGTGTCCCTCGTAAAGAAACTTTAGAAGCTTGTCAAAAAGCACTAGATAATAGACTAGATAAATCAATACCAACAGCAGAAGTACTGAACATGATCAACGTAGTTTTAGAAAACAGTTATTTTACATTTGTTGATAAGAATTACAAACAAAACGATGGTACAGCAATAGGATCTAAATTAGGAATGCATTTTGCCAGTACATACATGGGAAAATGGGAAGAACAATCACTTAGAAAATCAGAAAGAGAACCTTTAGAATACATTCGGTTTGTAGATGATATTTTTGGGGTTTGGACACATGGAGAAGAGTCTCTCTTCCAGTTTCATAAAATAGCAAATGAAATGCACAGTAATATTAAGGTGGACCTTCGATGGACAAGGAAAGAAATAGAATTTTTAGATACCATAGTAAAACTTGAAGAAGGTTCAATTGAGACTGACCTCTTCTGTAAACCTACTGACATGCACCAGTATTTACACATGTCCTCTGCACATCCGATACACACTAAAAGGGCAATCCCAAAGGGTCTAGGAATAAGAATACGAAGAATATGCCCAAAAGAAAGTGACTATGTAAAACAAAGAAATGTATTAAAAACAAATCTTAAAAAAAGAGGATACAAAGAAAGAATTATAGAGACGGAGTTAAGAAAAGTGGATAAACTAAAAAGAGATGATCTACTAGATTATAAAACTAGAGATAAAAAGGTCAAAAGAGTCCCATTAATAATGACTTACTCAAAACTTTTGCCCAATATTTCTAAGATAGTTTGGAAACACTTGCGAATTCTACATAATTCAGAAAAATTAAAAAAAAGTATTTCTTAAGGCCCCAGTTGTAGCATTCAAAAGAGAAGCTAATTTAGGTGATATTTTAGTTCACAGTAAACATAAAAGAATAATTGACAAAATAGGTTCTACGAACATGTGCACCAGTAGATGTAAAGTGTGTAAATACATAGATAAAAGTAAAAATATAATTAAACATAAGAACACCACATATCCACTAAAAACTAATACCTACTGTAAAAATAGCAATGTTGTTTATGGAATAGCCTGTGAAAAATGTGATGAAATCAAATATGTTGGAGAGACTGGAACTACTTTATATAAACGAATTCAGAACCACCTTTCATTAATTAGAAATAAAAAATGAATGAACCAATAGTACAGCACTTCACCAGTCAAGGACATGACATAAATGATGTAAAGTTTGTAGTATTAGAACAGCTAAAATTAGACAATGCGACATATAGAAGAATAAAAGAAAGTAAATGGATAAATAGACTGAACACGATTATGCCAGCAGGACTCAACAGAAAAGAATGAACTAATTAACTTCAATAGATATATAACATTTAAATAAATAAACAAAGTTTGTTAAAAAGTTGTGCATGCTGATGCGCTGGGGAGGCCAAATCTAGACTGATCTCAGAGCCAGCATTGCATGATATAATAAAAATATAAATTTATATAAAGTAATGTTAATTAGAATTAATACAGATTCAAAGATAGAAGTAAAAATTATGTCACAATATATAGAACAGCATTACATCATGTAAGAATAAATCATAGATTTGAATGTAAACAATAACAAGTAGTTGTCATGCCGTCAAAAACCTATAAATACCTCCAATGTTTTGATTCAAACACTGGCTCCCTTTGAGCTAAAGTATATATATATATATATATATATATATATATATATATATAATTTATTTATTTATTTATTTATTTATTTTTTTATATAAGATTATTTTTTAAAAAGTCAGTGTTTTAACTTCGTACCTAGAAAAAATGGAAAAAATAAAACAATTATAAAACTATTCAGGAAAATGTCTTCAATGAAGCCAGGGTGCTGTTTTTTTTTTTTTTGGAAATATATATATATATATATATATATTTGTACATACTTAACTACTTACTTAAATGTATTAAACACATTGTTATAAGCACATCTGAATTTGTGTGGTGCTTGATCTACTGTATTCAAGTAGTTTTGGGGTTCTTTGAAGACGATTGCTGCCCTAATGCGTGTTGGTGAAGTCATGGAAATAACTTCATAATACTCTGAATGCCTCGGGTCAGAAACACCAGTCAGACACTCTGTTAAATCCAGGATACTGGCCTTACGTTCCGTTTGTTTTCTTACTGCATGTCCCAAAAACTGGACTTCTAAAATTGAATAAATTTTCAACACAGCATTTGAAAAATTCAGAGGGCTTTCTATAAAGGTCTCTGAGGTCAGTAATCTAAATAATGACTAGACCCAACTCTTTTTGGAGAGCCGATTGAAAGTATTTTATTTAATCTAGAGGACATATTTACTCACAGTAGTTGTTCTTTATTTAATTGGCGTTGGAATGTTCTTTTTCCTGTATGCATAAACTTCAATGGAAAATAAAGAAATATGAAAGGAACTCATCAGTTGCGTAATGTTTTTTCTCAGCATTGTTTTAAAGGACATGCTGTGAGTCACAGCTAGACTCAGGAGGAATAGATTACATTTTTGGTCCTTGTGTGACATTTCCCATCTTCAAAAAGACCAATCATATCCTGCTGAGCTGCGGTAGAGACCAGGAGAAACATGAGGTTTGTAGTTTCCTTGAGTGCGTGTGAGGGATACTGATTCAGATCTGATTATAAATTACAATGGAGCTGATTTAAAATCAGTCCTGCTTGTTTCCATTCTGCCCCAGTTAGGATAGCGGGCTGGCATAAACTGGCCTCTCCAGCTTGGTCTTCCTGATGGAGGAAGTAATCTAATGTGAAGGTCTCTAGATGCAGGTGTTAAACCTACAAAAGCAGAAGAAAAATGTAATTTGTCGGCAGAACAAATGACTGTTAATGAATTATACTATCAGGGAAATGTTGGAAGTTGCCAATTAAAAAAAAAAATAGGTTGCTTTAACCTGATTGGGCAATAGCAACTCTCAAAGTGCCCGTAAATGACCTTGAATGTAATCCCTGTTCTAAACCAATATCAAAATATATGCATTTTGGTAATTTACCCATTTTCCTGATTGATGAAACACAATTTCTGTTTTCATATACACCCTGTGAATGTTGTCTTTCAAACTAAGTAGACTAAAAGCTGCTTTCTCTGTGTCCTATTGCGTTCAGTCCATCTAATTCACTTTAGCCAGTCTTACCATGCTTTTTTTTGCAAGATCTAGCAGTTGCACCCTTGCCTTATACTTACATTACTGTTGCCTTTATGAAAATAGAGGAGAGTGCTGCTCTGTACCAAACTTACAAATTCTTGGAGAACGTTGAAGACCGTTTGTTGTACTAATATGAGTAAAATATTTCTCAGTTACTCTTAAGTCAAAGAATCATGATAAGTTTTCAGTATGAAATGTGACAAAATGAAAACATTACAAAGTTAGTATCGGGTATGACCTTCCTGAGCATCAACACAATCCTGGCAGCGTTGATGCATAGACCTGATCAGCCTTTGGATAGACTGCTGTGGGATGTTCCGCCACTCTTCCTGTGCAGCTGCAGCCAGCTGGTGAAGGATGGCTGGTCGCGGTTGTGTCACGTGGAGGGCACTGGCGATTTGGTTCCACAGATGTTCTATTGGACGGGTCAGGAGAAAAAGCCGACCACAACAAGACCTCAACATTGTTTGATTGAAGCAATTGTAAACCTAGCACTGTGTGGTCTTGCATTGCCCTGCTGGAAAACTAACACTTCCAGATTGGCTTGCAGGAACGGAAAAACTGTTGCCTCAACTTCGTCAATGTATCTTTGAGCAGTAAGGTTGCCCTCAATCTGCACCAAAGACATTCTTGTGTTAAAGGAGATTCCTCCCCACATCATCACACTTCCACTGCCCCATCGGTTGGCTTGAACAATGCAACAGTCAGCATAACGCTCACCACGATGTCTCCACACACGTTGTCTTCCGTCAGATCTGTAAAGGGCAAAACGGCATTCATCGATGAATAAAACACACCACCACTCTCTCTGCCACCACCTCAGATGTTCTCTGGCCCACAGAAGATAGTGATTTCGTCTCTCAGCTGTCAACATGTTACCCCTGAACGGACTCTGAGCATGCAAATAATTTTCATGCAGACGGCGAGCTACAGTCATTCTGCTGATGCACTGGTCTTCCTGGAATTTCTCATGCTGTAGCCACTGCAGTCTGAAAACGATCACGCAAATTAATCGGGCCGATGTGACAGTCCTGGGCCAGTGTGGTAACCCACTGCCTTCGAGGACGTGGTCTGTCCCTCACAGCGCCGGTTTCCTGGTTTCTCTGGACTAGTCTGCTGATTTGTTGAAGCAGAACATCTCATTCTCTGGGCAACTTCTCTCACAGACAGGCAGTCTTCAATCATGCAGGTAGCGGGGCATGGTCACATCTTTCGCTGGTCTTGCGTTCGTTCCAATTAAACAACATAAATAGCACTGGGAAGAACCGTCTCCCAGAGCTGTATCCCATTTAAGCAGAAATCTCGATTATCAGTATCCCGATTAGACTGACTGTGTGTGTGTGTGTGTATATATATACAGTATATATATATATATATATATATATATATATATATATATATATATATATATATATATATATACACACTGCAAATATACTGGTTTGAGTAGTGGTACTGTATTAGTATTCATTAATGCTACCAAAAACGCTCCTTTTTGTTCATCTGCTTGACTAGTGAAATGGGGTGTCTCAGCTCATTAGGCCCAGAACAGTTTATATAACATCTTAAAATGTACGGTATGTTCTGTAAACAAAGCCGAAGAGAGTTCCTCAGAGTTCAATAGCAAGCTCCCAGGACCTAGGAGTGGGGCTCATTCAATTTTAGTTTTTTCTTTTTTTGTTCATTCCAGCGGAGCAGCTTCAAGCAGTGACAGTAAATGGGGATAATTGGAGGGAAACTGCCCAGCCCTGTCTGCCCAATCTTCTCACCCAACAATCACTGGATTGTTCTGGGGACCTGGTGACACAACAACCTCGTACTGCAAATTTGTGCCGTAATTAGCAAGCAGTTACTGTCATGCATGTCAGATGCTGTTATGTGGTGAGTTGAATAGGAGCAACAATTGAATGCCCCCACCTCCATTTCATTTTTTCAAAGGCATGAGCGAGACAGTTCTGTAAAAAGAAATACATTAATTTGGCTCACACTTCACAGGTGGAATCCAGGACCTTTGAGGCCCATGATTAATATTCTAGCAGCCTGGGCTCTTGCACCTGACTGGTTACTGGTTAGCTACCTAATGAGGCAGAGAGGAAGTAGCTGCAGACCAAAAACAACGGCATGTTTCACATAGGCGCAGCTGCAGTGCTCCTGAATGAGGGCTTATGCTCTACCCATGGTGCAGCTTTTCTCTATGCTTAAATAGGCATTAAAAACATCATGTAATAAGCGAGTAAATATAAACTTGAATGATATCTAGGAGTTTTCATTTTTGAAACAGAAATGCATGACTCATATGCAGTGTTAAAGATTTTAATTTTCATACCCTGGTTTCATAAAGGAACCCATTCTAATGTTCTCATTATCATAGACTGACAGTAATTATTGGTCTGTTTGTTGGTCATGTGACACTATGTTAGTCAATAGGGTTTCAAGTATCAATTTAAGAGTTTAATGAATAAAAACATGGCATGAAATCCAAAACGTTTTTTTTTTCACTAAATCTCTTTTGACTAGATTTTCAATGCTCTTTACTCCAAGTTATTTAAGTTATTTAATGTAGGGTCTTGTACGGTAAGTAGGCTTAAATTTAGGCTTATGTATATGGGGGACGGGTGTCTATCTATCTGATAATCAATCTATCAATCAGTCAGTCAGCCAGTATAATCATTTATGCACAACGAGAAAAAAAACAAGCTTCCTCCTGTCCTTTTTGCTACAAGGACAAAGTAGATTTTTTTTTTTCATCCCATTTTGTATTAACCCAACTTTGTTTGTCTGTCTGCCTGTCCGTCTGCCTGTGCTGGGATAAGACAGCTGTTGGTCCTCTTTCTTTCTGTGATTTTAGCCGATATCAAAGCCTCTGCCAATCTCTTTTCCCCTTCCGCCAATTTCCATTCATGGTTTTGGTAACTGTAAAATCCCCCATTTTCTGTTTCAGTGATTGTTGTGTGTTCTTATTAATCCATTCAGCACCGTCACTCCATCTCAGTCAGCCTGCCAACACAGCAAAAGCATGCCCAGGGATCCTTATTTTGGGGCTTTTGGTTAAGTGGCATTTATATACTATTATTTTACTTCTTAGTAATATGACTGGAGAGTTGGGGAAATCTCAGAGAGGTTCTTCTCTCTTTTCGAGAGTTTTTGGAAATAAAATAAGTCAATGCATCCACAATAAGGTTTCTTGTACATTTCTACCTGGTTCTGAACAATAATAATGTTGTTTTTTTTATTTATTACATTTTTCATTTGATCTATTTGTTTTTTAGACTGCAACAACTAAGTGGTACATTTATGTCTGCCCAAAAATTCTAAATAAATGCCTAAAATAATATATCTAAAAAAAAAATTGCTTTAGACTGTAAATCAGTCACTTTGCCAGTAGCTAGTAGGCACTGCTACTAAAAACACCTGTTACTCCCTTTAACGTGAGGGGTGCTCTCACTGGTAACACTGAGCTGTCTGTGTTCTTTAGGCGCTCTAACTTTGAGGGTTGACTGTCTAAATCATTGCTCCTTTTTGTTACTTTGATATTCATTCTGCATTTCACCCTTCCCTCCTTTTTATTGGCTGAAGAAGAACAGCACAATATTTTTTGTCTGGTCTAATCATTGACTCTAGTGTTATCTGACTGGCTACCTTTGCTGGTGAATGCCTAACACACACAGCCATTGTCTGCTTGCGTTCTCTGTTCTTGGCAGGAGGCATTTTTCCCAGGGCCAGATAAATCATTTTAATGACAGAATATTACGAGATCTGGAAACACTAAATCAATAAGTCCCATTCAGCAACCTTTAGCGAGAAAACTAGGGATACGGGTCACTTGAGAAGCTAGCTGATGGAAGATGGCCCTTCTTGATTCCTTTCAAACTCAAGAGAGAGAAAAGACTGTGATCTGCATTGGCTTCAAATATAGACAGCTTTCTTGTAGTTGGTATTTCAAGGAGAAAAAAAATATTTTGTTAAGCATGGACATTTTATTTTTCAAACATTAGACACCGCACATGAGTCAGTTTTTAAACTTTAAAACACACAGACACCGGTGTGCTCTAGTGCCCTTGTGGCAATAAGCGCATCATTTACCTTTTCTTAATTGAATAGCATTTTTATGACATATGTGTGTTGTTGCAATGAGCAGATCCTCTTGGTTTCATCACGTTTCTCTTTTCGCTGTAGCTCAGTCTTTCTGTCACAGTGTTGGACTTGTTTTATGTTCACTCCGGTGCAGGTACTGAACTTTTACTTGGTTGGCATATTGGTAAAGGCTGTACCGCTACACCCTGTTAATAAATGTTGCTATTAAGACAACTCGAAGCTGGCTTAAGTGTTAGGATGGCATTTTTATGTAGTGTAAACGCAGTCGTCCGGCACAAACTGACTTAAAGACAGCCCGCACCCGGAGGTGACTAACTCTACTGTGAGCTTAGATAACTCTGCATTTTTTTGGAACCCTTTAACCTGTAGCTACTGTCATTTTACTTTAGTTGAGTTTCTGCTGTGTGTGCTTTACCAGGGGGTCCACCTTCTACTTAGTGCAGACAGATGTTAATACAGAGAGTGCAGAAGTTAATAGACCCTCACTTCATTCTTGGCAGCCTGTTTGGCCTTTTTAGATGTGGAAAACCCACAAAAATATAAACTCCTAGGCACCATTTTAGAGTACTACCTCAACAACTCTTTAACACTTCCACTTGTAAATGCTGGGAATAGAATGAGCAGTTACTTGAAGATGTTGTATCAAATAAAAATCCTCTTTCAGTAGTGCACTATACAGAGTAACACATTCTGTGAGCTTCATTTCCTAAAGGAACTAATTAAATAATATGACATTAATCTAGAAGCAAGGTTCTTGTTAGCCCAGGCCCCTAATGAAGTCAGTACTGTACTGTATATATAACAAGCATTGAAATAAACCCACAGACCTTAATAACATAACTTTACGATGAGTCTTTGAAGCTCCTGTAAAAACTGTTTTAATGTTTGTTTGTGGGGAGGGCGGGGCGGGGGTAATCATAATAATATTTATGCACATTTAAGAACAACGCTGACTTCTTTTAAGTCTAATACCTGGAAACAAAACAAAGCTTTTAAAGATGCAAATAACATGGATGGTATTTTCCTATACCCATTATGGGGTAGATGTAAGTAGGAAATGATATGTATTGGCCTGCCCTTTTCAGCATGACATCCAGAAATTTGCCTAGCACTCTGGAAAAGGTGGATTGGGCTATCCCTTCAGACATTCCAACTGTGGTCTGAAAGGAACTAGAGGCTAAGTAGTGCAGAGAACACAGCACTTTGACATGTGCAGGGATAGCGGTCCTTAGATTGATGCTGGGGTCTAGCTCATCCCTCAATTCGGCTATGAGGTCTAGGATGAGGATTAGGATGCGGAGTGAGACCATAACGCTTTAGCACTGCATCCTCCGGCATCCCAAACAAAGTGAACCTGTGATTGAACTTGCCGTTCTCCTCCGAACGTGTTCCTGCCTCTCCTCAACAAGAGCCAAGTGTCGCTGCATCAGGAAGTGTACCACAGCAGCCATCTTGAAGCCATTGACAGGTCTCTGCAGGTGTGTGCTTTTATACAGCTCTTAATTACTCGCTTCTACAATGGTTTGCACCTTGTAAAGAGGTGTAAATGTTTTGGAGGGTCAGCAAAATCTTTACATCACATTGTAATGTTTGCGCCCGCTAAGTATCCAGATCCCGCCCAATTCCATGCTCTTTTCTTCATTTAAATGCATTTCAATATAAATTTAATGGTTTAATGATGGCAAAGTGCAACTCTGATAGCGGGTGCAGAATGTAATGTGAACACCATTCTTTACATACACTGCTTTATGCATTATGGGGGTTTTGCATCCACAAATCACTTTGCGCATATCCTTACATCTACCCCTATATGCAGTGATTCATATGTGAAGTTAATGTATTTTGTCTGGTAGAGCCACAGATATATGATATATAAAAAAGTAGTAATTTGTTTGTGAATGAGAAATGCTGCCAATACCTTGGTATTTACCTTAAAATTGTAACCAGGGAAAAAAAAAAGATCAAATTATGCATTCCTGGGGGGTCCCCGAGTGGCTCATCCAGTTAAAGTGCTGCCGCTGGGAGCGCAGGATGAGTCACACAGCTTGGATGGCACCAGTTCGTGTCCAGGCTGTGCAAGGAGGCCGAACTTTGCTGGGGACCCCGAGGGGGCGTCACATTGGCTCTGACGCTCCCAGGGTGGGGGATGGGAAACCAGCAGGGATTGCTTCTCCTCATCGCGCAACAGTGAACCCTACTGGCCAGACACAGAACACATTGAGAGTGGATAAGAGGCAGGGCTGGTCTCTGTTCTCCGGGATCGGTAGCCTGCCTGCCTCTGCTCTGGATTGCTCAGCGTAAAAGCGATTCTGGCTTTAGGCTTGTGAGATTGGAGGACACTCACTGTTCTCCTTTGAACTATTAAATAGGAATCAAGAATATACTAACAACCTTCTATGAAACAAGTTGCTATACCAACTACACCTTCAGACGTGGCCATCAAAATTATATATATATATATATATATATATATATATATATATATATATATATATATATATATATGTTTTCTTTTTTTCTGCAGTATTAACAAGTCATTTTTATTTTATACTAAGGAGTAAAAAACTAAATTCAAAGCAGCCTGCCCCTATTAAGAAAGCAGGAAGTTGGTAGTGGAAATAAAACATCCCATTAGCTTGTCAGAACCAGCCAACTGAAATAAAAAGCAGCTGGGCCTTGCTCCCTGCACTAAAATGGAAAACTGTTGCCGCCTAACAGAAGACTTCCTCAACGGGAAGACAGGCGCGGAGGGAAGCAACAGACAAGGTTATTCATTGGTGGTGGTGTCACGCCAAGGTCAGGTCAAAGACTCGGTCAGGCCATCTCTCTCACTAAGGTGACACTGCCCAGCTCAGCGACCTGCACGTCACACACAGCCTCTCTTTACCTGACACCTAGACAAGCAGTGTAGTCAGCCAGAGGGGCGTCTGGACAGAAACGCTCGCTCCTGCCAGCCAAATTATAGCAAAGAAGCCCAACAATCAAGCGTCAATTTCACATCTGACTGGTGTTTCATGTTTAATGAGTGCAACTGTCATTTTAATTCAAGGCATTCGAGGGAAGGAAAATGTCAACAGTTTAAGCTTATTTGTTAATGGGATATGTGTATGAGAGTTGGAATGTGTTAGTGAGCATGAAACTGTTCAGATTTTTGCTTTCTTCCTGCCTGTCTGCCTGTCTATCTTTCAATTACACATGCATTTATATACTTTTGTAAAGGTGTTTTAAGATGTATTAGGAAACAGATACAGTCTCCCTTAATGGATTTCTTTGGGCGGGTTTACATACAGCTTTAAAACTAGAGGTCATTGTTGAATTTTTTTTTTTTAAACAAACAAAATATAAACACAATCTACAACAGTTTTTTCTTCTTTTTGCTTTCAAAGTAGGATTTGTTAAATCTAGGTGTTTTTTTTATTTTTTAAACTTAGTTTTTGCTCAAAAGAGCCTGCTTCCCAATATTTCGGTATGTTTAACCAGGAGCACCCCCAAAAATCTTTCACATGGTACGTAAAACTGAACCACACCGATATGGAAGGCCATCCGGGTCAAAAACGCACAACTAATGCACGTATGTAGGGGCTGGTCATTTTACAGTAGTACCTACGTACTGGCTGGTCATTTTACAGTAGTACCTATGTAAGGGCTGGTCATTTTACAGTAGTACCTATGTAGGGGCTGGTCATTTTACAGAAGTACCTATGTAGGGGCTGGTCATTTTACAGTAGTACCTATGTAGGGGCTAGTCATTTTACAGTAGTACCTATGTAGGGCCTGGTCATTTTACAGTAGTACCTATGTAGGGGCTGGTCATTTTACAGTAGTACCTACGTACTGGCTGGTCATTTTACAGTAGTACCTGCGCAGGGGCTGGTCATTTTACAGTAGTACCTGCATAGGGGCTGGTCATTTTACAGTAGTACCTACGTACTGGCTGGTCATTTTATGCGTAATGTGCGTATGGCTACGGGCACCAATGTGTTTAACATACTTTGTCAAGGGAAAGCATGTTTGAAAACAAACAATGTAGGTACTTGTAGGCTTTTGATGCCATGGTAACTACAACTCACTTATTTCTATTTAAATCTATTAATATGTTTGTAATGTCATTTACTACATAGTTAAGGATGTAACAATCTACTATAATATCATTTAAGTCTATAAATTAAATCAAGAAAAAAATAAATTCCTAAACACAGCATTTAATACATTTAAATATATAATATATATGAACAATAAATACTAGTTTCTTATAAATAAAACATTCTTACAAATAGTGCTTTGTTGTGTTTAATCTGGTATAATAAAAAAGCAAAGAAAACATGAGCTAAAGGAATGCTCTAATGTGCCCCTAACTCCTAATGCAGACATGCATGGCCTTTATGACAGACGACAGGCACATATGGGGCAGATCGATTCACTAGAATGACACCCCTGCAACGGTCAGCCTCTCTGAAGAAAGTGGCACTTGTATTCCTCATGGCCCACTGAGCTCCCACAGGCTGTCAGCAATGGACCTCATTAGGTCATGTTTACTCAAACCTTGTTGTTCCTCTGTCTCTTAATTCTGTCTGTTAATGGGACAAAGAACACATTTGGACAAAGCCCATTGTAACTGGCCATTGAAGGTGCCAGCCCCATGCATGAATTATCGTTGTCATAGAAACCAGATTTACCAAGTTAACCACAGCAATCAGGAGTGAAGGACGAGGTAAAAAAAAAAAAGCCTGCTCCACCAGTGATGGGGAAAAAAGACAACCAATTAGAAATCGATATGAATAATCTCTAGTATAAGTGTTTGGTTTTAAAAGACGTATTGAATGGGTCTTAAGAGAGGTTTAAGTCCACTTTATTAGCCAGGAAGGAAATTCATGGGGGGGTACAGTGTTACTGATGAAAACAGAGAGACGTGTTCATTGAAAATCAGGAAAAAGCTGCCACAAGAAAAAAGACGTTGAGTGATAGAAATTTACTAAAACTTTTAGTAAAAGCATAACTGGAAGAAAATGGAGAAAATAGGAAAAGTCATCAAATACCTGTACAGCAACTCAACAACATTACAGTATACTGGGAAGCAAAGACAGGTATTTATCGCGACACAAATATGACAGTTCAATTTACTATGGTAACCAAACAAAAGAAAGTTTAGGGGCAAAGTAAATAGACAAACAACAAAGTGGACGAACCAAACAAGTATCGTGCAAGTAGCATCTCTCTCTCTCTCTCTCCACTTACCGAACACACAACCCTGAGTGAGTGAAACGTGCATCTACATATACAATTGTGCTGGGATTCAATTACCAATTAATTATTCACTTGAATCCCAGCACGTGAACTAATCTGTGCACTCCTGTGCTCACATACTAATACTATTTTAATTTGCACGTGAAGTGATTTGTGCCACCCTCGTGTCTAAATACAATTATACAATTATACATTATAAACACTCGTGCTTCACAGACCCATTTATATCCCAGCAACAAAAGATCACAGATCAAAATAAAAAATAATTAAAAATACATCACAGTAGCTAGAACTGTTTAATGATTAACTTTTACATTTCCCTAGCTTGTCTTGTTCGCTTTGTTTTGGCTGCATTTTCATCAGGTGAAACTGGAGGAAGTGCTGTGTAACTGCACAATACAAGACAGACTGATTTGGCATTAGAGAGAATTAAAAAAAAAAACCGCGGGCTGTGACGGATAGTCAGATAAATTGTAACATTGAAGAGATGGGCTTTGCATCAGAAAACTGGTGATGGAGTCGGAAATCGCGTGTGACGGGTAAGTGCATTAATTTGTTACATATATATATATATATATATATATATATATATATATATATATATATATATATATATATATATATAAAATGGGATTGATTTTAGACTTAATACAAGGGTAGTAAAACGCGACTGACTTGTATCTGGGTAACAGATATCCGAGGGCTGACTGTATTCATTTTAAATATGTATTACTTAATGGTTGTTTTTTATTGTTTATTATGGTTTCATAGATTTATTATGAGTTTGCTAGGAAATCATGTGTTTGTCAATATTTGCAGTACATGCTTATTATAAGTGTTGCAAACAAATAATTTAACCTTTTAAGGGGGGCTAACTCAAATTAGCAAAATTAACTTTGATTGCAGAGTAAAGATGATATATTTAGGTTCCAAGTTTAATATACATTGCTGAGAAATCTTTTTTCCCCATTTCAAACAATATAGTACAGTACACTGTGATATACCCAGACAAACTAGATACAGTATAGTTCACATCAAAGTCATCAGTTAACAAACTAAGATTTCCCCACCACATAAGGTAATGAGCATTGTTTTAATATATATATATATATATATATATATATATATATATATATATATATATATATATATATATAGTTAAATTTAAATGATCCGTTAACAGACCAACAGACTTTCCTGCTCAGTGTAGCTCAGAGGCTGGTATTGATCAAGGCAGTATTTCCAGGGCATATTCAATAAAGTGGCTGGATCTAAGTGCCTGAATGGCTGTACTGAAGTTACACTGGCAAGCAAAGCACAGGGGGCTGAGAGACTGAAGGACATGTCTGCCGACTCCAGGACGGGTGTCTGAGCTTCCTTAATCATTTAAGAGCCCCGAGCAGAGAAAGCCTGCCGGCCGGACAGTCTGCACCCAGAGACTTTCTCTATCCAATACATGGCCAGGAGCCAGGCTCCAAGGAAAGGGCTAATCAATTCTTTCTAATACTATACCAGGCTGCCGCTTCAGCTATTTTCTTTTAACTGTGCAGCAAAAGGCACTTTACTGCTTGAAGTAATCTCTCTCTCTCTGTCCGTCTCTCAAATTAAAATGACCAGTTATACAATTATTATTGCCAGCATATATATACATATATCTTTTTTAAATTATAACAAATATATGAGGTGACAGGATGCAGCTATTTGTGCTATTTTTTTTACCCTAATATAAATCATGAAATATCACTGTTTCTGCCAGCTGCTTTAAATAATTCTAGATTGAATATCTCTCATATGTTCTTTATTTCAAACAACAGACCTAATTTTCAATGGTAATAGAGTAAGGCCTCTCTGAGTATTCATTTTTTTTTGTGCTTGCCAGTTTCTAAATTCAGTTTGTGGTTCCTCATTTTTTGTGTTTGTTAAGAATCTGCCAGTATCTGCCAGTGCCCCCCTTCATGTCTCCACCTCTCTCTCTCTCTCTCTCTCTCTCTCTCTCTCTCTCTCTCTCTCTCTGTCAAAAGACTGCAGACAGAAGAATCAATAGGGGAAAAGCTTTCTGTTCATACCTATCCAAAAGTCAATATGACTTATCATAAAATTGATTTGGATTTATTTATTTATATTAACTTCAAATAAAAAAAATCAATACCATCACATGCTAAATCACCAAGACTGACATTTGTGTCTTATGGTATTGAAACTTTAATTCCACATCAATATAAAACAACCCCACATCCTTATCAGAGAGATGTGTTAGACAGGGACACTCATATTAATCAAAAGGCTTTGACTCGGTGTGTTCACCTATTCATTAACGTTGGCACGGATAGATGTAGTGTTGCATCCTGGTGCCTAGTCCTGTGCTGTGTTAAAGAGTCTGATTGCCTTCATACTATTAGACAGTGACTGACTAATCACATTAAGTACCAACGGCAAGTAATTAATTTAGTTGTATTTCAAATATATGTGTACCCTTAAAAATAATAATACAAAAAACAATACAGTGGCTCTCAAAAGTATTCACCCCCCTTGGACTTTTCCACATGTTATTGAGTTACAACATGGAATCAAAATGGATTTAATTAGGAGTTTTTGCCACTGATCAACACAAAAAAAGTCCATAATGTCAAAGTGAAAAATAAAATCTACAAAATTGTTCTAAATTAATTACAAATACAAAACAATTACAGCCATGAGTCTATTTGGATAAGTCTCTAACAGCTTTGCACATCTGGACACTGCAATTCTTGCCCATTCTTCTTTGCAAAATTGCTCAAGCTCCATCAAGTTGGATGGGGACCTTTGGTGAACAGCAATTTTCAACTCTTTCTATATATTCTCAATTGGATTGAGGTCCGGGCTTTGACTGGGCCACTCCAGGACATGGACCTTTTTGTTTTTAAGCCACTCCAGTGTGGCTTTGGCTGTATGTTTGGGGTCATTGTCCTGCTGGAAGATGAATCTTCTCCCAAGTCCCAGGTCTCTTGCAGACTTCAGCAGGTTTTCCTCCAGGATTTCTCTGTACTTTGCTGCATCCATTTTGCCCTCTATCTTTCACGAGCTTTCCAGGCCCTGACGCAGAGAAGCATCCCCATAGCATGATGCTGCCACCACCATGCTTCACGGTAGGGATGGTGTTCTCAGGATGATGTGCAGTGTTAGGCTTGCGCCAAACATAACGCTTAGCGTTGAGGCCAAAAAGCTCTATTTTGGTCTCATCAAACCATTGAATCTTCTTCCACTTGGTCTCAGAGTCTCCCACATGCCTTCTGGCAAACTCTAGCCAAGATTTGATGGGAGTTTTTTTCAACAATGGCTTTCTTTTTGCCACTCTCCCATAAAGGCCAGTTTTGTGAAGCACCCAGGCTATTGTTGCCGTATGCACAGTGTCTCCCAGCTCAGCCGTGGAAGACTGTAACTCCTTTAGAGTTGCCATAGGCCTCTTGGTGGCCTCCCTGACTAGTGCCCTTCTCGCCCAGATACTCCGTTTTTGAGGACGGCCTGTTCTAGACAGATTTATAGTTGTGCCATATTCTCTCCATTTCTTAATAATGGACTTTACTGTGCTCCGGGGGATATTCAATGCCTTGGAAATGTTCTTATATCCTACCCCTGATTGGTGCTTTTGAAGAACCTTATTCCAGATTTGCACCGAATGTTCCTTCGTCTTCATGATGTAGTTTTTGTTAGGAAATGTATGAACCAACTGTGGGACCTCCCAGAGACAGGTGTATTTAATCTGAAATCATGTGAAACACCTTAATTACACACAGGTGGACTCCATTCAACTAATTATGTGACTTCTAAAGACAATTGGTTGCACCAGAGATTACTTAGGTGTGTCATAGCAAAGGGGGTGAATACTTATGCAATCAATTATTTTCTGTTTTATATTTGTAATTAACAATTTGGTGATTTTATTTTTCACTTTGACATTATGGACTTTTTTTGTGTTGATCAGTGGCAAAAACTCCTAATTAAATCCATTTTGATTCCATGTTGTAACTCAATAAAATGTGGAAAAGTCCAAGGGGGGTGAATACTTTTGAGAGCCACTGTACATAAACGTTAGATATTTATCATAAGAAAAATGAGATCAGTGTTAATGTTGAAACTGCTAATACATAACATAACAAAATGGAATTTAAAATCTATGGTATGTGTACCTGACTAACTGTCTTACCATAATCCCAAGCACAAGGCACTAGAACGCTGGTAACATGTACATTAATGCCACCTGCTGGACACTAGACCCTTAATTTATTGGCTCTGGGTTACAAATCACGACCACAGTCCACTCAATTCAAACTCAGCTAGTTTGATACATCTTCAATATACTTATACTAGATTTGAAAACCCTTTAAATGTACCCTTTGAATTAGTCAAAGTCTTTGTCCCCAGGGTTAATTGTATAAAGGCAACAAGACTCTCCACATTGAGCATTACCAGGCATTATGGACTATTTGGATGTAGTAGCGCCCTTGACGTTGTCTCAGGCCCCATTACCCAAATGGTCCATAATGCCTGGTAATGGAAGCAGTCTTGTGCTGTCAGTGATTAATAGATACATCTGCTTCCTCTGAGATGAAACTCTCAGTCTTAACTGGAAACATCTCCAACACTTCCCTTATAAGTAATGCATTGCATTAAACATCTAAAAACAGGGTTTCAGCGAGATGCCCTGGTCAGTTGATCTCCAAGAGCTCCAAGGCGGGGTCTTATTCAGTTTACTGAGGTAGGTAATGGCAGTTATGCTGGAAACTAGACCATTTCCCAGTAGACCTGCTTGCACTCACCACTTCCAACACTTAAAACGATGCAAAGAAGTGTAGACACAATGGGGCACCTATCGTAGCGGTATGAAGGAATGAATAGGGCAGCAGTGTGGAGTAGTGGTGAGGGCTCTGGACTCTTGACCGGAGGGTCGTGGGTTCAATCCCTGGTGGGGGACACTGCTGCTGTACCCTTGAGCAAGGTACTTTACCTAGATTGCTCCAGTAAAAACCCAACTGTATAAATGGGTAATTCTATGTAAAAATAATGTGATATCTTGTAACAGTTGTAAGTCGTCCTGGATAAGGGCGTCTGCTAAGAAATAAATAATAATAGTAATAATATGTTGCAACCAACCAAGAGAAATCATTTCTTTCATGTGCCAAACATCTCACCAAAGTCATCACCTGTATGGACAGTATCACGTTTTTGTAGAATAAAAATCTGCCGTTGAGTAAAGGTAGAGTTGATGTACAGTGTACTGTATGCTGCTCTACAGCTATGGCCAAACGTTTTCCATAACTATAGGAACATACTTTAGATACCTTCTTTAACATCATGTAATCAAATAAACTACACAATGATGTTGCAAGGTCTATCCGAAGCTGTAATAGTAGTCCATTATTTCATGTTAGATTTGAAATGCCACATTTTCAATTGTTGTCATTTTTTTTTTGTTAAGTATATGGAAAAATAAGTGGCATGTAATCCGGTATGTTAACGTAACATTATTCAGCAGGTTTCATTCGACTGAAGCAAAATTGGTTAATTTATAGGGTGATTCAAAACTTTTGACCATAGCTGTATATCATTAAAAAACAGAACTGTACCAGGTAACTTTACAACTTTTACAAAGAAACAACTGGGGTCAGTTTGGCAGCACAAGTTACATCAGTTTCCAAGCAGGCCTTAGCCATTACCTTAATGAACCCCTGCTGAGTATAGGTATACATATTATGCATGCCAGCTATTTCCAAGCAGATATTTTCAAGCTGTTTTTGAAATAGTTATAAAACACGTACAGAAGCTGAGTAAATATTTTACTACTCATTACATCAGAATAACCAGCTCTACCTAAAAAACAGAAGCTAACTGAACCTCACTTGTGTCTGACTTCATTAGAAATCATTTTAATTTAGTAATCTCTAGTTCAGATGCTTTTCCCCGTGGATATTCTAGTTTTATACAGTAAAATCATAAGTTAGAATTGAAAAAAATAGAAAGGACATTTACAGCATCTTTCAGGGCAGGGTTCCTTGTGTGTGCATCTGTGTGTAAAAAGGATCCTTCTTAAAGGTGTAATTACTAAACTAAGGCTTCATTTTGTTCTTTTCTGCTCAGCGGTGCCCAATTTCTGGTCTTTGAATCCATTTCACTCCAGGATCAATAGATAAAATGAAAAACGTAAGAAAGTAAAAGTAATTAAGAAATCATTACTTTATAACCATTCTGCCCTGCAATATATTCATGCTTGTTTTTGTTTTTAATTTTAGTGTGCCAAATTTTGCCCGCCATGGTATTATCATAATAGAATTCCCCAAATTCCTTTTTTTAATTTTTATCTATGGTTTATTTTATTTTATTTTGCAGTTGATCCACCCTTTATATTCCCATTGCCTCTCTGGTGAAGCCCATTTTCACTGTCACTCAGATGAAGGGAGATCACTTTACCAGTAGCAGGAAGTGAATCCATCAAACTACTGTTTTTATAACAGGAAAAATGGTCTACAACTGAGTCAAAGAAGATATAAAATCTGGAGGACTAAAAGCAAAACAATAAGGAATTTAAAATAATTTACATCAATACAGAACTCACTATAACCCTAAACTATAACATAAAAATAACCCACACAATACTTTCCTCATATATTTTGAACTGTAGAGGTACTAGGGCTGTGCAGTTTAGTGTGTAAATTGAAACAAAACATGTTGCAAAATTAGCAAATACCACTTATTAGTCATGTATGCGTGACTCAGAATTATCTGCAGCTACGTATACCGGGAGATGTAGTTTTTAGGCGTGTTTAATCAGAGGCTAAATCTTACCCAGGACTACAGTACAATCCCACAATCAACTGCGTGCAAAGACGCATTTCTATGGAAAAGAGCAACACGAAAGCCATTTCATATCAAAAAGAAAGGTAAGACGAATGATTTCAGTTAGATTGAATAGTACTCATTGTGGTACAGCAGTAAGGATGTCAGTGCCTTGGCTGAAAGGCCATTTGCTTCCAAGTGGTTTTTGAATCACTCATTGCAGAAGTTAATTGCCATTGGCTGGTACTCAAATTGTATAAACAAGGGAAATGCTGCTTTTCTTGCTACGAAATAGGCTTCATTTAAAACCTGCCAACAGGTTTTCAATGAAAAGGAATTATTTTAGGTCAGAGTACTTGCACACCCCTAAGAGGTGCTGTACATGTTTTTAAAGCCTAGATAATATTTTAATTTGTCCATAACTGGGCTCACAAGCTTTTCACAGCAAACAATAGGATGGGAGGAGAATGTGCATTGATAAGTATGTGTGTTTGACTTGTGGGGTGGAGGAGGGGACATCGCTGAAAAATAACACGAAGCAAGGTCTACAATCTATGTACTTTGGCAACAGCATTCATGCCACTGTGTTTTTTTAAATAAGATTTTACCCTTTTACCGAATAAACATTTTCAAGGACTTATTTATTGTTTGTGTCTGTTAGGACTTGTCTAAACAGTCGCAATGGATTATACAGAAAAAAAAAAACATAACTATGGTAAGTCATTTTGAGAGCTGGAATGAAAAAGTCTGCTTCTTCTCCCAGTAAGGGATAAATATATACTGCTGAAATGTACTGTCGCTTGGTGTGTGTTTCTCCTAATGAGCCCTGCAGGCCAAGCTCTACTGCACATTCCCAGACCCGCAGTAAATTTGCACTTTAGAGACGTTTTCTCATTTCTAACAGTTAAACCATGCTTTAGCATGTAGTTACCATTCTTTACCACCAGGGGTTTCACTGTACTTTTACTCTGCTTTACTACACTTTCCTATGTTTTTACCGTGGTATGCTGCTGTAAACCTTTAAGAGACATTCAGAGACTTCTGAATTCACCACATCTAATGTATTATTTCATTTGGAAGCTTAACTATCCAGGAACAGTACAGTATTTTGCAACAGAATACTGGTGCTGAAACCAGACACAGAGATGGAGGTAGTAACTGCATTTTACAGCTAGTTGATAAAATCTGATATTTATCTGTAGTTGTTTCTATGCCTAAAATAAGAGACCAATCTTCTCCTAAAATGTTAATCGATAATGTGTATTGAATTTCAATAGCTGTTGAATATAGGCTGTGTTAGTTTGCTTGAGAAACAGATGGTGCTTAGTGGGATTTGCAAAGTATTTTTAATGACAAGCTACAAGCCAGGGTCACGTCATGGATAGTTTAAAAAAAAAAAAAAAAAAGGCTGTGTGTTATCTGCCAAACCGGTGTCTAAAAGGTGCACTTCAGTACAGAGATCATGAAGGGGCGAGGCATGACAGGAGATATTAGACAGGTATAAACTTGAGGGAGAAGAATACGTTATCCAGCGTATAGAAACTGTAGAATTTTCTTTTACACGGTATTAAATGTCAGGACAGAAGCTTAATTTCAGTCAAAGGAAACATTTTGTGTGACCTCCACCTGGAGTTCAGGAACCCCTCCTCTGAAGACAAGGTTCTATACATCCTGTTCTGTAACAAACATGCGCTAATTGCTGTTCAGACAGCAGCTAATCAGTCAATAGAATGTTTACAGATGTATAGCACAGATAAGTGTGGATATAGTGTGACCTTAAAGAATGCAGACTCTGAATGTTCACCAGGAGTCAGCTTCAATGCTCAGGGCTTTTGTATGTGAAAGATTATTTGCCTAATCTTGGTCCTCATACTTAAGAATCCTGAACTTAGTCCTGCATTCCTCAAAGAACATCTCATTAACATCCTAAATAAGGTGTAAATATTGACCTCAAATTTAAAGGCAGAAGTTTTATCATAGGCTTGTTCAAAATGTATTAGCTTGTATCTAAAAGTCCTGATAGACCTTAATTGGACTAGACTTCCTCATATGTCTTCCTTTGGGTTAGCCAGTTATAACATTGCCATGAGTTTTATGCCTGGCAGGCCCTGAACACATCTTGTCTCTAATTAGTCACCAAGAGTTTCTCTGGGGAAAAAAAAAATCTGTGTCTTCAATTGAGATTAGATCTTTTAGTTGTTTCCTGTCACGAAAACATCTTTTATTTTGTTTTTGTTTTTGCATCTACAGTAAACTCCCTCCTTGAGTCTAGCTCCATATAAAGACTGGCTCACGATTAAGACCACACACTGTCTGAAAATCTCCTTGTATTTACCTATCTATCAGACCAGTTGATTACAAAAATAAATAAAGAATAATAATCTAAATGGTCCTGGGTTTTTTTCGTACTCTTGATTTGGATTCCGTTATATAAAAAAATACAATAGTACCATCAAAAATCACAATAGTTTCCAATAGTATACTGCAGTACATCCTATATTTTGTGCAGGAAACAATAGTCTTTTTGGACTGTACTTTTTTTTAATATATATAGATATGGGATATAAAGTGTATAGTTTTGGAACGGAGATTGTGAGTTCCTCACTTTGATGCTTTAAAACAATTATAAATTCAGCTCTCAAACGTCACTGGTGAGACTGGTGTTACAGTATGTTATTTAAAGAGTTAACGCTTTGTGAATGAAGTCCACTACTTTTTGTTCTGTTCCTTTATGCCTTGCAAACACTTTATAACCAAATCATCATTGTTGTGACGTTGGGTCACATGAGATGTCCATATGGGTAATTTGAAGTGAAGTGCCCATCAATTGTTTACATACAGAAACCAGGATGTATCTCTTACAAGGCTGAACATGTTTAGTCAGACTTGTTTGAATTAATACTTGGAATGTCTGCAGCCATACAACCTTGAGAATCTACTTTTTTTAGGTCTCAGCAGCTAAGAAAAGTTGAGCCCAGTTCTTCTCAAAAATAAGTTTAGTTCTCATACCCCTGTACATGGGGGCAGGGCATCTTTGGAAACTAGATATTGGCTTTCAGCAGACCTTTCTACATGTATTACAAGTCTGTGAGTGTCTTATTATTTCAGGGCCTTTTCCTTTATTCTATGTGTAATACCTATACTCACACAGCAGCACAGCAAAAACCCCAATTCCAATCAAACAGTATTCATTATTTGAGTAACACTTTACATTAAGTGTCTCTAATTACTGTGTATTTACATAGTAGTTACTTAGTAAATACAAGTGTACTTACACATAGTTATAATGCATAGTTACAGTGTACTTAATGTGTAAATCTTTTTTCACGACATAACTCTAAACCTAACCCTAACCCTAACCCTAACCCTAACCCTAACCCTAACTCTTTTCTGATACTGTGCACTTCCATATATCGTGTAAAAAGATTTAAACATTACTTTACATATACAGTCGGCAGTCGCCTATACGAGACTCAGATACATGTCAGTCGTGTTTTACCGTCCTTGTATTAAGAAACAAACGTGGAAATGGCGTTGTAAAATGAAGGGGAAAAAACTCACCACTTTGGTTCTCGTTTGTTACATTCAACATAACAGAAAGTCGCAACAAAAAATATATAATATATAAAATCTATATAAAAATCACTACACAACATTTCCAGTAAGTTGCGCACTGTTTAATTGAGGCATTTCAGAAGGACTTGCTTGCCTTTTTTCTGTCCCATGAGATTCGATCTAGTTCTAAAGCAGCACGTGTTTTTGATCCAGATGGCCTTTAATAGAGATCACTATGCATGTGTGCGCATAATGTGGTTTGTTTACTTTTTGCTGTATAAAACTTTAACAGTGGCTCAAGAGCTGCAGTGTTGACCCTGTGTTTGTTTATTTATTTATGTATTTATTTTTATTAATCTTACATCACACAGAGCTCTTTTCATTTGCCAGTTTTGAAACTGTCGTGCAACTGGTGGTAATTAAGTGTGAGGTATTTTTGTCATTTCTATATTAGCTGGAGAAGGATACAAGAAGATTCCCTCTGGCTCCCTCTCGGTCTGGAAGAAGGAAGGTTCTTTCACCAAGAACAAGTAGAAGAACTGTGAGGAAGCTTCATAACAATCTGAGATTGACTGCCAAAGATATTCAACATGAATTGGCTGCAAGTGGGGCTGGGGTTTCCATTTCAAACATAGGTTGAGTATTGCATGGTGAAGGAAAATGTAACAAGAACAATCGCTTAAAGTTTGCAAAACGGCATTTGAATGGTGGATATGAGTTCTGGTCAAAGGTTTTGTGGAATGATGAAACAAAAATCGAGCTATTTGGTCACGCTGATAATCGTTACGTTTGGAGAAAGTCGAGTGAGGTGTACAAAGAAAAGAACACTATACCTACTGTCAGGCAATGAGGTGGTAATATCTTTCTATGGGTCTGTTTTCATCTAAAAGGCACAGGAATTTTAGTTCCAATACATGGTAAAATGGATAACATAGCATACCAAAGTCACTAAAGAATCGTGCCATAAGCTCATTGACAAATATCCTAATCTTTTAAAAGAGATTATTATTGCTAAAGGTGCCTCAACTAGCTATTAATTTCATTTCCCATGTCAGGGTATGAATACTTTTTTATTAGCATTTTTTGAGTTTTCTTGTAACTTTATTTCCTCATCCACAAAAGTAAAACTTTTGCTACAAAAGATTTTTTCTATAATTATTTGTTTGAGAAATTTCTAGAAATTATACATTTACATTGGGGTATGTAAACTTTTGACTACAACTGTGTGTGTGTGTGTGTGTGTGTGTGTGTGTATGTATATACACTGAGTGTACAAAAGATTAGGAACACCTGCTCTTTCTATGAAATAGACTGACGAAGTGAATCCTGGTGAAAGCTATGATCCCTTATTCATGTAACCTGTTAAATCCACTTCAATGAGTGTAGATGAAGGGGAGACAGGTTAAAGAAGGATTTTTAAGCCTTGACACAATTGAGACATGGATTGTGTATGTGTGCCATTCAGAGGGTAAATGGGCAAGACAAAAGATTTAAGTGCCTTTGAACGGGGTATGGTAGTAGGTGCCAGGCGCACGGGTTTGAATGTGTCAAGAACTGCAACGCTGCTGGGTTTTTCACTCTCAACAGTTTCCCGTGTGTATCAAGGATGGTCCACCACCCAAAGGACATCCAGCAGGCCAGTGGTTGAAAACGGCTCATTGATGAAAGAGGCCAAAGGAGGCTGACATGAATTGTGCAGAGCAACAGACGGGCTACAGTTAGTCAACCGACAGTCTAATACAACATTGGTGCTGAAAGACCCATAAAAGAATGCACAACTCGTCGTACCTTGACACGAATGGGGTATGGCAGCCGACGACCTAACAGAGTTCCTCTTCTTTCAGCAAAACACAAGAAACTGCGGTTGCAGTGGGCTAAGGAACGAAAACACTGAACACTGGAGGATTGGAAAAACATTGGCTGGTCTGGTGAATCCCGGTTCCCGCTGTTTCACACTGATGGGAGGACTAGGGTGTGGAGAAAACCACATGAGTACATGCATCCATCATGCCGGGTGCCAACATTGCAGGCTGCTGGTGGTGGTGTGATGGTGTGGGGTGTGTTTTCATGGCACACATTGGGCCCCTTGATAAAAGTGGAGCAACGTTTGAATGCCCCAGGATATCTGAACATCATTGCCAATCAGGTGCATCCCTTCATGGCAGTGTATCCATCTGCTAATGGATTTTTTCAGCAGGATAATGCTCCATGCCACAAGGCTAGGATTGTCCAGGAATGGTTCCACGAACATGACAATGAATTCAGCTTACTGCAGTGGCCTGCCCAGTCACCAGATCTCAATCCAATTGAGCAATTGTGGGATGAGATGGAACAAGCTATTTGCAGTAGAGATCCACTACCAGCCAACTTGACACAACTATGGGAAGCACTGGAGTCAACATGGGCCAGCATCCCTGAAGAACGCTTTCGACACCTTGTAGAGTCCATGCCCCAACGAATTGAGGCTGTTCTGAGGGCAAAAGGGGGTGCAATTCAATATTAGGAAGGTGTTCCTAATGTTTTGTACACTCAGTGTAAATATATATATATATATATATATATATATATATATATATATATAGTAAATATGGACTGGAGAGGAGGGCTATAGTGGAAAGTTATTGCCCAGAGGGGAGACTATTGTTATCGACAGGGAGCTATAATGCCCGAAGCCACAGTCTGAGGCCATTGAACCCTAGAGGTAACAATAGTCTTCCTGAGGGGTGTTTAATTTTCTACTATGGCTGAGTCTGCAGTACATATTTAATATATGAATCAGTCAAGAAAATAAGTCAGGCAAGGTTGGATAGTAAATATGAAGATCTTTCTTTTGTAGTATGTTTTGTAATTCATTTTCTGTTAAGTCACAGAATCACCGTTCAACAGTTTTTTGACATTCAGCCATTTTCTCTTGTTGTAAGGAGTGGAAATGGAGGGTGCTCCTTTGAAAAGGGGCGGGACTGACAGTGATGTGAACCAATCACATGTCAGAGGGAGACTATTGCCCTGTGGTGTAAGGATGTTAGGGCAATAGTTCTCTCTCTCTCTCTCTCTCTCTCTCTCTCTCTCTCTCTCTCTCTCTCTCTCTCTCTCTCTCTCTCTCTCTCTCGTATTATAACTACACACATCAAATTGTTATTTCCAAAGTAGTACGTAGGAGGCAGAAACTGTAACATGAGAATGTTGTGAAAGTCAGGCACTTTTTTTTTATTACCAACCATTTACGTGGCCTAGTATCAGGGCTTTTTGCTTCAGTTACTGAGTCACCGTCAAGCATATTTCTTTGGTTTTTATTTGCAGAGTTGAGTTGATAACATTTTCACTGTGTTTCTTGGTAAACTTAAATGCAAAACAAATATGCAAATGTCTTTAAAAAAACTGTCTTGTTCAATGATTTACATCATTCATAAATACTTAAAAAAACAAAACAAAGCCATCCTCTTCAAATGTTTTTCTACCAGACAGTCAAAAACACTCTGTATTGACATTTTCTTTGTAGTGCTGGCTCCAGTCAAATTAGATTCTGTAGCAGAAAATAAGTTCCAGAAATTCAATTTGCTTATGATAAGGGTATGTAAGGTATACATATACACAGGAAAGATTCGATCAAATTCTACTTGAAAGATGTCTGCAAATATTGTAGACAAAACTGATGTTAATGTTTGAAGTAACTCAATCAAAAAAAGTGCATTACTTTGCTTTGGCTGACATGAACAGGTTTTTGTTTAATTGGCAAGCACATTAGACAATGCAAACAATTCAGACATGTTTCTACTGCAAATAATAGATCTGAGGGACGACTGCTTACTCGTGATCTGGTTTTCTGCAGAAGAAACCCCACCAATCGCAGAAGCCTTAATGCATTTGTGGCCAGATTAGGGAAAGAGAAATGCAAACAGAGTAAATCCACAACTTTGAACCAATTAGCTCCATTGTGTTCTGGTAATGAGATGATACTGGTCATCTAAGGTCAGTTGGGATGAAGGGGGAGGTGAGGCAGCAGTGGCTCACTCTACAGTACAGTACATAAATAAATTGCTTTACAAGCCTCCCTTTTCATGAGTCTTTAGTGTTTTCTCTCCCCTAGTATGTAGCCTCAAATGACATTTTCTTAGTTTTTTTCAATCTCCCTGGTTGCGATCATTCTGAGTAGCTCCTATTACAACTGCTCAACTATTGTGTTGCTTGTTTTTAAAAGCCTGTTTTAGTGGGCTTTGACTGAGTTCAGTCCTAGTTGCCTGCCATAGACATGTGTAATATAGGCTAGATTGAAAGTGTCTTTCTATTAGAAAGCACTAGTACCATCTAGTTGACGAATGTCAAAACATTTTAAAACTAGAGAATTACTTTTTTTCAACTTTCACTTGGGAACGTTTGCCAAGAGAAAAGAGAATATTTCTGCTAAACCACTGGTAGTGTATCCAGTTCATGCTCCCTCCTGCAACAATGCTGGTGTTCTGATTGAACTGAGTGGAGTATTGTGGAACCAGTAAACCAGCATTGTTGCAGGAGGGTGCGTGGTCTGGATACACTGCAATCCTTAGAAGAATGTTTTTTTTTCTCCTGGTGAAAGGTCCCAAGTAAACACTGAGAAATGTATTGATCCGTTGATCCGTGACACGTGATTACAAATTTCAAAAGAGTCAGCAAGATGTTTAAAAATATAACGATATGGACAGCACGAGACACAGCAACATGTAATGTAATGGGTTTCTATGAACCTTGCAGGGAGTTCTGTAACACTTTAAATGAGACCGGGGTTGCACCGACAGACTGGAGAATTGCAAACATAATACCGATCCACAAAAAAGGGAGATAAAACCGAACCAGGTAACTACAGACCAATAAGCCTGACTTCTATTATATGTAAACTTATGGAAACTATAATAAGATCCTAAATGAAAAATTACCTACATGGTAACAGTATCCTGGGAGACAGTCAGCATGGTTTTAGGAAAGGGAGATCGTGTCTAACTAACCAGCTTGATTTTTTTGAGGATGCAACATCGACAATGGATAATTGCAAAGCATATGACATGGTTTATTTAGATTTCCAGAAAGCTTTTGACAAAGTCCTGCATAAAAGATTAATTCTCAAATTGAACGCAGTAGAGATTCAATGAAATGTATGCACATGGATTAGGGAGTGTTAACATGTAGAAAACAGAAAGTACTGATTAGAGGAGAAACCTCAAAATGGAGCGAGGTAACCAGTGGTGTACCACAGGGATCAGTATTAGGTCCTCTACTATTCCTAATGTACATTAATGACTTAGATTCTGGTATAGTACGCAAACTGGTTTAATTTGCAGGACACAAAAATAGGAGGAGTGGCAAATACTGGTGGAGGTGAGGTCATTCAAAATGATCTAGACAGCATTCAGAACTGGGCAGACACATGGCAAATTACATTTAATATAGAAAAGTGTAAGATACTGCACGCTGGCAATAAAAATGTCCATTATAAATACCATATGGAAGATACTGAAATTGAAGAAGGAATTTATGAAAAAGATCTAGAATATTGTGTTCAGTTCTGGTCACCTTGCTACAAAAAGGATATTGCTGCTTTAGAAAGAGTGCAAAGAAGTGACCAGAATTATTCCAGGTTTAAAAGGCATATCATATGCAGATTGGCTAAAATAATTGAATCTATTCAGGCTTGAACAAAGAAGACTATGCTGCTATCTGATTCAAGCATTCAAAATCCAAAAAGGTATTGGCAATGTCGACCCAAGGGACTTTTTCGACCTGAAAAAAGAAACAAGGACCATGGGTCACAAATGAAGATTAGATAAAGGGGCATTCAGAACAGAAAATAGGACGCACTTACACAGAGAGTTGTGGGAGTCTGGAACCAACTCCCCTGTAATGTTTTTGAAGCTGATACCCTGGGATCCTTCCAGAAGCTACTTGATGAGATTCTGGGATCAATAAGCTACTAACAACCAAACGAGCAAGATGGGCCAAATGGCCTCCTTTCGTTTGTAAGCTTTCTTATGTTCTAAATGTAATTTACATTTAAAACAGAATTTACATAACATTGGTCTGCTAAACTGCAGCTGCTCAGAATTTGACCTTTAACAAGATGGGTCTGTAGTTGATTCTTGAAGTGGGTCTTCTAAACTGCAAACATCAATTGTTTTTTAGTTATCTAACAGACCACAGAAAATATAAATTTGTTAGTTAGCTACACAGACAGTGGTAACCGCAGTGACGTGAAATCATCAATTTGCAGCGCAACTGAAGTTGGCACAATGAGCCATTTGTTTAACCAGACATTACATGTTTGCACGCTAAAGCAATTGCAACAGGAGCCACTCAGAATAATTGCATGCATTATAAAATATAATGGTGAGGAGACAATAAAACAGCTATTTAATTCCTCCCTGTGATGTTGATGATACACAATGTGAAGGAGAACAGGGTGGAGGCCCTGTACATGGGTATATACAGAAGTATGATTCGTCATTTCTTTCATCTTTCACTTCATCATTTGTTTTTCTTTTGCTAGTTTTTGTTGAAAAAAAAAACAGAAAGCAAGCCAGACGGTCTGTGTGAGACATTATTGGCTGTGTGTTGTGTGTTGACAGGGAATGGCAATGGACCCTTGACCAGCCGGTGGCCGGGCCTCGGAAGAGTGTCTCACAGTAAAAGGGAGACACTGACACACCTTGGAGCAGAAATCAAGGACAGGACTGTCTACACTACCCCGGACAATGAAGCTGTGTTTTCTTTTGCATTTTGTATTTCTGTTTATTGTTTACACTGCTGTGTATTGACTGCTGTGGAGCCCACCATTGCTGATACCAACCCGGGCCTATTTTGTATATTTTTTAAATAAATCCTGGCTGTCTGTGCAACATCTCAACACAGCTCCTGAGTCAGTGGATCACCCACAACCCCTTATCACAACAGAGCTGTGTAACTCATGATTAAGGCCCTGTGAAAATCATGGACATTTTCTTTAAAATTCACGGCAGTGTCACGGGTGAAGTATCGTATTTCGTGGAATGTGCATGGAAATATGTTACAGATTATTGTTATTTTTTTTCAGCAAATATAGACATCAAAATTAACGTCAAAGTTATTCAAGCACTTTACAATAGCTTGTGAAACGGTGTTGTATTTAACAGCCTGTAGGTAAAGTGTATTTGCAAGGACAGCTTTTTATATACTATGTTATAAAACCATCTTTTTGAAGCACATTTTGGTGACAAAACAATCTTCATCTTTACTCATGAAAAGTACAGACAGGGCTTTAAAAATGCCACACTTTGCTTTATTCATATTAACTAATAACTCTTGAGTTAAAGCTTTGCGTCAGCACTGCCCTGTCTCTACCTCTAGTTTATTGTTTGCTCATTGATGTTTGTGAGTATGTGTATCTGTATGATTCTTGATACAAAAAGCCAATACAAAAGCTTCTTTCAGTATTGAAATAGCACTGTGCATATATACAGTGCAGAGGCAAGCCAGGGCAGGAAAGGGGCACTTTGTTAGAAAAAGGCACCATCGTGACCCACTGATCATGAACTCACAGTAACAGGATAATTACAGGAAATACAAAGGAAACTACAGGTTCTAATGGCATGCAACACAATGGGATAGCAGGGGCAGCACTCTGCTGAGCAGAGCATGCTCTTCAGTAGGAAACAGTTCAGGTTGGAGACAGTCACTGACTAAATGTGTGATCTGTTGAACATTTGCAAGTCTTCTAAGCAGTATCATTAATTTGTGAATTATCAAATTAATGTGAAATAACAAAGAAGCACTTATGTGTGATCAAATCCAACAATCTAATATACATACATGAGAAACTGCACTATTTCATGTCCTGCTGAAACCCAATACCGTACACAATATATTATTGTTGCACTTTTACCATTTTCCACCATTGCACAAGCCAAAACGTTTGTCTACTTTTCTTATCATTATTATGAGACCGTATCTTAGTACAGAAGCTATGACAGTAGCTCAGTTGTTATCCTGGACCTTAGTGTAGAATGAGCGAGGTTGAGCCAGGTGCAAATTCTCACTGGATTCAACCAGTGACCTAACCTCACCTCCCTTGGGTGCTAAAGCCACACAAACAAGCACTTCTGACAGTAATAGCTTTTGACTGCAGACGTTGGGAAGACTTTTGACCTGCAAGACCTTTAGGTGGCATTTCCCCTGCTTGGGGCGGTGCTACAAATAAAGCGGATAAACACATAACTTACGGTGCAGTTATTTGTATTGAAGGTGAATTTAAACTGACTGGATTGTTTCTTGCACAGTTAATAAGTCATTATGCCATCCTTAATCTTTACTACCAGGAGTCCGGCTGTGGAGTCTACCCAATGACAGGCTGTTAAGAGGATTTCTGGTAACACTTCATGATGGAATTACGCTGGTATTCAACTTACTTTCCTGATGTATAACGGATTAATTCTATTGAATGAATGGAAAGGTTTTCACTAAGCATAGGTCCTTATAAGGGGAAAATGAGTTCCCACCTCATACCTAGTCCATAATTCATTGACACACTGAGTCCTGTTACCCATAGGGCCTGGGAATAGCCAGTGATCAGTTTCACTATATTTTGCGTTGAAAAGGTACAAAGTACTAGAAAACCAGAGCCAGATTGCAGATCACACAAATGACCCGTATTTTGCATGTTAGACCCGCGAATATTATTGTGATGAAAAAACTAGTGAAGGACACTCAGGAAATATTGTTATGCCAACAAACCGAGGGAGCAGCGCATTTTCATATGACAGGGTAAAGTTTATAACAGCATAATCATAGGCCGGATCACACCAGTCCTAGGCATGTTAGACTTCAATATTCACTTCCTCACTTTCCATGTATGAGGAAATTAAATTAAATGAGCATGAGCATCCTGCCTAAATGCCTTTGAATAAAATAAACAGCTCAGTTTCTACATATCGCAGGAAACACAAATCCACTTTGTTATGTTTCCTAAAGGCATAAAAAGCTCCTAACTGTAATGGTTTATTTTAAAACAGCCTGAACTTTGCTCACTCTACACCCTTGTTGACTCCAAAAGCATCACTGAAACAAATCTTTCATTTTCTGGAACAAAGAAAATACAGTTTTCTCATCAAGAGTTCTTTCTTTTTTTTCCAAGACAAAGTGGTGCCAGCAAGAATTGTGTAGGCGAGGCCTAGGCCCTGAGCTACACCACAAACAAATCCATGGAGCCTGGGGCCATGACACTATGCTTTTTCAACAATTTGCTTTTGTTGATCGTCATTGGTAATTTACATACAGCTTTGTGTATCAATTAACTTCACTTTTTACACTGTAACCTTGAGAATATAGCACTCCTTTTTTAAAACGCAACTCCCACAAAGCATTTCATTCGGGCAGGAACTTAAACATTATCATAGAGCCTCCTTATTTAGAACAAAGAGATTATTAATGAAAGTTAAACCGAGGAGAATCTGTCTCCTCCTGCCAGTCTAATTAAAACGCAAAAGAGACCGTTTTAACATACCGATACGCATTCTCAAGACATTTGACATAATAATGCATTGTTTTGCTGTTTGAAGGGTTTTATTCTTAACTGATAATGGAAGTTTAAAAGTGCAGAATTGTTTAATAAATAGCCAGAGGATTTGCATGGTAAAATTGCAGAAACCTGCCTTTGTAGGAAATAATGCAGAAATAATGTCGAGAGACAGATTTCAGAAATGTAAAGTTATATTTTTTTTAAAAAAAATTGGTTACTACCAGCAGAACATCTACTGGCAGCAGTTTTTTGGGGGGTTTCCTATTACCAGTACAAATTCTACTGCCCGTAGTTTAACATCAGGGCTAAAGAAAGATAAATGTTTTATGAATTTTAAGTTTGAGAAAGGGGAATGGGTAGTTATATTAAGAATATGTTTTGTGCAGTGACTGGCAGCAGTGGAATTAGCAGCCTTAGTGCCAGTAAAAATCTTACCAGTGGTAACATCAGTCATATTTTTTAAAAATTGAACAGTAGGTGCATATTTATTTTTTAAGACAAATGTTTTTGAGCGTTAAAGAATAAAAATTGATTTTCGTACCCATCTAAATGCCTGCATTACTGTAAGCGCACCTTCATTAGCCACATAATGGGACTTGGGGATGTATGGGCAGGAGCCACATTTAACTCCTGGACAGCTCATTTAAAGGGATAGCACTCATATTGGGGACAGCATTAAAATGCTGTGCTGAATGTCTTAATAGCCATTTTAAATTATTAATGAAAAAGAGAGACACATGTTTTACACATCGGTTAGCCTATTTAACTGAACTAGGTTATACTTTTGGTTTTAATAGAAAAATGATACCATTTGGTGGTTTTGAATTGACCAGTACAGATTGTACATTCAAACATCAAAGTCAATTTTTTCCTCTTTCCATTTCATTTCATTTATTGTTTATCCTGACAACACAGCATATTGTACCTCCATCAGTATTATTTACTATGAACTGCTACAAATCAAATCTATGGGTAAGTTAATTACGTTTTCACACTATAGCATGTATTGCCATGTTGTTCAGAGGTGTATAGATCTTTCTATTGCACAATTGATTCTTTGGCTCTATTCAGCCCTGTCCTATGTGGAGACAGTCAATGTTTTTTTCTTGATTTATGCACTTTGTTCTAGACAGCTCTATTCATAATAGAAACATAGACACACACAAATCTACTGCCAAAATGTCAGGATTACCTGTTTAGATTCAGTTAGACGTACAACATGGATTTGTTGAATATCGGTCCCGAAGAGGTTTATTTAGTTTAGTGAGCCTAGCTGTTGGACAAGTGGCTCAGCATTTGCAGTAATCACAGTGGAAATGGTCCCTGCTACATTAATGGATTAAACGTACAGTATGTGGTCAAAATTTACAGGCAGAATAGACAGGTATGGAGGTACGCAGGACAAAAAGAGACCATCAGCGAGGCAGATCAACAGATATATGGTTAGAAGGAATACATTCAGGTTTCTGATAAGCACTTTTCATGAGCCTGAAAGAATTAGTGCTAATATAGTCACTGATCTATACACACAGAGTATGCTTTTGTTTTGAGACTTGAAAAGCCATTTGCTTAGATTGTTCTATTACATGCATGCAAAAGTGTAATTGCTGCTTTTCCTAGCTAGTACTAAACCCACAGATCATGGATGTAGTGTCTAATCCAATTAGTTCAGCATTGCCAAAAGTAAACGCTAATGTATTGCTTCAGAATGGGTAGTAAAGTACGTTGCACATGAACTAACAAGGTTAAAGGCAGAGGAGTCCAAACCTGCAGAAAAAAAGCAAAGCTAGTATCTGTGGTTTGCTGGGATATGTAGTGTTTGTGTCTATGTGCAAATACAATGTCTCAAAGTGTATGTTGTTTGGATTTCATCTGAACCGATGTTTACCATCAGTGTTACCTTATCACCAACAACAAACGACATCTCCTGTAGTTCTTACCAAGTACCAGCAGCTATGTGGATAGACTTTCTTTATTACATTTCTTTGAACTCACAGTTTCATTCTCCTATCATTTTGCTCTCATTTAGAAACCTTTTAGCTCCCATCAGACAGACATCATATGGGTATTTCTTTTGCTACATGTAATACAGAAAGCCCATTAGGAAGAAAGAAAAGCTGTGTCCTCTGGGAGTGAAGACATGCAGTGAGGCAGACCCTGCCGTTATCAGATAGCTTTGCTGAACTACCTGCCAAACCCAGTTATGCAGTTTGTTTCTCTAATTCAGCCTGTGGTGTTGTGTCATCAGAAATCATGCATAGAAAGCAATGGAAAAGAAGGGGGAAGCTATCAAATGCTAGATAAAAATCCATCTCTCTTGCTCCTGATGGAAAGCAGGATCAATGTTAACCAAACGCCAAGGTCTTTTCTAGCTTGAAGGACTGTCAGTGTTTTACACCTTCCTTGCCAGACAATAAAACCAAGAACTTAATGTAGGCTTGTGGCAGGGCAGAAGCCCTACGCATGAAGAGGGTTTTTTCTGTATATTGTAAATAGTGTGTGTTTTTTGTAAATAATGAATGAAGTATCTGGGAGAGCCTGTCTGCAGTGTGTGATTGCCAGCTGTGGATAATCAGCAGGTAGGTGTGTTCCAGCGGGGCGTCAGGTATAAAGGTCCTGTTTATTCACCTCAGGGATGCTGCAAAGCCAAGGACAACGGGCTGAATATTGTCCACGCTACCCGGGCAAAGAGACCTAAAAACCTTGCTGTAATCCTCTGATCACTATGAGAGTGACCTGGGATGCGAACGTAAAGAAACCTAAACCACCGACGGCCAGGCGAGTAGATGGAGTCTGGGTTTGTTAGTATTGAAACAGTGAAGATTAGTTCAGGGACTGTAGATCCCACAAAGTATAGAGAGCGAGGTGAATAAGCGGGACCTCCATGCTTAGGGCAGGGGTTTTCAACCATTAAAAAAAAAAAACTGTACCCCTTCTGTCGGGAGGTTTCAGCTAAAGTACCCTTTACATTTTTCGCTCACTGAATGGTACCACAGTTGCAATAAAAGGCAGAATAATCTGGTTAACACATTTTTTTCCCCCGTTTATTTAATACAGAGCTCCATCGCTATAAGGCTCTCGATTATGACACGCCTTGGATATAACGCTCCTACATCATGTCCCCCAATTCCCTATACTAGTGATTCAGCAATGTTTCAACAGTAAATATAGTACCAGTGTTGTTTACACTGTAAATAACTTCTAACTTCTGTCTCTCCCTTTTGATACAGTAGGCTATCTGAAGAAAAGCTGCACTGGCACTTTATAACACAGACATCTTATTCAGCATTCGTTTTATAACTAAATAAATATTAGGACTATTACGCGGTTACCTTTCCTAATGTATTTACTTTTTTTATGCTAGAGGAGCTGCGTCTTTCTCTGGGAGACGAGATGCTTCAGCTTCGCTTCAGCCCCGCTCCGGCAGCCGAACCTGGGGCAAGGCCATTCCCTCTTCCCCTCTCCCGACCTGCTCTCCTTCTCGCACTTGGTTTGCTTGTCTGTCGCTTCAAACTGAACTCCCCACTGTTGTATAGTCAGGCTATTTATAGTTTAAAAACTGCTAATTAAAATGATCCATGTGTGGGAATGTTACCTTTTTTATTTTTTTATTTTGGGTTGATTACAAATGGTGCTTTATGCATGGTTAATTCACGTAAAGTTACATTTTTGCTTCACTATATATGCATTATAGAGAGGTCCGTGTGACATTCCTGGATTTAGCTAATGCATACGGTTCAGTACCACATGAGCTTCTTTGGGCAGCATTCGATTTTTTCAATGTACCAAGGACAATAACAAACTTAGTGAAAGCCTACTTCGGAGGTTTGCAATTTTGTTTTTCAACTTCAGAATTCACCACTACATGGCAATGTCTAGAAATTGTAATAATGGCAGGATGCACCATTTCTTCACTGGCTTTTACCATGGCAATGGAAGTAATTATTAGGGTGTAAAAATGGGTAGTGGGAGGAGAACGCTTGGCTTCTGGAATGCGACTGCCACCAATTAGAGAATACATGGATGACATGACAATCATGACTACAACAGTAGCCTGCACTAATTGGTTATTTTGAAAACTAATCAATAACATTGAATGGGCATGAATGCAATTCAAGCCCACTAAGTCAAGGAGCATCTCTATAATTAAAGGTAAAGTAGTGGATAAGAGGTTCTACATTAACGGTGAGGCAATACCAACAGTGTCTGAGAAGCCTGTGAAAAGTCTTGGGAGATGGTATGATGGGGACCTAAAGGACACCGTTCATATGGGAGAAGTGAGACAACAAGTAGTGCAAGGGTTGAAGAGCATAGACAGCAGCGCTTTACTGGGCAAACTTAAAATCTGGTGCTTTCAGTTTGGTCTACTGCCAAGACTTCTGTGGCCACTCACTGTGTATGAGGTTTCCTTGACAACAGTAGAGAAGCTGGAAGTGTTAATCAGTTCATACGTCAGGAAATGGTTAGGAGTTCCATGCTGCCTCAGCAGAGTGGGACTGTATGGTAAAGGGATACTGCCAGTCTCAGCTCTAACCAAGGAGTTTAAGTGCACCAAGGTTCGATTGGAAATTACACATGATGAATGCATGAGGAAGGCAGCATCTGTGTTGAAAACTGGAAGTGGGGGCAAAGGAAGCTGAGATAGATGCAAAGGCTGCCCTTCGTATCAGTGATATCATGGCGCAAGTATAGCATGGAAAAGTAGGCCTTGGTCTCAGCTCAACGGAAGAAGCTGGTATTCAATGAGGTGCAAAAGCAGGAGGAGAGGATGAGGTGTGAAAAGGCAGTTTCCCAGGCCAAGCAGGGAGAATGGACGAGATGGGAGAGTGTGGAACAATGCAAGATCAGCTGGCGAGATCTATGGACAATGGAACAGAGCAGGATCAATTTCCTCATCAGGTCAACATATGATGTTCTCCCATCACCACAGAACCTTAATCTATTGGTAGGAGAGGATCCGTGTGTCCTTTGTGTTCATCGCCAGCTACATTAAGAGACATTTTGACAGGATGTAAGGTGGGTCTTAGCCAAGGATGGTTTTCTTGGCGTTATGACCAGGTGCTGCGATGTTTGGCGTATGAAAGGAAGAAACTTCGGTATGCTCAATTAGCTGCTGAAGTGGTTTACTCAGTGGAGGTGGATTGTTGAGGATTTGTGGCACACTCCACAACCCGGTTTCTCAGAGACATCGGATTCAGTGGTCAAGAGTTCCGATGCATAGTGAAGAACTTATCTGAAGCAGCAGAGCGGAGCAGCAACTGGCTCTGGTTGAGACGAAAAGATTCTGGTTGGGGACCTCAAGCACATTTGAAAGAAAGCAACGTCAATGGAAAGGAAGGTAAGTAAGCTGGGCTTATCTGAGTGGGGGACGGAGGGGGTGATGCTAGGACGCCAGAATCACTGTCAAGCCCTCTTAAGGTGTCAAGGGCTAGTCGACAAAACACCAAGAATGGAAGGTGCCCACTAGAAGACCTCAGAGAAGTACCCTACTCAGCTCAGTCCAGACGGTTGTCATGCTGATGCGATAGGGAGGCTGCACTGTGGTTGATCCCTGGAGCCAGCATTGCAGCCATTGTGTGTGCTGATGTGCCAGGGAGGCAAAATAGGCTGATCCCTGGAGCCAGCATTACACTTCAGCCATCAACACCAGACAGAAGGATATCTACATCATCAGATGGAAGGAAACACAGATGGATCACTAGATGGATCATTAGTTTACAGTAAAAGAAGTGATGTCTTAGTGTATCACTATACACAAGCCACGATATGATATGTATCACGATACACGAGCCACGATACGATACGTATCACGATACACAAGCCATGATACGATAAGTATCACTATACATGAACCACGATACGATACGTATCACGATACACAAGCCACGCTACGATACGTATCACTATACATGAACGATACGATACGTATCACGATACACAAGGCGCGATACAATACATATCACTATACATGAACCACGATACGATCGTATCACGGTACACAAGCCATGATACAATACGTATCACGATACACAAGCCACGATAAGACACATATCACAATACTTATGAAAACTCATCTCTGCTTGGCAGACTTGAAAATATTTCAGATCTGAATACAAAAACTAGTAACTTTAGTAAAATTAGACATAACAACAACTTTTTACAGACACTGCTCACTTCCTAATTCCTCTCTGTCCACAAAAAGCAAGGCAGGCTGTCTCCGCCTCCTCTACACTCCCATTGGCCAAAAACACAGATGTCTCAACTCCCATTGGCCAGGCAGCGTTTCAACCGCCTGTTCTACAAGGATAATAAATGAAAGAAAAGGACAAAATAGGCATTTTGTAGGCTACAATGCATACAGGATTGTTATATTTACTGACATTCTTAATTGTTCACTTGATTATATTACAAAAATATATTTATTTTTTTAAGCTTCGCAACTAACTGGTTGGTTAAAGCATTGAAAATTGCGTTTACAATAACATGGCAGCTTGGGTTGCCACCTCATGACCTCAAAAATAAGGAGCAGACCCTAACGCAATGCCACGCAACACCCATGCCCCCCCCCCCCACACACACACATTTTTATTTTTTTACTCTCACAGATACAGTAGACCTCTTAAAACATAATTATTAGTTAATGTATTTTAAGATATTTTGACAAATGAAAGCATCATTGGCTTTTTACGTTTTCTATTGGCTAAAAACATTTATTATATATAACGTTAGTTCCAGGGCACTTTTGTAGATTCTTGGCAATTCAAACAAATGTCAGGATTTCACACACATTCAATACAAAACAAATATCAATGAAAAACCTAGAACTATGTGGAATTGCAAGTTCCCTTTAAAATAAATTTCCTATTTAAAATAAATACCACAAAGCTATTGCACATTTCAAATGAAGCAGCGGACATGCAACCTGCCCTGGTTCCCAATGGTACTTCTGCTGACAGGAAGTCACATGCCAGAATGAATTTGCTGCATAAAGATAAAGATAAATATAAAAAGATATATTGATCTTCGTAAACTCTCTGCATATACAAATTCTGCTAAATTCTCAGCCTGAGTTTGTAAGTCTTTACAGAATCAGAATTGGTTGACAAACTAAGATATGTGAATTTAGAAATTGTTAGTAATGCTGTTGTGTCCAAACATGGATGTACCAACATATATTGAATCTTTATTGGCAGCAAATGAAATTCTTCATTTCCTTTTCCATGCATATTTTTGGTTGCTTCTTGCAGCAGCAAGGAGAGTTTTGTCCTCCATGATCAAGGAGTGGAAGTCTGCACACACCCCATCAAAATAGAGCACTCTAGCTACATTAAGTAATACAAGCTAGTTATTTCAATATTTAAATACAAATTGTGTAATGCAAATAATAACAGCAACACGTTCAATACATACTATTAAAATGCAAATATATAAATAGACTATATCTTAGATGATAAGAACCCAGAAAATGATTGATACATTAAAACGCTATTTACATATCACACATCAAGAAAATACACTTAGAATGATGAACGGATTATGAGTGCACGCACGTAAAGTATAAAGACAATTTAAAACGTTAAGAGTAACGTTAGCTACTAATTGGTGGTGCGCTTTTAGTTGTGAGAGCGACCCAGAAAATGTATTTCGTAAACGATCAAAAGTCACAACTACACAAGAACAACACTGTCCAATGCGTAATTAATTAAAATAATTACACTTAAAGTTCACAAGAAAGCAAAAAAAGAGACTTCGTGCTCGGGTCCGTGAATGGCAAGAAATTGCGGTGGGTAACATTAGCCATCTAACGTTAGCTAATATAATTGTAATCGCTCTAGCTAGAGGAATAAATTATGCAAGGAGAAGTACAGTAGCCTGCCTACCTTATCAGCTTCAGGTGCTCTCTCTGGAACAAACAACGATTGAATAGCCTGAATGGTTCTCCTTGTTCGTTATGAGCATGGCCTTCTCCCGCTTCATGCTGTCTAAGGTCACAAACTCCGCCGTGAGAGATCGAAAATTCTTTTCTGCACACAGTGTACCGGGCTTTGAAAATATTGTCATTGTCAATATTGTGAACTTTGTTCACCCATGTAAAAACCTTCTCTTGTGGGTTTTGATCCGTTTAAGTTGACATATAACGTTTTTTATTTTTGGATCGGTTGATGTTAGACTTGCTAGCATAGCTTGGTTGGTTTGCTAAAGAGCGGCAACTCAAGAACACGCCCCCAAAGGCAGAGAAGGTCTGTGCCTTGCCAACGGTTGTTCCTACAGCATTTTTTCTGCAAGAACGCATGCGTCGATATTAACTGTGCAATGGAATTAGTGTAGTCAGGTGACACAGTTAAAGGCAGCGATGCGTTTAAAACACATTGAATTATGGGTAAGCTCGCTCGGAATCATGAGTCTGTCCGATCCTTCTTAGTATCCTTGCTGTTCTGAAGCCTTTAGTACAGTGTGAGTATTCCCTGCTTGCTATTAATGGAATACAGAAAAAAAAACATTCTTTCCTCTACTCCCGTTTAAATTCCGGAAGCGTCTGGCCTGCTCATTGCATAATGGGATATGTCTAGGATCAAGTGGAGTTTACGTTCAGACAACCAAGACCTTTTCTTTCATGATTTACAGTTTAATAAATGTGGCATATTAGCTACTCATTTGAAGCTTGTATCACAATACACGGTGAATCGTATCGTGTTGTAAAGTATCGCGATGCATCGATACACTATGAATCGCCAAGTATGTGCCATTGATTTTTGCATTTTCAAACGGTCGTTGTGCTTTTTTCGTTATTAAATACTCATCCTAATGTGATTTCCGAAATTATGTTGATTTACAAAATAATGTTAATATCTTAACGAGCAGGGCTTCTTGCGACTGTTTCTTTTGTTTGTGTGGGAATTTATAAGCAAATCTGTGTCAATTGTTATCATTTATCAGGAGTTAATTTGCACTTAGAGGGTTTTAATTAATGAAAGAGTATATAACTCACCTTGAAACACACATTTAACAGACCGCGTCTGTGATGACCACAATACAGAGAGAGAGTGTACAGGACCAGGATTAATTTCTTACAGACTACTTCGACAATTCGATATTTGTAGTTATGAAAATATTTTAGCCTTTTCTATTGTGGTTATGAATGAGATTTATTCGCTTATGCCATTTGTGACCTTATGGAACGTTTGTTGTATTGCTAAAATGATATCATTGACAAACGTATTAAATAAAATGCACAATTTTAAATGAAGTTTACAAATTATACACAACATAGATATTCCCATTATTTTTTATTTCCATTTGGCTGCTGCTAGCTGGTAGGTGAGCCGCCTCCCTGTACGCTAGGAGTTTCCATAACAGCGAATTATGCTTCCATTCATTTTTCTTCATCTTGTTAATATGTATTTTGATTAACGAGTTCCCCTTATCTAGTCGTTGAGACAGGAAGTGATGTAGGTGACCTGCGACAATAAGCTTTTTAACGAGAAATGCGTTCGTTAACAACCTCATTGACTCAATTTCAAAGCATTAACGAATTTTATTAACACATTTCATTTGAAAATCACTTGCTGCTAAAGCTCTTGTTACTATACCATGAGTTCGATACAGTAACACTGGCTTTTGAAAAGCCTGATAACAGCATCTTGCCATGAAAACAATGAACTGTACTAGAAGTTTTATAGCCAAATAAAAGATTGTTGCCTCCACTTTTTCCACCTCAATATTACATGTAAATAAAAGAGGCTGAAAACATTCACATGAAAACCTATACGAGTCCTGTAACAGCTACAGGTTTTGATTTAAGGAAGTGTAAATGTCTGGCTTGGCTCACAACCAATGCATAAAAGATGCAATAAACATGTTCATTCTGTTGTTACTGAGCATACTGATAGAGGTGAACTCCCATAATTAACAAAGCCAAACAGATCAATGTCCTCTATGTTGTCATGACGCCTACAATATAACATAGATAGAGTTATGAGGCACCTCCCCATTGAATTATGGATAACAATAAACCATTTATAACTGCTATTTCATATAATGGCCGTTTTCATTTTGATCGCTATGCCTAATGCATCCAGTTCATGCCTCATTGAGCTGACCATTCCTGTGTTAAAAAGAGAGGACAACATTTGTTATCTTACATGCTATTCTAAATGCACTGTACTATATTCACTGCTTCTCCCCAACTTCCCTGAAGGAACTAGTACGCTCCATCTCGTAACCTTCAAAGGAACACAAATATAATAGAACCCCAATAAACCTGTGAGGAAAGCAGGCTGTACACGTGCCTCTGAAGTATGGGTACTGCATTGTAGAACAAACCTCCTATGCACATGTATTGTGCATGGGGATCTAATTGAATGATCTATCAAATGTAAATATTGCCACTCACTTTTCATAAAATTCACATTTTTTGACAATTTAAATGGGGGATTTAAATGAGATCGACAGATCCCCCAGTTTAAATAATTCAAATTCACCCCACAGGCTTTTAAATTGGACAAGGATCTGAAACCAGGATCTCCTCATGTTAATCTTATCCTGGAAAATTAAAAGACAGAAAAAAACCACAAAAAAAATCTTCTTTTTAACTAAAAGCATACTATAGACAAATATGTTTAGGAATGAGTTAGTAAGCCACTTATTGTATGACAATTCACGCAACCTGCAGAGTTAATCCAGGTGCATTGTGGTCAAAGCCTAAACCCATATGTACACAGGAAATCTGGGAGCTAGCTTAACAGCGTGCATTTATGTCCAGGTTTCTGTAAGCATGTGAGCTGCAAACCACAGGCCTTATTAAACATACAGTAAGAATAAACGTGTGCTTACAAGCTATGAGGGAGCCTGCAGGGGCTCTGGGTAGAGATCCTTTGCCTGCAAAAGGATAATGGACTGGCTTTTTAAAACCCACTAATGCCAAATGTCAGATCCAGTAACCAGAGTAGAGCAATATGCTTTATTTTTTTTTAAAAAAGTACTTAGTTTTAAGTGTTTCTGATTTTTTAGGAGGATAACGGTATATTTAAAAAAAAAAAAACCTTCTGAAACCTAATGAGCTCAAGTTGGGTAAATATTGACATTAAAATGCACTGGATATCTAATCATGCTAAACAAATCCATACGGCAGACAGCAACTGGATCTTGTGGGCTATGACAGCTTTCCGTAATACTTATGTTTTTCTTTCATATAAAAACTAACGTGGGACCACTGCTGCCTGGTTGTGAATAATGATGTATATCTGTCCCTTGTTATTCAAAGGCTGATGTGAAATTATATTTAATGTTTGGTGGCAGAATGTTCAGCTTTAGAGCACCAAAGTTGTGGAATGATCTACGATTGGCATCATCGGTTGCTGCTTTTAAATTAAGATAAAGACACATTTATATAATTTAGAATATGTATTTTAAAGGGAAAACTTAATCAGCCTGTTTATTTATGTATGTATGTATGTATGTATTTTCATACTACTTATTTTATCATTGTTTTTTAAAGTAATAATTTAAAGTATCTCATCTTGTACTTGTTTTGAATGTTACTTACACTACCGTTCAAAAGTTTGGGGTCACTTAGAAATTTCCTTGTTTTCGAAAGAAAAGCAAATTTTTTGTCCATTAAAATAACATCAAATTGATCAGAAATACAGTGTAGACATTGTTAATGTTGTAAATGACTACTGTAGCTGGAAACGGCTGATTTGTAATGGAATATCTACATAGGCGTACAGAGGCCCATTATCAGCAACCATCAGTCCTGTGTTCCAATGGCACGTTGTGTTTGCCAATCCAAGTTTATCATTTTAAAGGCTAATTGATCATTAGAAAACCCTTTTGCAATTATGTTAGCACAGCTGAAAACTGTTGTGCTGATTAAAGAAGCAATAAAACTGGCCTTCTTTAGACTAGTTGAGTATCTGGAGCATCAGCAATTGTGGGTTCGATTACAGGCTCAAAATGGCCAGAAACAAAGAACTTTCTTCTGAAACTCGTCAGTCTATTCTTGTTCTGAGAAATGAAGGCTATTCCATGCAGAAATTGCCAAGAAACTGAAGATCTCGTACAACGCTGTGTACTACTCCTTCACAGAACAGCGCAAAGTGGCTCAAACCAGAATAGAAAGAGGAGTGGGAGGCCCCAGTGCACAACTGTGCAAGAGGACAAATACATTAGAGTGTCTAGTTTGAGAAACAGGCGCCTCACAGGTCCTCAACTGGCAGCTTCATTAAATAGTACCCGCAAAACACCAGTCTCAACGTCAACAGTGAAGAGGCGACTCCGGGATGCTGGCCATCTAGGCAGAGTCGCAAAGAAAAACCATATCTCGGACTGGCCAATAAAAGAAAAAGATTAAGATGGGCAAAAGAACACAGCCACTGGACAGAGGAAGATTGGAAAAAAGTGTTATGGACAGGCGAATCTAAGTTTGAGGTGTTGGATCACAAAGAAGAACATTCGTGAGGCGCAGACCAAATGAAAAGATGCTGGAGGAGTGCTTGGCGCCATCTGTCAAGCATGGTGGAAACAATGTGATGGTCTGGGGTGCTTTGGTGGTGGTAAAGTGGGAGTTTTGTACAGGGTAAAGGGATCTTGAAGAAGGAAGGCTATCACTCCATTTTGCAACGCCATGCCATACCCTGTGGACGGCTTGATTGGAGCCAATTTCCTCCTACAACAGGACAATGACCCAAAGCACAGCTCAAACTATGCAAGAACTATTTAGGGAAGAAGCAGTCAGCTGGTATTCTGTCTATAATGGAGTGGCCAGCACAGTCACGGATCTCAACCCTATTGAGCTGTTGTGGGAGCAGCTTGACCATATGAGTGCGTAGAAGTGCCCATCAAGCCAATCCAACTTGTGGGAGGTGCTTCAGGAAGCATGGGGTGAAATCTTTTCAGATTACCTCAACAAATTGACAACTAGAATGCCAAAGGTCTGCAAGGCTGTAATTGCTGCAAATGGAGGATTCTTTGATGAAAGCAAAGTTTGAAGGACACAATTATTATTTCAATTAAAAATCATTATTTCTAACCTTGTCAATGACTATATTTCCTATTCAAACTCATTTCATGTATGTTTTCATGGAAAACAAGGAAATTTCTAAGTGACCCCAAACTTTTGAACGGTAGTATATGTTTTGTTATTTTTATCTGTAAAGTGCTTTAAGGTGATTTATCACTAAAGCCGCTCTATAAGTAATACAGGTTGATAAAGATTGAATATATGATCATTGTCATGTGCAGTAATGTGGGTCACATGCCTTTCTCGTGTGTGTTTTATATCCCATGATACAGTAGCTAAAGCATATTTAATGGTAGCAGTGAGTTATGGAAGGATGTGAAAAGCTCTGTCGTGAAAAGCTTTCTGTCATGAAAACAAATAAGCTGTTTGAAAGAAGTTTTTAGATAAACAATAGCTTTTCTGTGGCAGTCAAGCGCATATGATTTACCTCCATGGACAAATTGAGCTTAAAAGGACAAGAGTTTGTTATTTGTTTACCTCCTATCAGGATTAGTTGTTTTCATGTATAAATGAACAATGTAAAATGAGGTTAGTCTCAGTCTGCAGCTTGCTGTGTGATGCCAGTCTTGGATGGGGATACCCATGAAGCACTGCATTGGCTTCTCCTGTGGCCTAGGGAGGGGAATCAGTTGGGCTGGTTCACCTCATTGAAGTCCATGACTAGTAATGATGTTGCTATTCACCACCAGCTGAATTGTGTGCATTACCCAGTCTATAAAATGACAATAATGCTAAATGAAGTATCAGTAATGGTAAATTAAAAATTCTTAACAGCCTGCTTGGGGTAATACGCTATCCAAAAAAAAAGTTGTTTTGCGTGTTCTTCAATAAATGATGACATTTGGTAGTGGCTGTTCCTCCTTAAAATCTGGGGATACACAAAGACGCGTAGCTGGTCAAGTCGATGTGACCCCTTCTGTTACACAGTATGACAGTGAGCAATCGCCAGTCCACTGCACATGGGCTCAATATCCACTTCAGGACTGCAACTGGAGTCTCCACAAGCGACCAGACTGTCGCTTTGAGGTGAAGAAGACCAGCCACAGCTCCTCAATGGACCCCACAACACCGAAGCGATGCTGATTACTCCCTTGATCACCAGAACTGGCAGCTCCATCATTGGGCACCTGTTTTGTTCACTGATGAATCAAGATTTCATCTGTTCACTAATGATAGACGTGTTCGATTATGAAGCCCTGCTCAGTTCAACATCAATGAATATGACTGTTGTGGAGGAGACTCACTTGTGGTGTGGGGAGACATCTGCATTGGAGGTCACATGGACCTTATTTTACTTCCAAGTGGTGGATTTACAACATTATGGTACACAGACCCAGTCTTGTACCCTGAGTAAGACCATTTGCTGGTGAGTTTTTTCTAATGTAAGATAATGCCCAATTTGTCATGGATTATCTTGATAATGCCAGGACTGTCACAGATAAACTTGAATGGAAGACTATAGAGGTTATGGACTGGCCAGCAAGACGCCCGGACCTTAATCCCATAGAACACTAGGACCTTCTCGGATGTTGTGTCTGTCAGCATGGTAACCTTCCACGTGACATCAGAGATTTGGTGTAGCACTGAGTTTATACTCGATACTGAAACATTCATTTGGACCATTTTGAACTGTCTGAAAGATTGATATCCAGAGACCAAGTCTATGTTGCTATTTAAAAAAGCAAAAAGATTAATGTATAATAGACCCATCAAATTCTGGTGCATGGCTTCCTCAAAAAAGAAATGTATTATAAAAAGAACAAATAAAGAATAAACAGATACTTTTAATACTTGGGACCAGATCAAATCATATTTTCTAGCTTCAGCCTTGTGTAGACCTTGCTTTGGCTTCCTCTGGGGGGAGTCACATTTTTATAGGAGAAATCAATCTCTGTTATTGATTTGTGAGATTTCCAGTACGTCTTATCTTATATGTAGGTGTCATTGTGCTGTCTGGCATTGGCTTGCCATTACAGAAACACTCAGGAGACTGTCTTCATGGACAAGGCTTTATACTCATACTTTTTCTCCAATTTTTTGGCCAGACACTGTACGTGAACAAAGATATCCCCTTACAGTTTTTATTTTATTATTATTATTTTTTTAACTCTGTGTTAACTTGCAAACTTTGCACTGAAGCGCACAAGGAATATATCTTCTCTCATCTTTAACAAATCGTCAATTGATCGAGTGAAAAATATCTTTCTTTGGTAGCACTGGACCTCTGCAATGATTTCAGTCAACCTATTATTTGCTTCAATGTGTTGCCACTTTTTAATAACCTAGCAACAAGCTCCAGCTCTGTTGAGCGCTCTGCCCTCCTGATTCTTATCTAAGGAATTAAATTACAGAAAAAGAACCCAACAGGCACAAAGAGGCCCTGTAATATCATGGCCCAACCACCACCAGTGGCTGTGCATGTGCCCACGCTGCTGTGGGAAAAGAGGAATGCGCACCAACTGCAGAGTTTAATCAAATTGTTCTTTGGGCTTCTCAGGCTCTTCCACACATGAGGAACTGCTTGTGAAGTGGAAGCCAAGTTGGACAGGGACCTCTACCTTAAAAGTGAGGCTTATCTAAGCTTCCTATCAGCCACTGCTTCAAAGAAAGCTCTGTCTGGCTGGTGGCTAGTCTGAGGGAAACAGTTTCTTTTTAGGCAGCTGCTGGGTTTCAGTAAAGTCAGTTAGCTGGAGTCACGCATCTCCTTCTGTTTTCATAAACACTTATTGGTACTTTATTTTAATGCAATGTGTTAGCTGCATGTTGTCTATTCATCTGTTCTTAAATGTTCTGGTAATAGCCACTCTTTGAATACCATCTATTGTGTAGAGAATAATATTTAACCCTCCCTATGAGGAATGAACACTTTTTCAATCTGATAGGGACTTAAATTTAGGATTACGTTAAAGTTTGGGGTAAAATTGTGATTTAAGGTTATTGTGTAGATACTGTTGGAAGTGTGTTCTTGGTGCATTTGGCTCCAGATGAATTGACAACATGCATGTTAGTAAGTGTAGGGACCTAATAATATTTTACATGGGTTCCATTTTGAATGCAGACAAGTTACACAACAACATTGGCCCAAATGTTTCGCCAGTGCAAAAATGTGCCTGCAAAGAGAGTAAGAATAATTGTGGCTAATATTTTAACACAGAGCTTTTCAACCTCTCTTTGGCTAAATGAGTCATGCCAACAACCTATAAGCTCTAAAGAGCCAGAAAATCACGAACCGGAATTGAATAACATGTACTTCACCTTATATAGTTTTAGTTTACCAATGCTCACTACAGCAAATAGTATAAAAGACATTTAAAACAAAATAAGATTTTTCAACTGCTGTAAGACACTTGACTATTTTTGTTCTAAAGATGGTAGATTTGTTAAGTCTTAACAACAAGCATTTGTGCTTGTATTATTTAAAAATCCATCAATAAAGGGATATTATAGAATACATTTGTTGGGGATGGCTCTTTTTTAGCATTGTATTCTAATATAGTTTATACAAATATTAAAGTTGCACTTTGAAAAGAATTTCAGGGTTCCTCTAAGTGACTTTGTGAATTTGTGAGTGAGTGGGTATATAGAGTTGTGCATAGTTTCCGAATTACATATTCAGTGTAATTTTATATTTATGACTGTTTCTAAGCAATATTCCTGGAAAAACCTGTCTGTTACACGTAGCTAATGACCAGTCTGTCAGGATACAGCCTGAAGCAAAGTACCCAAATAAACAGCTGATTTACTACTATTGGGTAAACAGAGGTAAGCACATTGCTAAGTGTCATATGGTTTTTTTTTTTTTTTTTTTTTTTTAAAAGAGGTTTTTTAAAGGAAACTGGGTTATTATTATATGGTACTTTTAAAATTTGCACAACAATGCAAGCTTAAAAAAACGTATCTCCGCCTTTATCTACTTGGGTTGTGTGTTTTCAGTTTCTTATATGCTTATATATGCTTGCTTTGTAACTTACTGGTGTCTATTTTAATGATTTGAACAGTGACAGATCTAAATACACACTGCCCTACAATTTCTGGTAACACTTACATGAAGTATCTCTAATTACTGTGTATTTACATAGTAGTTACTTAGTAAATACAGGTGTACTTACACATAATTACAATGTTATTAAGCATACAGTAGTTCAAATACTTAGGGCTCTATGTATCATTGATATTTCTTTCGTATATCTTGACTTTTCGCAGGTTTTTGTGACTTCATAGACCTACCCGCAATGTATTAAAGTAATTTTCACTCCGATAACTTAGTTTCATCCCTGCTGTGGTAGTTTAGCTAAGACAGTTCACTTCAAACTACTTTAGTATGCAAATATAAGAATCTAATTATAATATCACAGTTTTGAGGCTTACCATTGATGTATTATAATTTTTTCCTGATTTACGACTTCGGTTTGTGCCTGTGGTAGATTCAACCAGCTGTTCATATGTGAAATTGGTTTTAACAGGCTTTTAGTTAGTTTAAAATAAAGCACCGTAAGATATAAAATAAACCAAAAAAAAAGTATTTATTAATAGTCTATATTAAATAACAATGGTAATAAATGCATTTTGTTTTGGTTTCTTTTATATTTTAAGGTGCTTTATTTTAAACTCACGTTAATAATGGAAGGGAAACACATAACCAAATTATTGCAGAGTTCTTTAAAGACAAACTGAAATCTTTTCTTGTGTGCTCAGGGTGTGCGCTATGTTTAACACATCACATTCAGTTTGTCCTGTTTGCTTTTTTTATTTTCTGCTGCTTTCTGTTTTGTAATCCTCTTCAGGTAATGCCATTTTTAAAAAAATGTCAAGTGTCTGTAAACACAGTGTCCCAGTGAATTCATTTTGTTAGTTATTTTTTTCCATGTTTCTTTTCCTAATGTTTTTTGGCAGTGCGAAGTGTTAAATAATATTTGTTGCTTTTTTTCCATTTCGTCTTTGTGGAAATTTGTTTTCCTTTTCTTTTTGGCCGGTTCCAAAGTTGCATCAAGGTCGGATTCTGCAGAAGCCATAGCTCGATCCTATTAGATTTGCCTACTTCTTCCTGTTCACTATACCACTCATTTATCTTTGCCAGAAGGAAGTTCTAAATCTTGAATTTCAGCATTGCTAATCTATGTTTAATGATATGCAAATTCCAATCTCCTGTATAATGAGCAGTAATTTATGCTGTTCATAAACTTGCAGTGATATTACGGTAGTTGTTCATAAAAAATAACTGTTTAGTACATCACACGCAAAACTTAAATGAAGGACGGAGGCTACGAATTCACAGTATTTACAAACACGTAAGTAATATTAGTTCATAGAGCCCTTAATATGTAAATCTTTTTGCACGATATATGCAAGTACACAGTTGTATCAGAAAAGTGTTAGGGTTAGGGTTATATTTAAGCACATTGTCACTATGTATAATAACATTTGCAATTATGTGTAAGTACACCTGTATTTGCTAAGTAACTACCGTGCAAATGCACAGTAATTTGAGACACTTAATATAAAGTGTAACCAAATTTCTAAACCCAATTTTGGACCTTATTTCAGTATATATTTATTTCATGCAGTAGTGTTATACATGGGTCAATAAATCAGCCCTGGGGGAATGCATCATCAGGATTAAAGGGTGGCAATATTATGTTTATATCATTAAAACAGGTGTCTATTGCCCCAGTACCTGAAATAAGGGACCTGCCTCTCACTCTTTAATTAAAGGGTGTTTGGACACTTGCTTTACTGCCTATTAAACAAGTGCTAACCAATGAAAAGAGATTTGCTTAATGCTATTCAAAGTGTGGATGTTCCCAACCATTTTAACACACTAACCCTACATTTTAATTATGGTGCTGCTATCCTTAGTGCCTTTTAAAAAATTGACAAGAACAAAAAGTATGATAACTGTGTACAGGTTAAGAAAGGCTACAATTATTACTTCACGGCTTGTTCAGATTCCTGGACATTGTGCTATGAGTTATATGAGCTTAAGGAAAAAACATTTTTGGGAAATTTCACAATTGAAGTGTATAGAGTTATTTTTATTTATTTATTTATATTATATATACCTTTAAGCTAGCAGTTACTAAACTGATACTTTGGTCTACTGATATATTAAAAAAAACAAAAACAAAACAAAAAAAAAGCAATACTCCCCGCTGTCTGATATATTTCTGAAACAGGATATAAAATATGTTTCTTATTCCTGAGGTTAAAACATTATGGATTTGGCTGTTCCTTTGATATTTTAAAAAGACCTTGTAAAGCATTTCTTAAAATTCCTTAAACATATCATGATTTTACTTCAGATTGTCATCTTCTCATTGCACAATTTAGCTTTTTGTTGTCTACTTCTTTTTATTATCCTAAAAATGATTACACTGAAAGAATGAGAACAATACTTAGATTGAACTCTTAGCAGCTGTCCTGTTATATTATACTGAAGAGGAGATTAACTGAACATTAGTTACTCTCTCTTTCCATTTATAAAGCTTAACTCTGAAGGTACCTAATCTACCCCACAAAGCATACATTAGATAGCTATACATGTCCATCCATCAAAGTCATTGTATGTCTTCCAGAACTGGCCTCTAAACCCTAACACTTCACCCAGACCTGAGTGCAGGAGGAAACTGGATTTTCAGGAGGCCTTTCACAAGATTATCACTATCAGCCCTGACTTTGATGTACGGCTCAGTGGCATCTCCTTTCTGACAAGCATCAGAAACATTAAAGCAAACCCAGGCCTGGCCCTTTCGACGTCATTCTCACACAGTGGGGAGCTATGTGTTGTTATCTGAGAGTTAAAATGGACCTCCTCTGGGCAAGTTTCATTAAAAAAAAAACACAAAAAAAAGACATTGACCTTTTTCAACTGAAGAAGTATATTTCAATATACTGAAGTCAATGTTTCAATGTTATGTTATAAAACCACAAGCTAACAGCCCACACAATAATAGTATCCTTCTCTGTGGCATTAGAGTATTTAATCATTGTTGGTCTCTGGTGGACTGCAGTCAACATCATAAAACCACCACAACGTCTGGTACAGAGTGATGCTTTTGTCCAAAAGTGGATCGGGGATATATTTTCTCAGTAATAGATGCTGGTGCTTCTCAATGGTATACAGTATGCTAACCCATTCTCATAGTGCTGGGTTAATACAGTGATATAAACTAAAGCACAGGAAAACATTTAACCCTTTGGGCTTGAATGTACCATATACTGACATAAAAACCCTAACTTCCCTGCCAGAATTAGTAATCATTAATGAATGATCACATATGTAGACCTTTCTTTAATTATTTTTTTTATAATTTTCTGTGAGGAAAGGTTTTTTTCAGTCCTGTTTGCTGAGCACTCCAGGGGTGAGGGCTCAATGTAACCTAAGTCACAGTGGCTTGTGATAGCCAGTGTTTGCATTACACATAACCCCTGGGGCAGTATTATCACAAGTCAAACCAAAGGGCGCTGTGATAGGCTGCAACACAGTTTGCCAAACAGGGTAAGCAACCAGAGGCAAACAAGACATCATTTTACACATGCAAGGCTTAACTGTTATCAGCTTGCTTAAACTAGATTAGCTGAAAACAGGAGCTGTAGAAGAGTTTATTTAAACGTTTTGCAAGGAAGGACCATTTTGAAATATGACAACAACCTGCCACACATTGACATTACAGCTATATCTGCTGAAAAAAAGCTCTGGAATACATAATTTCTTAATTACAGAGACAGACTATAAACCCTTGCACATTTACACCCACACATACACTTGGCATTCCACCTCCATTGGGTTCTTAACATTGCTAATGGGCATTAAAAGCACATTGTAAAAACAGTTTGTAGCACTTTATGTTACCTGGACAACTATAACCACCAGTTACTAGAATTGTTATTAGATTGCAAAGTAATTATTAATTATGACCCTTATCCCGCCAATGTTCTAGTCTCATAATTATTAACAATTACAGTGAAAATTACAGACAGGGACCTAAATAATTCCTATTAATTATTGCCTGGTTACTATAAAGTATGACCAATTACTTCATACAAATAAGACTGTTAAAATGGTTTCCATGGGTGTGGTGTCAAATGGCGAGTAAAACCATTTTCATGAATATGTAAAATTTTCTGGTCCTTATTTGTTCCTTGTCTTTACAGTATCTAAAACTGTTTGCTTTGAAGCTTCACAAAGCCCAGTGACAGCCAATCAGTCTATTGCTTGGATCAACCTACATACCTGCATCCTGGCTTTAGAGACAATGTTATTTTAAAGTGCCCTGTGAAGTCTTGCCAACAGGGCTTGCACCTGGTCTTCAGCCTATAGAACGTGAGGTATACATTGTTGATTTTCTTTACTAACGTGTGCAGTCTGTATTGTAACATTGTCCGCAGTGTCTGATTAAAGCATGCCCTGTGAACAGCATTGTACACTCCATATCTGTGGACTTATTCTGTATTCATACTTTGACTGAACACATGAATTTGAGGGTTCAGAGCTCACTCACCTTCTTTCTGTAAAACTCCAGGCCAAACAAAAAGCCTGACCCAAGGCTGCCTGGGGCTAAGACAAAATCGCTTTATTCTGGGACGTTTCCAAGATATCAAGATATTGAAGAAATATTGAAGTAGAAAACACTTTCCTAACTTTTCCGTAGCTTTAACCTTGATCTTCTGCCATCTTAACGTTTTCTGGAAGCTGCAGGGACTGTATTTGTGAATACTTTGTGAATTGCTCTGTTTTAACAGCACCCAAATAAAACATTTTTTAGAACCCATTTACTCAGGGTAACCTAACTTAAATTCCATATTCTAGTTTCATAGGGGGACTCATTTTTCATTCCTGGCATTCTTTTTTGGGACATTTTCAATAAGTGTTCTACAATACACACTCGCCTCTCTCTGCTTCGGCTCTTTTATATATACAGTATATTCTGACGCAACCTCTCACTGCTTCGGCTCTTTTATATATACAGTATATTCTGACGCAGCCTCTCTCTGCTTCGGCTCTTTTATATATACAGTATATTCTGACGCAGCCTGTCTCTACTTGGGCTCTTTTATATATACAGCATATTCTGACGCAGCCTCTCTGTGCTTCGGCTCTTTTATATATACAGTATATTCTGACGCAGCCTCTCTCTGCTTCGGCTCTTTTATATATACAGTATATTCTGACGCAGCCTCTCTCTGCTTCGGCTCTTTTATATATACAGTATATTCTGACGCAGCCTCTCACTGCTTCGGCTCTTTTATATATACAGTATATTCTGACGCAGCCTCTCTCTGCTTCGGCTCTTTTATATATACAGTATATTCTGACGCAGCCTGTCTCTACTTGGGCTCTTTTATATATACAGCATATTCTGACGCAGCCTCTCTGTGCTTCGGCTCTTTTATATATACAGTATATTCTGACGCAGCCTCTCTCTGCTTCGGCTCTTTTATATATACAGTATATTCTGACGCAGCATCTCTTTGCTTTGGCTCTTTTATATATACAGTATATTCTGACGCAGCCTCTCTCTGCTTCGGCTCTTTTATATATACAGTATATTCTGACGCAGCCTCTCTCTGCTTCGGCTCTTTTATATATACAGTATATTCTGACGCAGCCTCTCTCTGCTTCGGCTCTTTTATATATACAGTATATTCTGACGCAGCGTCTCTCTGCTTCGGCTCTTTTATATATACAGTATATTCTGACGCAGCCTCTCTCTGCTTCGGCTCTTTTATATATACAGTATATTCTGACGCAGCCTCTCTCTGCTTCGGCTCTTTTATATATACAGTATATTCTGACGCAGCCTCTCTCTGCTTCGGCTCTTTTATATATACAGTATATTCTGACGCAGCCTCTCACTGCTTCGGCTCTTTTATATATACAGTATATTCTGACGCAGCCTCTCTCTGCTTCGGCTCTTTTATATATACAGTAAATTCTGACGCAGCCTGTCTCTGCTTCGGCTCTTTTGCACCCGTAAACAGCAGAACCAGACACAAGAATATGCAGTTTTAAAGCACTTTTGTGCACATCTATTATTTACAAAAATAAAATAAAAACAAAGCAAAAAGTCTAACTCCTTCCAGAAGTGCTAAACTAAACATTTCTTCATTTCATTAGAGCCCGGTGAAACTCATCCTGGCTCACTCCCGTGGCATTCTGGTGGATGTAGTCTTGCACCAAACCCTTAAAGACTACATCTTCCTCTGTTCTCCCCCTATCTATATAAACTTGTTTTGTTGTTTAGTCTCCCCACTTATTAAAGTCCGGAGCCGCTACTGGACCAATCCCTTGTCTCAAATACGTTCTAAACTTATTAGAAATCTTGATGGGACAACAAACAGTGTCCTTGTAGATTAATTTCTAGGACAAATAGAAGTTATTCCCCCAACAGCAGGTACAATTATTTTGCAGCTTCTCATGATTTGTCCATTTTTACTGCAGTTTTAACAATGCTTTACTATTTCAGTTTTTAAAAAATAAGCATGTTTTTGAACTTTTGAACATGACTGATACCTAGAAAGTAGACATAAGACCAGATATGTGGTTTGGTAATGGCTTCAAGTTGGAGACACAGACTACCCTACCCTATATTGCCACCAGGTCACAAAGATTATAGACAAGGAAATACTCGTCAGCCCTAAAAAAAGTTTCATCATGGTCAATTGGCTTGCCCATAAAAGGTAGTAGTTTTGGAGTTTCACTTTATTTTCAACCAGACCAAGACATTTTTTGAGATAAACACTGCGCATTGAAAGGGTTATGCAAAAGGAAAGAACCTGGAATGACAGGCATTATATCATAGTAAAAAGGACAAAGGTTAAGTGCACAAGGTATTTATAGAATCAATAGAAAATGGCATTGAGGTCATATCATCAAAAGAAGGAATTTTAATGACAGTATTTATCTCTGTGTTTCAGACATGGAGTCGCTTCAGAAAAAAAAATGAAATCCACATCATGGCTTTGATTGCTTATTTGCTTACATCTACTTCATATATGCTTAGTCTGTGTGTACATATCTCATCATTTACTTTTCTTTTGCATCTCCTACACTGTATCAGCTGTGAACCTAGACAGTACACATTAATAGTAAAAAGAGCAGAGGCGTATTTTAGAGAGAAATAAATTAATTATAATAATGTCAAATTTAGCAGAAACATTCTTTCAACAATAATCGATCTGCTCATTCCTGCAATTCAGTTGTTTCTTGTTAGTTTACAACAGTGATGTAGCTAGGCTTGGAAATTTGGGTGGGCCCCAACTTAGGGTGGACAGGCAGGGACCAAAGGTCTAACGTCACAGGAAATAGTTTACATTTCAAAATGATTTAAATCAATTAAAACCCTGAATACATCACATATATCCCCTGTAAATCCATTTAAAATGTTTGAAGTAGACAAAAAAATCAATCAATCAATCAATCTTTATTTTATATAGCGCCTTTCATTGTGAATCACCATCACAAAGCACTTTACAAACCAAACAGGCAGTTATTAAATAAATTGAAAGCTAGTAAATGACTTACCATTGCCTAATTAGTATCCTCTTGTCTCTGCTCCACCTTACAGGATAAGGCATCGGGGCTTCCTGCTGAATATTGCAATTATAGACTCCAGAGAATCGCACAGGTCTCTTTCAAACGATAGGAGAGACAGCATGTTCAAGCACCTTGTCAGCACTGAGGCTCGCACAGCTGTCTTAATCCTGTTAGTGTTGGATCATTTTTCTCCATAGTCGATTTGCGTTTTATTTGTTGAACGAAGACTGAAACTCCAGCTTCATCCGTATTAACGTTGTACAAAGTACATGCCAGTTGTGTAGACGTTCTCTATTGTTGAATGTGTCAAATTTTGGCAAGAATGCAAATGCAGCTTTCATGAGGCATTTTGAAAGCGGCTGTTCAATTCGCAAAGTTGACAATCTAAAATATGATTCCACTTGCTCTCAAATCTTCATCAGAGTGCTCTTTGGTTGACTTTCCCAAAGATTACAATGGAAATTAAATACTCATTTGTTTAGGCATGTTGACCGCCACACTGCTACTAATTGGTCTGCAACTTTGCTTAAAAAACTGCACATTTAAAATCAAGTTGGAATATGGAAACGTCTGGGACTTTCAACAGATCTGCACCAACTGCCTCACAAGCTGTCAATCAAACACAGCTTGCACATGATTCGTTGTGTGAGAGGAAGATCCCACCCAAACATTGCATCACAATGACTACTTTGCTTTGATTATTATTATTTGTTTCTTAGCAGACACCCTTATCCAGGGCGACTTACAATTGTTACAAGATATCACATTATTTTTATATACAATTACCCATTTATAAAGTTGGGTTTTTACTGGAGCAATCTAGGTAAAGTACCTTGCTCAAGGTTACAGAAGCAGTGTCCCCGCCTGGGATTGAACCCACGACACTCCGGTCAAGAGTCCAGAGCCCTAACCACTACTCCACACTGCTGCCACAATTGTCCTAAATTTGAGCTTCCGCCTTCGGTGTGCACAGTTTAAAAAAATAAACAAAATAAAAAAAATATATGAATGTATTTAAACTTGGCATTCACATAGGCGCAGATTTGGGTCCTAGCTGTGTGGGCCATTATCCACCCAGGCCCACCCGTGGCTATGCCCCTGGTTTACAATATACTCCTCTCTGAAAATGTGCCTTTACCTGGACAAACAACAAAATCTTAACTTTTTTTTAGTTTTCTTCCTCAATAACCTATGTGAATTTTTAAGGTGTTTTTGGCAATTTCCATTACTGGAGGATTGACATTTTTTAAACAAGATAAGATGTACTGGAATTTAAAAAAACAAAAAACTTTACAACGATTGGTTTATTTCTCATTTGTGATTTCTAATGTTGATAATATATGTGTCATATAAACTGAGTTTTTGTATTTGAAATGTGCAACAGTATCCAATCATAGACTTGGTAGTAGTTTTCTGGACAAACTTGAGCCCCAAGCTTGATCCTCTGTAAATGAACGGCTATTCCCAAAGGTTTCAGGTTCAGGATCACAGCATTCAATATTTTGAGCAATAAGTATAGCCATGTATGTCAACGAGAAAGGGAGTGGTCACCCTTTTGAAATGCCTGAACTGTCTTGCACCAAAGTGTGCAGTTCTTATTGATTTGGATGGCTATGCAGCTGCATATGGTTCTAATTCACTATGTGCCTCTGCTTTCTCATGTCTGAACTCGTTTTCTCCACTTATTGTAGGGCATTGCAAAGAATCACCTTTTACCTGTCATGTTTAATTGAATAAGTGGTAAATCTGTATGGCAGGGCTATTGTTGGTTGGTGGAAAAGTATAATTTCAACAATTTCACCCCAATTACAGGGGTTTCGATAGCCCTGAAATTCACATAATTTCAGGTTATTATGCACTGTCCTATAATCAGACAAGGGTGTGCCTTTCCTAGGAGCAGAAGGTGGTTCAACAATGTGCCTGGGGCCAGAAACATGTTAGGTACATATTCAATAATCAAACTCTTTGCATGTTTTCATGTGTAGGGTAAAACATAACACTTTGTAGTTAAACAAACTTAAAGTTTCCCTAAACTAACATACATGGTCTAGTTTTGACTAGATAACAAAGTAAAACAATATTCAAGGCCTATGTTAAAAACACTGCCTCCATTCTAATTGTTTTTAATTAGAATTGTTTTATTTAAGTTGAAATTTCAGCAGTTTTTAAAGCTTCCATTTAAATTAAACAAAGTGTTGGCAAGCGCAGCAATATTTAGGTTTTCACTGATCTTTTGTAATTTCTACATTGTGAATGAAGCCAGAGTTGCTGGTTCATACTTCAGACTCCGACATCATTTCCGGTCGGAGTCGAGTGTCTCTTACCCTGTGTGACAGGTTGGAATTACGTCATCCACACTCTTGCAACGTGAGTCTTTTTTGGAAAGTAGTACAGCCCTTTCTCACACGTCTGCAACCTGAAATCACATAGGGTCGGATAATGCTGAAAAATTAAAATGTCAACATCTGTTGCATGGTCGGAGTGAAGCTCCACAGCTTTTATAGCTGTCTGCACCTGGTGCATCATATTCATCTGTGAGAAAAATATGAACCAACCCTTAGAGTTAGTGCTGTGGCTATAGTATCATTACTACAGTGCCTAGTACATTCCTTGGTCAATCTACAAGCCAATTACCAGCAAGTTCCCATCAACCTTTAGTGGTGGTGTGAAAAGGTCTCTATACATTATGTTTTAATTAGTAGTAATTAATGTCCAGAACAATAGGTATTACAAAGTAATGTCTGGCTTGTTTTTGCCAAGTGATAATAGGGTGTGTGAACTATGCATCAGCTGCAGAGTCACTTACAACTACGTCTCACCTGAAAGACGGAGCACAAGGAGGTTAAGTGACTTGCGCAGGGTCACACAATGAGTCAGTGGCTGAGGTGGGATTTGAACCAGGGGCCGCCTGGTTACAAGCCCTTTTCTTTAACCACTGGACTACACAGCCTCCTATAAAATTAAAAACTATTCTATGAGCACAGTCCCCTGTCTGAAAAAAACACCAACATCAGCTAAAATTCCCTTGGGCAAAAAGAAAGAAAGAAAGAAAGAAAGAAAGAAAGAAAGAAAGAAAGAAAGAAAGAATCACCAAGCAGATTTAACCAGCCAGGGTTTTAGTTCAGTGTTTCAGCTTGTCCTACAGCAGAACTACAGTAGGTGTTCTCTGGTTACCTGTACATTCCTGCATTCTCCAAGCACGTAACAATCATCATAACAACACGTCCTAAGAACAGGTGTTTACAGCTGGGTGTAAATGACAGTATATCGAAGCACATTGCCCTGCCCTTTCTGGTTTCCTTGTTTATTTTTATGCTCGTTTCCATTGAAAGATACAAATTATTGAGTTGCCAAAGGCAGCAATATAAAGAGTTGGGTAAGGCACAGCTCTATGACTGGTATTCTAATTAATGTAAAAGCACAGCAGCAGTGACCAAAACGAAATCTGTTTGTGGCCAATAACAAAAATGATATAATGGTGAACTATCGATTTATCGAGTTACACAAGAAAATGCCCCTGTGCTGTTGAAACCGTGCTTGCTTTAGAAAATATTGAAGGATTTCATATTTTCTGCTAACATTTGTAATTGTTTTTTCAATGTGGTAATAAAAACAGTCCCACAGAAGTCTTTTTTTTCTTCTTCCAAAAGCAATCACCCCACTACTCTGTACTAATCGCTTTCTTCTTTCATGCACTTCATGCAAAAGGGAAAACCCCTCATTTATGCTTATTATCAGATAAAGACCGATTTAAATGGGCAAATACAATAAAGCTGTGACTTAATAAAAACATACATGGTATTGTTCTTGTTTTGCAGACTGATCCCAAGCTTTGTAGCTTATGTCCAGCAGTACAATAAATACATTTGAGTACATTAGAGAGCATGATTACAATATTACAGTGGTACAGTGAATCCCATGCTTTGCTTGTTTCTTTCTAAAGTCCTCAATTGATGGAAAATAATTTCTGTGTGATAAAAAGTATACAAACATACAAAGACACACTGTATAACGTCTGTAACAGTATATATACCTAACCTATATCCACCACATGCTTCACAGGCCCAGATGCAAAGCAACTTGTCTCAGTCTGGTAACTTGAATAATACACATTATTGCAATCCATGTCACAATTTGTCTGACAATAAAAGCAGAAATGAAGACCAGTTATTAAAGGCGCAATTCATCTTCCCGCCAAGCTGGAGAAATGAATTATTAAAATCAGAATAGTGTCTGTTGAGGATCTTGTTATTTCAGGTTATTTTGGACCTAGAAACAGAGGTTCATTTGTAATCAAAAAGGTACCAGATTTTATAATTAAAGAATAGGGATAGCTTATTTGTTTATAGACCTAATACACTGACCCTGATTTACAGTATCTCCCGCACCTGCTTCAAGTTCTCATCATCCAAACCTAAAATGTATGTGTATTTCAAGAACACTCATTCAATACATGGAACAGGAAATCTTTATTATTATTATTATTATTGTACATGTTATGTAGAGATTTTGTTTTTGCAGCCACATTTTATTTTCAGCTTCCCGTGTATTTTCACCATGCACAGATTATGATGTCACACAGAGTGACCAAAAAAAAAGTTTGGCCAAGCCTTAGATATTTAGCACATTATCTTCCACCAAGACAAAAACAACAAAAAAGAATTACACTTGAAACATTTTTTTAATAAAATAGGAGGCTGTGTGGTCCCGTGGTTAAAGAAAAGGGCTTTTAACCAGAAGGTCCCCGGTTCAAATCCCACCTCAGCCACTGACTCATTGTGTGACCCTGAGCAAGTCACTTAACCTCCGTGTGCTCTGTCTTTCGGGTGAGACGTAGTTGTAAGTGACTCTGCAGCTGATGCATAGTTCACACACCCTAGTCTCTGTAAATCGCCCTGGATAAAGGCGTCTGCTAAATAATAACAATAATAAAAAATAGAGATATAGACAAAAATAAACAATAAAAAGCTAACACTGGTTCACATCAAAAATCAAATAACTTAAAATAAACTGGGCTCTTTGTGTTAGTAGGCCACTTGGATATGTCATCACTATACAGAATTGGTAAACTTCAAAACAAGAGTAACTATTTATTTTAGTTTTTTATTTGTATGTAGCCCTGTATTTTTACATCATACTGTTGCTGTAGGTTTTCAGGAGTAAAAACACCACAAGAGTGCCTAAAGAAACAGTTTGGGGGTGGGCTCGATACCAATTGTTCAGCATATGCAGTATTTACAGCAGAACTTGAAGAATGATGTGTCTTAAATGTTGTGATTTACAGCCCAGTGTCATAAAAGACCTTTCTAAAACAAGAAATCAATCATTTTTAAGTTTTGACTCACGTGACTGAATGAAATGACACTCTCCATATGGCCCTCCAGCGTCCTTTCAGAAACCCTTTTTGGGGCTGCTGGGATTCTAGAAAGAGAGCCGTTTTGATGAAGTTTCACAGGAGTTCATTATCCAGTTTGGGAATGGAAAGTTTGCTGTCAGTTCATAGCACTGTTTCCTGCTCTGGCAGAACACCCGGAATACAGCTGTGGCCAAAAGTGTTGCATCACCTAGAATTTTAGGATTGAGACATAATAATAAAAAAATAAACTATATGGACATCATTTAGATCTTTTACTTAACATCATGTAATCAAAGAAACTACAAAATGATATTGCAAAAGTCTATCGGAAGCCATAACAGTTGTACAGTATTTCATGTTAGATTTCGAGATGTCAAATATTTCTATTTTTGTCAGTTTTTGCAAAACTACAAAGCGGTATGTAATTCAACATGTTAACGTGACATTCATTATTCAGCAGGGTTCATTTGACTTTATGATGCAAAATGAGTTAATTCTACTGATGCAAAACTTTTGGCCATAGCTGTATATAGCATTTTCTTATTGAAATTTAAGGACAGCAAAAACCCACCCCAAGCAGCATTAGCTCCTCAGAAAGCAGTCGTATTTTAAGCCCTTATGCTTTATCAAGGAATTTGCATCTTTGCCAGACCAAAAACTCCCATGTGGAAATCCCCCCCAGCAGCCAGGAAAACCAAAGAAAGCATCCACTGGTCTGCGCTGGGTTTTCTATGGTTGTTTGTTGACATATTGATCCTATTAATTTAGCAGTGGGTCCTAATGATAAACGTCATAGACAATGCCACCCTTTATTCAGAGACCAATAGAGAAAAAGCTGAGTACTGAACACATTATTCTGTGGTAAAAAAAACCAAAAAAACATTACATCTGAATGTAATGTTTGAAATCTACTTTTATTAAAGTGTTTTTTTCCACTGCTTTACTAAAAAGAAAAAGAAGAATAACAGCATTGTTTTTACAATCCAGCTTGCAATTATCTGATCTCCAGTAGACACAAATTCTAAGCTGTCATCTGGGCATTTTATAACTCTTACCAGCCAAAATCATCAAAAAGTTAAAAAAAAAATAAAATAAAAATAGATGCAGTAACTATTTATTTTTCAGAAAATAAATATTTTGATTTCCCACCAGGAGTGTGGTGGAATTTTTTTTATGAGAGGAGCTGAGTAGGGTATGAACAGTAGAGTACTCTGAGAGACTCTGCATTACAACATGCATTAAAACCTTTCAGTGTGTGAAAAGTTTTTAGAGTTAGGGTCATTTAGAATGTACTAGTATTATTTCCCTGGTAATATGATTAAAAACAAAAGGAATTAATGATTTTCAAATGTTCGGGCTGCTGTCCAATCTTTGTGAGTCTGACAGCTTGAACAGAACAGTATTGCGCTGATCCTGGGAGTGTCACTTCCAAGGAAACTGTTTTGTTCTGCCTAATCAGTGTGTGGGGAGGATACTGCCTGCATGACACTGTGTAGGAGAGGATTTGCTTGTGATTCCATGTGTTATTCTTATATTTCATTATAGGCATGCCCTGTTTAACCCTGTTCAGCACTTGATCTCGTGCTCTGGACATTGAATTAGATAGTCCAGATGGTATTTAATTAAATTTGTTTTGTTTTCTTCAGCCTATTATTCTTTCTCTCTTTTTTATTGTTTCTCCATTTTGTTATATTTCAATCTATTATATTCATGATGCAGTGATTCTTGTATACTGAACACTTTCAGCTGTATTCAAAGTACCCAATAGTAGCCGTGCCCACTATAGATGGCTTCAATTCAAATGTATGTAAATCTGACTTGGTACCAACTACAATAGTTGCAAATGTTGGTAACACTTAAGAGTCTCTACTTACTGTGTATTTACATAGTAGTTACTTAGTAAATACATTATCATTATTATTTGTTTAGCAGATGTCTTTATCCAAGGCAACTCACAGAGGCTAGAGTGTGTTAACTATGCATCAGCTGCAGAGTCACTTACAACAACATTTCACTCGAAAGACGGAGCACAAGGAGGTTAAGTGACTTGCTCTGGATCACACAGTAAGGATTTACTAAGTAACTACTATGTAAATACACAGTAATTAGAGACACTTAATGTAAAGTGTTACTCAAATGTTTTCATATAGCTCTCTCTCTCTCTCTCTCTCTCTCTCTCTCTCTCTCTCTCTCTCTCTATATATATATATACAGTGCCTTACATAAGTATTCACCCTCCTTGGACTTTTCCACATTTTGTAGTGTTACAACCTGGAATTAAAATGGATTTAATAAGGATTTTTTGTCACTGATCTACACAAAATAGTCCATATGTCGAAGTGGGGAAAAAAATCTGAATATTTTTCAAAATTATTTACAAATAAAAAACTGAAAAGTCTTGATTGCATAAGTATTCACCCCCTTTGCTGTGACACCCCTAAATAAGCTCTGGTGCAACCAATTGCCTTCAGAAGTCACATAATTAGTTGAATGGAGTCCACCTGTGTGCAATTAAAGTGTCACATGATGTCAGATTAAATATACCTGTTTCTGGAAGGTCCCAGAGTTTGTTAGAGAGCATATCTAAACAAACAGCATCATGAGGACCAAGGAGCTATCAAAACAAGTCCGGGATAAAGTTCTGGAGAAGCACCAATCAGGGTTGGGTTATAAAAAAATATCCCAAACTTTGAACATCCCCGGAGCACCGTTAAATCCATTATTAAAAAATGGAAAGAATATGGCACAACCGCGACTCTGCCTAGAGAAAGCCGTCCACCAAAACTCAGTGACCAGGTAAGGAGGGCATTAGTCAGAGAAGCAACCAAGAGGCCAATGGTAACTCTGAAGGAGCTGGAGAGATCCACAGCTGAGATGGGAGAAACCGTCCATGGGACAACTATAACCTGGACGCTCCACAAAGCTGGGCTTTATGGAAGAGTGGCGAGAAGAAAGCCATTGCTGAAAAAAACCCATATCAAATCCCATTTGGATTTTGCCAAAAGGCATGTGGGAGACACAGCAAACATGTGGAAAAAGGTTCTCTGGTCTGATGAGACCAAAATTGAACTTTTGGCCTTAGCAAAAACGCTATGTGTGGCGCAAAGCCAACACTGGGCATCACCCTGAGAACACCATCCCCACGGTGAAGCATGGTGGTGGCAGCATCATGTTATGGGGATGCTTTTCATCGGCAGGGACTGGGAAACTGGTCAGGATTGAGGGCAAGATGGATGGAGCCAAATACAGGGAAATTCTAGAGGGAAACCTGTTTCAGTCTGCAAGAGACCTGGGACTGGGGCGGAGGTTCACCTTCCAGCAGGACAATGACCCTAAACACACAGCCAAAGCTACACTGGAGTGGTTTAAAAACAAGCACCTGAATGTCTTAGAATGGCCCAGTCAAAGCCTAGACCTCAATCCAATTGAGAATCTGCGGCAAGACTTGAAAATTGCTGTTCACCAACGGTCCCCATCCAACTTGACAGAGCTTGAGCAATTTTGCCAAGAAGAATTGACAAAAATTGCAGGATCCAGATGTGCAAAGCTGGTAGAGACTTACCCAAAAAGACTCACAGCTGTAATTGCTGCCAAAGGTGCTTCTACCAAGTATTGACTCAGGGGGGTGAATACTTATGCAACCAACAAATGTCTTTTTTTTGTTTAATTAACTTTTGTGTCACAATAAAAAAATATTTTGCACCTTTCAAAGTGTTAAGTATGTTGTATAAATCAAATGGTAAAAATCCCAATTAAATCCATTTTAATTCCAGGTTGTAACACTACAAAATGTGGAAAAGTCCAAGGGGGGTGAATACTTATGCAAGGCACTGTATATATATATATATATATATATATATATATATATATATATATATATATATATATAGAGAGAGAGAGAGAGAGAGAGAGAGAGAGAGAGAGAGAGTAAGTAAGTAATTTCAATTGCAGTTTTAATGGTTTTTAAAAATCTTTCTTACCGTTTAATGGCGGGCGTTTGCCATCGTTGTGAGTGGTTCTGGGTTCTGTTACTCCAATACTGATACTAATAACTCAGTACTATGTCAACCAAAACCAGAACAACTACTGCTCAAACAAACCACATCAAATAGTAAAATGTAAAACAAAAGCAATTCATGTGTCATTCGAAGCTACGTGCTTATTAAAATCAATATAAAACAAAATCACTCCTTAAAGGCACACTTAGTTTCACATCTTTAATGTATTCTTATGAACCCAACTCACAGAGCTTCAAGTCATGAGTTATGGCTTTAGCTGTTGCTTAGCGGAATACATGTGGTTGCTATGTGAGGTCAGCTTACATTGATAAAGATGATCCCTCCAGACAGAGAACTTGAAGCAAAGGAAGGTGCTGGTTGACTGGTATGCCTGTTGCACTAAGCTCTGATGGACCTCAGTTGTTTGTATAGGCTTACACAAGCATAGATTAGGTTTTACTTTGTTATTTTTTATAATTTGCTAACCTAGTTTCACATGTCTTACATTTTCAGAGGGGGTGTGCTTGAAGCCGGAACCTGATAACTGACTCTAGTGTTAAATGGCTCAGACACAAAGAATTCACAGAGAAAATAGAAGAGTAAAATCTGAAGAGTAAAATAAATGACTATGTTTTAACATACAATTGTGTTTTAGATAGAAATAAGCAAATACATAAAATGGTATTTTGTATTCTGAATATATATTGTTTTTACTGTAAGATCTTCTTTTACGTAATGCACCTAACACATGTGGGTCAGAGGTCACACAGCTGATTTGTCAGTATTGAAACTTGTATGCCCATATCAGTGAAATATATCTTCATGAATAACTCTTCATGGCCTTTATGCTGGTGCGTTGTGAATCAGAACTCTGATGAAGAAGAAGAAGAAGAAGAAGAAGAAGAAGAAGAAGAAGAAGAAGAAGAAGAAGAAGAAGAAGAAGAAGAAGAAGTAAGAAGAAGAAGAAGAAGAAAGAATTAATCCATTTGATTCTGGTTTACAAACACTCTGAAGCACTCTCCCAATGATGTACCTGTCATTAAGGACATCCTCATGGAACATTAGTGTAGATAAATACAAGAAGAGGGTATGAAAGCTCACATAGATGATCCATTGACATACTGGAACTAAAATACAGGAAGTTAAAACCACAGATTATCAAAACAGGATGAATCCCTTGAAGAGCAGCACAGGCTGTGATAAGGAATCCCAGGGAAGGCACTGAGCAAGATGACCATCCTACTGTCTGAGAATTAGAGCTTCATGGTGATCTGGTCTCTGTGTTGAGTTCATCTGAAGAGGTGGGGTTTATAGAAGTAGAGCTTTGGAAAGCATATCGGAATAAATACTTTACATACCAAACTGATTAGTGTAATTCACTGAACCGCGTCATAGTCCAAGCAAATAGTATCAATTAGTCTAAAGTGACTGGCTTTATACAGCTTTGGAGAGCCATTCTTGTGCACAAAATCATGACTCAAATGAAACTGCCCACCATGCCCAGAATTTCACACAATCCACGTGACTTGACAGGCTTGACTGGGCTCACCCCATTTCTGATTAAACTGTGAGTGTATTGCGGGTGGCACATCCATTTACGGGAGGCAATAATTGCTTCATAATAGTTTTGCTTTCCTTTCCAACTATGTTTTAATATACATAACAGTCCAAGGTTATAATATAATCTTAATATAATATAATTATATCTTAATATAATTATAATATAATCTTATTTAAACCAACTTTGACAGGCTAGCCATTACAATATTTAACAAACGTTTTGCATCCATTAGTGTTTTCTCTTGCAGGCTCATAATGGCAGTACTAATGGCCCCCAAGAATTCTTTGGCATTATATATACTCATTCACAGCATGTGCTCCTGGCCACATTGGCCTTGGGGTTTTCTTCAAGTTGGTTCAGCGAAGCCAAAATGAAACAGCCTGTCAAAGTATTTCAGTGTTGACTATTTTTTTTTTGGCTGTTGACTAAACTTGCCATATATTTACATTAGATACGTACATAATTATATATTGCTGCAGGAAGTCTGTGGTAAAAAAAAAAGAAACACTACCCACAGTGCATCTCTGTGCCGGCCAGATAGGCGTCACTATGGCTTAGAAGCTTGCTCTAGAATTCTGAGTACATGGCATTCAATAGTTCTGTATCCGAGGCACATACACTGTCAGTGTTCTATATATCTGTTCAGCCTATGCAATGTATATCCATTAGGCAAATAAAGCTGAACAAACAAACAGAATTTATCAAAACTCCATACATGGTGTGCTAGCCCATCACAGAGTCACTTACAGTTTCCATATGGTCCATATGATTCATTAGAGCTTTCCCATGAAACCTTAGGGTATATTTAAAACCATTCTTATGTACTGAACAACAGAATGGGTTCAATATTCAATGTGTTAGGGGTAGTACAATGCTTCCTGTATAGCACCCCTATCGTGTTCCATATAGTAAGGTCAGAAGATATTTATAATATATGATATTTATTTTCCAATTTGTAACACAGCAACATACATAGAGCATCCTTTCTTTTTTTACCTCTACAATCACAAATCAGCACATGTACATGCTTTTCTGTGTAATGTAAAAATACAACAAACCTGTGTGTACATTAGGGTTTTACCGAGTTTGTATTGAAGCATATACAGTACAATGCTTTCTTTTATTCAGCAAAAAATGACAACAAATTGTTTTCTTTTTCCGTTGTACATAATAAGTGATTTTTTTAATATTAATTGCTTAAATATTAGGTGCACTGTGCACTGTATATTCCTATATATTTTTTTCTTTTTTTTAATTTAGAGTGACCAATTATTATTTTTATTTATTCCCCACCCCCAATTTTGAATGTCCACTCTTATGTTTTTTCTCCTCACCGCAGCAAGTCTCCACACAGCACGTTCCGATCTCACAAGCAGTCCAGAGCAGAAGTGAGCAGGCTAGCAATCCCAGAGAACAGAGATTAGCCCTGCTGCTTTTTATCCACTCTGAATGTGCTCGGTGTCTGGCCAGTAGGGATCGCTGTTGCACGATGAGGAGAAGCAATCCCTGCCGGTTTCCCATCGCCTCACCCTGGGAACGTCAGAGCCAATGTGACGACCCCTTTGGAGTCCCCAGCAAAGTTTGGCATCTTTGCACAGCCCGGATGCGAACAAGCGGCGTCCAAGCTGTGTGACTCATCCTGCGCTCCCAGCGGCAGCACTTTAACTGGATGAGCCTCTTGATTTTTTTCTTTGCCCTTTAACATTAAAACAACTTTGTTGTAACCAAATTAAACACAGATTGTTACAAAATATGATCATTAGTTAATCAAGTTTGGTTAATTGATTTAATATACTTTACCTGTTGTGAACTACTGTAGGGGGAGAATGCCTATCTGCTGTCATTTTTAGTGCAATGTAATGGCTTAGTGATACACAGTTGGCTGCTAAATACTGTTTAGCAATAATTAAGAACATATTTTGCAAGAGTTCATTTGGAACTGCAATTCATTGCATTTCACTATTAATGTGGATAAAGTTGATTTATAAATAATATAGGGCCTCATTCACTAAACAGCGGTAATGCATTTTGCATGCAATAAGCCCCTTTACTGTGTGCGTTGTGCACCTGCTGTATGAACTAACCAGTGGCAGGCAACCTAGCGCATGGAAAAAGGTGCATGGAAAAAGTACGGTGTTTGAGTCATTTAAATATAATGAATAATGTTAATGGGGGAAATGTAACAAATTACATCACAGATACAGAGGGAGGTATCTGATATGGAAACCATATTCTCAGGGGCGCTAACTTTATTAGGTGCCTGTGGCGATGTGTCCCGCCCCTTGGTTTATTATTTATTTGTATATGATTTATATGTATATATGATGGCGAAAGCCGATATTATCTTGTATTTGCTGTATTGTTTGACGAGCGAGGTGCCGTCTGCCATGTTATTTGGTATTGTTTTATATTATTTGTAAATACCCCGTGAGGATGCGTGACTGATCAGCTACTGAGTATTTAACTAGCTGACAGCCACGCATCCTTATTAAACCCATGCAAAATGTGACTGAGGGATAATCAGATAATTATAGGTGGTTAATCCCTCGGTCACCGATATAAAAACCTGCAGCTTTGCTTGTTCGAGGAAGTGTGTTCGGAGTGGAGGATGAGAGTAGAGAAAGGAGGTAACAGAAACAGAAAGAGAACAATAATAGAAAGATAACAATTGCTAAGTGTGCTGGCTTATACACCAGCACAATACTTATTTGTTTGTTTGGCCAACGTGTGTATTTTGTTTTGTAAACCTGTTTATTTTCTTTATTTAATAAAAGCAGTGAGCGCTGTAGTGTCTCAGTTTGCCCCGCCATTCTTTGTTTTGGTTTGTGTTTCTGGTCTGACGTCACCCCTGCAAAGCCATCCTGATCACAGTGCCTCAACGTGTGTTAAAAGTACCGCTTATTGAAACCAGGATGTGTCACAGAACCAGGAGAAGAGCGCAAATGAGAGCAGAAGAGCTGCACAGGAGAGTGAGAAGAAGAGTCAGGGAGAGAGTATTTCAGACCAGGCAAACATTACTAGGGCTGTGTGAGGAGGCGTAATAACTAGATACAGATTGAGCACAGAGCTCATACTAGCTTTATATGAGGAGATCAAATCTGATCTAGAGCCACTTACAGATAGGAGTCATGCAGTGCCAGGTCTAGTGAAATTGCTCTGCACACTGCATTATTTAGCATCTGGGTCGTTTCACACAACTGTGTCAGCAATTGGTGGGATATCCCAACCCACGTTTTCCCAGTGTTTATAGAAGGTAAGAACATAAGAACATAAGAACATAAGAAAGGTTACAACGAGAGGAGGCCATTCAGCCCATCTTGCTCGTTTGGTTGTTGGTAGCTTATTGATCCCAGAATCTCATCAAGCAGCTTCTTGAAGGATCCCAGGGTGTCAGCTTCAACAACATTACTGGGGAGTTGGTTCCAGACCCTCACAATTCTCTGTGTAAAAAACTGCCTCCTATTTTCTGTTTTGAATGCCCCTTTATCTAATTTTCATTTGTGACCCCTGGTCCTTGTTTCTTTTTTCAGGTAAAAAAAAGTCCCCTGGGTCGACATTGTCAATACCTTTTAGAATTTTGAATGCTTGAATCAGATCACTGCGTTGTCTTCTTTGTTCAAGACTGAATAGATTCAATTCTTTTAGCCTGTCTGCATACGACATGCCTTTTAAACCCGGGATAATTCTGGTTGCTCTTCTTTGCACTCTTTCTAGAGCAACAATATGCTTTTTGTAACAAGGTGACCAGAACTGAACACAATATTCTAGATGAGGTCTTACTAATGCATTGTAAAGTTTTAACATTACTTGCCTTGAGCGTCTTGTTGACCTTTTTTTATAGCTTCCCCACATTGTCTAGATGAAGACATTTCCGAGTCAACATAAACTCCTAGGTCTTTTTCATAGATTTCTTCTTCAGTTTCAGTATCTCCCATATGATATTTATAATGCACATTTTTATTGCCTGCAGTACCTTACACTTTTCTCTATTAAATGTCATTTGCCATGTGTCTGCCCAGTTCTGAATGCTGTCTAGATCATTTTGAATAACCTTTGCTGCTGCAACAGTGTTTGTCACTCCTCCTATTTTTGTGTCGTATGCAAATTTGACAAGTTTGCTTACTATACCAGAATCTAAATCATTAATGTAGATTAGGAATAGCAGAGGACCTAATATTGATCCTTGTGGTACACCACTGGTTACCTCGCTCCATTTTGAGGTTTCTCCTCTAATCAGTACTTTCTGTTTTCTACATGTTAACCACTCCCTAATCCATGTGCATGCATTTCCTTGAATTCCTACTGCATTCAGTTTGAGAATTAATCTTTTATGCGGGACTTTGTCAAAAGCTTTCTGGAAATCTAAATAAACCATGTTGTATGCTTTGCAATTATCCATTGTCGATGTTGCATCCTCAAAAAAATCAAGCAGGTTAGTTAGACACGATCTCCCTTTCCTAAAATCATGCTGACTGTATCCCAGGATACTGTTACCATATAGGTAATTTTCCATTTTGGATCTTATTATAGTTTCCATAAGTTTACATATAATAGAAGTCAGACTTATTGGTCTGTAGTTACCTGGTTCGGTTTTGTCTCCCTTTTTGTGGATCGGTATGACGTTTGCAATTTTCCAGTCTGTTGGTACAACCCCTGTATCAAGAGACTGTTGCATGATCTTGGATAGCGGTTTGTAAATAACTTCTTTCATTTCTTTGAGTACAACTGGGAGGATCTCATCCAGTACTGAATGCCCTGTTGAATCACACCTGGAATTATCTATTATCCCAGAGAGACAGATGCTCTCCATGATATAAGTGTCCTTTTAAGAAGTATCTGGCTTTCCAAATGTATTGGGGGCTACTGATTACACTCACATAGCACTGTCACCACCCCAGGATATAGAACATATCTTTCGTAATAGGAAGCATTGCCACTCCATTAATGTAGAAATGGTGTGTGATGTGAAACTGAGGATTATTGATGTGGTCGCCAGCTATCCTGGCGCAGCACACGACTCGTACATCCTCAGACAGTCCGGGATATATGAAGATTACGAGGCAGGTGTATATGGAGCTGGCTGGCTTCTTGTCATAATCACCAACTTTGGCTATGTTAATATATTTTCATAGGTACCATGTATTATTATTATTATTACTTATTTCTTAGCAGATGTCCTTATCCAGGGCGATTTACAATTGTTACAAAATATCACATTAATTTTACATACAATTACCCATTTATACAGTTGGGTTTTTACCGGAACAATCTAGGTAAAGTACCTTGCTCAAGGGTAAGGCAGCAGTGTCCCCCACCTGGGACTGAACCCACGACCCTCCGGTCAAGAGTCCAGAGCCCTAACCACTACTCCACACTACTGCCATGTACGTGTGATATTTAAGTAGGCTATACTTAAAATAGCTTTAAAATATACAAAAGAAAATTATGGAAACTGTAAAGATCCAATAATTGAATGTACACAGAGTAAGAGTTGAGGTGCAGTCATACATAGAAGCAATCAAATGGCATCTAGTAAAAGTAGTGAATCTAATGTTTTTGAAATAGTGAACTTTTATTTGACTTAGTGAGTGCTTCACAGACTTTTGATTAATATCAGAAAATAAATCAGAGGGAGTTCAAGTTGAACAAACGAATATTTATTTGATTTGCAGAATTAAACATAAATGTTCTATTAACAATTACTTTCTCCACTTTGACTGTCTCACAGGATGCTGTGATTTGGGACAAACACCCCCAGCCCCTGCCCTCTTCCTACAGAGTGCATTTGTTTCGTGCTTAATGTTTCATTGAAGTTAATGTTATCGCTGATTTAGCATCAAAAAGCCTTTCATAATTCCACACAACTTCTTCTGCTAATACTCAGAACCGTACTTTCCTTTTCTTTCAAGCGCCCTTATATACTATAATAAAGTGTGTGTAAACCCCTTATGTACTATTATAAAGTGTGTGTAAACCTCATGCAGAATTCTGCGCAATGTGACAACGTGCAAATGAATTATTTAGCTTGCTTTATTTGTGCATACAGTGATTGGAGAGTCCACTGCTTCATGGTAATTCTGAATGAGGCCCAAAGTGTTTAAGAGTGGCAGTATTTTGATCAGCCACTGTTTAGATTTAAAAAAAAAAGACTCAATTGTATAATTCTTTAAATACAAAAAATAAATAAAAAACATCATTTAATATGGAAAAGTTTAACCATCAGATTTAAATCTTACAGGATGTGTTTTTATTTATTTATGTATTTATATATTGGTTTTTGTTTTTACAAAATTCAGTACTGAGAACCAGGAAAAGTAAAATAGTCTTAAAACCCAGGCAATAGTCTATATTACTTTTTGCCCTGTTTTTGATCAGCCATTATCTCCTGTCTACCTGCCAATACAAACACTGTAAACATGTTCTCTCTGTGATTGTAAGACTGATTACTTCTTAACATAAAATTCCTGTGTAGTGCCTGTGAGATTATGATTGCTTTATAATGCGTAGGCTTCAGTTCCAAATAACATTCACAGGACTTGGCATGTAACGCTTCCTGTGTTTTATATATAATATTTAATCTGTCTCCTGGTTTTAATAATAAGCTGATAAGCTGGACTGTCCACAGTGAGTCAACACTTACTAATTTGCCTTGAACAGATCCCCAAAAGAGAGGTACCAGTAATTGATAACTATGTGTCATATACTGGTTGATTTTGGCCAGCTGTCCTATCTAACTGTAAGAACTGGTGGTTGGATAAAAGCTGCTTAAAGGCTGTGCTGTTCTAGAACATTAGAGTCATACGAGTCCTGCATGTCTACAGAGAGACAGAATAAACAAAGTGCAATAGCAACGAAAATACAACTTGATGATCCACTGGTTAGGAACCCCACACAATCAATACAACACTATTTCAAACATTACAAAGGACCTCACAAGCCGATCAAATCATCTTTTTGTGCCCATGTCCCAGTAAATGCTCATTATGGATTGGGGTTTTTGCATCTCCGCTCCCTGGAGTATTACTGGTTTTATTAAAATTATTTGGCAACATTTCAGCTTGAAGTCGAGACCATTTGTGTTTTAATTGGATAGCTGGTGCTGTAAAGATTATCTTGTATGTAATGTGCAACATTTTGCAGTTATCTAACAGTTTAAATGAACAGTTCAGTTTAAATGGGGTTTTCTTTATTATTTTTATCGGCTTGCACCACAGGTACAACCAACACCCATACGTGCAAAGCAAAACAATTTTTTTTTTAAATAAAACAATTTCACAAAACAAAAACCTTTTTCCCAAAGCCCTAACCCAAACCAGCGTTGCACTCCTACAACTACACAATTGCACCCAGACCTTTAGGTGTGGGTCTGGTATCCAAATCTCCAGTGTGGGTTTGTGGTTGAGATCTCCATCGCAAGAGTGATCCCCTGGTTGTAGAAAAGCCGACAAAGATCTCCCTCTGACCTCTCTCCTTCTGCCTGCCCAGAACTTTTATGGGGCACGGCTGGAGGAGATAATTGCTGGCTACATGGGCCACAGGTGCTGGCAAATTGCTCAATGATCTCCCCCTGCTCATGGCAGACTGGCTCCAGAGCTGCCAGCAGTTTCCCCAGAGGTGTCTCTCAGGTTTTGCATGCCTGGTTTCAGCCCACTATGAGCGTGTCCTATATATATATATTCTAAAAACAATGTATATGTATTATTATTATTATATACTGTACTGTCTTTAGATGAACATTTGTCTATATTAGTTTGTTTACAATAAAATTATGTTACCTAAATGTCTAATCTTAAATCATTTAAATGAGCCAGTTGTGACAAGGCATTGTTTGCCCTGTCACCAAAAGAATGCCAAAAAGAAACAGTATACCCAGCTGAGACAAGCTCCAGATGGATATTTTGAGCATTTTCCAGTACAAGGAATCCTACTGTATTGTATCAAGTCAGTCCCATATTTGTAGGCGTAATCGTGGGAAAACCAAGGCAAGGTAATTGATGCAACCCAGTGCTATGACATGCTTGAAAACACGTCCATCTGTGACTCATTCAGGCGGTTTATTGTTTATCAAATCCACCCTTTAGTCTAAGTTAAAATACTTTTGGACAAAACAACAAGCTTATTTGCTTTGAATGCTATTACCCTGGACAGTTTCCCTGAATTTGTTTTATAAAATGCCCCGTTGTTTTCTCTCACCTGCAGTCTTGATCCCTCAATTTATTTATGCTGCTCTTCACAAGACCTCACAAGAGGCTCACACAGCATGAGTGTACCAGCAGTACCAGCTTCAAGCAATTGGGCGCAGAGACTTTGGAGCCTGCGTGCCCTACCATATGTACTCTGCTTATCATCTCAAGTTTTATTGTGAATTGTATAAACTGTTTGGCACAGACAGTTCTGATACGATAAATAACATGGTTCCTTTCTAAATCAATTATTAAAAAAAACTTGCTTTTGTCCCAGAATCAAAGTTTTAAGCTCTTAGGGGTCTATTCATAAAGGGTTAACGCCTGTCGGAATGAGAAAGCAGGAGTACATGATTGGATTTCGTCCATAGCTGCCTATTTAACGGCAGTTGCTATTCATAAGAGATCATTCAGATGCGTCATTAAGCCCCAACATCTATGAAGGAAAGTAAAATAATCGGTACCAAGCAGTTAAAAGGAAATTCATACAAATTTTTAATGATAGTACACATCCTCTCAATTCTTCATTTCAATTACTGCCACCAGGTCGATGATTCAAAGCTCCTCTTGTATGGAAAAACAGTTACAAAAAATCATTTTTTCCATCTGCAGTTTCAATCCTTAATAAGGAAAAGAGGTGGAAGCCCTGAGAAGTGGGTGTACACTTTGTGTGTGCATGTGTGTAGGTGTGTACACTTTGTGTGTGCATGTGTGTAGGTGTGTACACTTTGTGTGTGCATGTGTGTAGGTGTGTGCTTGTATGTGGGTGTGGTATGTTGCTGATCAACACTGAGCTGCTGCTGTGCTGTTTATGCTAGCATGGATTATTGTTTTATTATTGATTGTTATTTATTGATGCTGTGTGTACATTGTTGTGTGTTTCTTTTGTACTGAGCCATGGTGGAAGCTGAAGACAAGTTTCCATTTTATGCTCTGTTTAATGGACACCCGTGATTAACACTGCCTATTTTGAAAAAATCTTTATATGAAGAAACATGTTTCACAGCAGTGGGGAGTAGTGGTTAGGGCTCTGGACTCTTGACCGGAGGGTCGTGGGTTCAATCCCAGGTGGGAGACACTGCTGCTGTACCCTTGAAGCGGAGAGCAAGTGAGAATAGATAGTTATTTTATTATTATTATTTCTTTGCCATGATCCGCGGCTGACAGCGGCCCTTTTCTTTTAATTTCTTTTACCTGTGTTCACAATACTCACTGTCGGTGGATTCCGTTTTTCTTTTTGCAGCAGCTACCAGCGCCACCCAGGGAACATTAATAATGCCGATGATGTCATCAAAGAGAAGTGGATTTTACGTTGAACAACTGCATACCATTCATAAAGTGCTTTGCGACAGTCGACCGTATTCTCAGATCGTTTTATGATTAGCAATATGGATGACTTCCATTAATTTTAAGCGAAATTCGTTTTTATTATGGCAGTTGGCAAGTACTTGTATGAATAGGGCCCATCATCTCTAAAGTTAATTTGACGACTAGTTAAACAAAATGTAGTTAAAAACAGGAGAAGAAAACTCTGGTTGTTATTGCTTATCTTACCTCATTGTGTGCCAATGAGGAAGTCTGGTGTGCTTCCATGTGGTGCAGCAGGTCAGAACCTGTAGGGGAGACATGCAATGAAATGCACAGACACAATCTCCCCACATGAGACTGCTTCCATTCTGCACTTATCTTTGATAATCCTTGTTTTTTTGCAGTTTTTGCAACTTTCAGTTATTCTACATTTACAACATTTTTTTTTTCCATATTCTTTTAAATGTATGTTTCAATATAATTTGTAAAGTATGTACGTATTCCGTGTTGTCAAGGCATGATTACAGTGTTTTGTCATTGTATGATTTAAAAAAGGCCTCGGATTCTCTTGTTTCTAAACAGTTTGGCATACTTTCAACCTTCATAAATGTCTATAATAAAATAAAAGCCTATAAATTACATTACATTTACATCTGCATACGCCTGCAAGTACAACGTTCAATCCTGCTAATCAGTTAAATGATGTCTTCTCAATAAGGGAGATGTTTTCACTTACTTTTGCCACAGTATTATTTATATATGCAGTATATTATTATAAATGTACGGATTTATGGACAAAATTGTAATGTATTTATTTACATTGTCAAGTTTTTACAACAGTTCACCCTTTGAACAAAGATATTACTTAATTGTAAATGTGGACTACAACATGCTGGGTTCTAGTCAGTTGCGATTTAAAAACTAATATATAATTTCTTTAATATTTTTACAGACTGAAATAAACCAAAGAGACAAGGGGAAAATAAACTGGACATGGTCTGTTTGCAATTAGACCACAAGAGTAAAGCATGCATGCATTATCTGATTTTCATAACTGTGGCTCCATTTATTAATTATCTGAAACAAAAACACATTGGAAATGTGAAAAAACGCCAAGTTATCATGAAAACCACAACACGACCCCGAGCTGCACACAGGCAGCTCCTAAATAGTGATCCCTCCCGAGCCCTATTAGCTCACACACACAGGGGTACATTTACATACACACGGTCCAATCACTCAGACCCTCAGTCCTGCGCAAACAGCTGGTTGGCGGAACCGACCACAAATCACAGTGCAGCCAACACAGACCCCATCTACATACAGCTGCACTGTGCACGTGACACCCCAGACAGCGCGCCAGCACTGCCTAGACACAAAACATGCTTCTACTCACAGCAATACACTTACACTCCCTCATGACATTGCGGGGCTCTCTATCTGGGGCTATGGCGATGATGGGCTCCCTCTCTGGGCCTCTAGTGGCATAGGGCTCTCTCTCTGGGGCTCTGGCGGTGCGGGGCTCTCTCTCTGGGGCCCCGGCAGTGCAGGACTGTCTCTCTGGGGCTCTGGCGGTGCGGGGCTCTCTCTCTGGGGCTCTGGCGGCACAGGGCTCTCTCTCTGTGCCTCTGGCGGCAAGAGGTACTCTCTCTGGTAGCGCGGGACAGTCTCTTCCAGGCGGCGGTAGGTACTCTTTCGCTGGTGTCGCTATGCAGTCTCTCACTGGTGGCGGCGCGGCGTGCTCTCACTGGCAGTGCGGAGCAGTTTCTCTTAGGTGGGGCGGGACACTCTCTCCCAGGCGGCGCAGGACACTCTCTGTCAGACGGCAGTTGTGGAGCGGAGCTCTCTGGCAGCAGCTGCGGCGTGGGGCTCTCTTTCTCAAGAGGTAGCGCTGGGCACTCTGGCTATGCTGGACTCTTTCTCTGGGACTCTGGCACTGGCAGCATAGGATGCTCCCTCCTTGACTGCACAGGGTACTCTCCCTCCGGCAGCATGGGACTCTCTGGCAGCGGCTGCGGTCTCTCCAGCAGCGACTCAACCACCTGGATGACCTCATCCCACTCCCTCTCTTAGCGCCGCAGTTTTTCCTGACGCCACACCCCCAGCTGTGCTCTCTCCCACTCATCCATTGCGGTGTTCTCTGATTCAGCAGGTGGTAGAAAGACAAATAGGAAAGAAAGAGCCGCTGAATTTAAAGGCGTATCTCCCTGCATGCGGTTTTGGTCTCCATTTTGTCATGTATGTGTTTTTAAACTTCTATTTTAAAAGGCATTGGGGTTTTAGAGGAGTGCTGGAGACGGGCTGTTTTGGTTTTATTGCAGTTTTTTCGTGAGCCCCGTCTCTGTGCAGATATTGAGCCGCACTGCCCTTTAGTTTTAAATTATAATTCTGTGTTTTGTTATTGTTTTAATTACTGGGCAGTGCAAACGCTTGCCGTGACTTGTATTCTAGATCTGCCCTGTTTGTTAAGTATAGTTATGGCTTCTGATTTTCGGGTTTAACCGACAAAACCTGATAAAAAAACCCCAGATACAAAATAAAAGAAATCGGTGGATAGCCAATAAACACCGGAAAACACTGGAAAAACTGTGGAAATGGTTAATCTATTCACGTTGACTTTACCCTTTTCCCATTAAAAAAATAAAACCTACTACAACAATAATAATAAATACATTTCCCAGTGCTGCTGGGCAATATCCCGCCTTCCTGACTTACATCTATCATTGATTCCGCCCCCAACTACTGAGTGACAGCACATTCCTACATTTCTATTGGAGACTCCGCTTGCGAGATTTAAAACGAGATTACAATCAGGATGGAGGCTTGTTAGCGGGATTTAAAGCTGTATTACAGTTAAGATACAGAGGATTTAAAACAGAATTGTGGCGAAATGTACAAAAATACCAACACACAAAAACCCCAGAAGAATGTGCCCGTGACCATAGGGATTTCGTTGTGGAAGACAGCAAAGGAAAGAAGGTACAATTTAAGTGTGCAAGTACTGTGGAGTTACTATACATATTTTGGCACACAAAAAAAAACACTCAAGCATTTTGGAAAGTAACCGAAAACACTAATTTCATACAGTATATAAAAAGCGAAAGCCCCAAAAAGAACCGATTTACATAAAACTCGAAAATAGCTAAAATAAGCACCGAAAAATACAATTAATAAAACCCAAAAAACAGAAACCCTAAGTATAGTTTACCGTCTGTATTTAATAAAATGATGTTCGTTGCCCAACATAGTAGTGTTGTCTAGTTTATATTTTCCTTCTGGTATTCTGCCTGACTGATCCCACCCTGATCAGAAATTAAAGTTAATTTTTTAAAATAAATATAATTGTTGATTCAGCATAATGCAATTGACATATCCAAATTCGATCATGATTTCATATTATTTCATCAACAGTATACAATAGAAACCATCAACAATATATATGGGTGTAAAAGTATGTGTGTTCAATGAAAGTGTCATTCATATCAACTACATTTTTTTTTCACATTAATAATGTGTTTGTTACACATAAATAAAATACATGTTCATGTTTAGGAAGTAGTGCTCAGGGTAGGGCTGCCATTTTTTCTACAGACCAAACCCAGACATATTTCTCAGTCAGCCTTGGTCTATCAAAACTGCCGTATACTGTAATACAGTTTAACACAATTAAGCGGGTTGGTGATTCTCAGTCCTTACATAAAATATGCCTTTACCGTTAACAGAATGCATTATGCTACATGTATTATTTTACTGAACTAATATGAAATCACGGAAACATCATCATTTATATATATATATATATATATATATATATATATATATATATATATATATATATATATTTAAAAGCACAATAATTGCAAACAGCCTCCATCTACCTGTAATTTTAGGCAGCTTAAAAACTGAAAACTGAACAGAAGTCTCCTTGGCTTAACCGCTCAGCTGTCACTCGCTCAATCTGATTTTACAGGAAATATACAAATTGTAGTTACTGACGCTTCGTAGAACAAAAGTTTATTTTTTTTATCCCCGTACAAAGTTATGATACTCTTATACCAAATATGTCATATACATTGTTTTAATTGTGAGTCTATTTAACAAAAGATGTTACACGTTTATATACGAACAATATAGAAATACTGTATATAATTCATATTAGTACTGTATTTTGTAACAAGCTTTTGAAAATGTATTTTTTCTTAATAACATGTATCGGTAAGTACATTTTCTTAAAAGTAAAAAAGACTCTAGGTCAAATCACGTCAAAGTGTACTTGCTCACAGGTGGTGCACAGAAGGGGTCACACATTCCAAGTATCTGGCACATCTTAAATGATATCTTTCTAATTCCTGTGACAATGTCAAAGAAGAATACTCTGTGGTTACAAAATAACGACAGTTATGTAGCCTGCTGGGGTCACGTGACTGCAACTTGGATTGTTTACATCATGTGGATATGTTCGTTGTCTTCAGCATTATTCAAATGGGGCAAAAAGGGCAAGGCCGAGGGAATAGCAGAGCATTAGTTTTATTGGGCAAGACCGAGGAAATAGCAGAGCATTAGTTTTATTGGTTGACCGTCCCCCCAAGACCCGCCTCCCGACCACTCAACGAGGGAGAGACTTGACACACCCTCACCTAACCTCTGTGTGCTATCACCATGATTGACAGGTGGGTCCTACAGGGCTTTTGACCCCCGTCCCCCCCCCGTCCCCCCTTGCAGGACCACGCATGCGACCGATAGCCAGCACAGATCTCCCCTGTTACAGTACTGTATACACTTGTGGTTTATATGGTTTCTAAATTTTCCTTGGGCTTAATGCCTATAAGTACTTTTGACTATAGCCTACCACAGAACTCTTTAAGCCAGAAATGTATTCACTTTCCAGGAATGTACAGTTGAATGTAGTAATTTAGTAAACTATGAATAGAGTGGGTGGAGACAGACATTGGTTTTGGTTTTTCAGTTGCTAAATAGGCAACAGAAAAACCTATTCACCCAGCATCCTGCTAAATATGTTAAGCCTTGTGATATACTGTATTTGGCCAGAATTACAGACAAGCAGATGCATATTTCTTTTAGCTTGTTGATTATGGTGAAAATATACCAGGAGGGAAGGAGGAGGAACCATCAGCCCTCCATTTCTGTTTTAGAGAAGATAAGAGAGAGCAGAGTTGCAGTCATTACATTCTTACATACATCCCCATTGAAAAAGAGGAGCCATATTCATAAAGCACATGTATCTCTTAGATGCGTGTAAAAAATGGAGCTGCGCTTAAATACTGTGCTTATTTTTAGTTACTTATTCATAAAGCATGTTTATCTCTACATGTGCTTAACTCTGTTCAAATACAATAGCATTTGTGAAACAAATACCCTTTCTTTTACCAGGGGTGGCACTGTAAGGACCAGGCATTAGTGTCCTCGGGAGGGACACACTTTACCCAAGTTTAGTTGACATAGTGTCTATGAACATTTCAAGACAACTTTAAGTATTATAGTACTTTTGCTCAAATATTCTCACAGTTCAATTCATTGGATGTTTTCCACCCACCTATCTGCTCTGTATACTTATTGCAAGACTAAATAAGCCTTATGCATACATTTTTGATTTTGCAAAAGTTTTTTAGGCCCTATTAAAAACAAATCGGTGCATTTACTAGAGAGTAGCCTATTTAATTCCAGCAATTACAGTATAAAGAATTTAATGTGATATACAACAAACGTCTGTGTACAATGTAAGACATTCTTTCTTCAAGGGCTTTTCCACTTATCTCAGCAGTGTTTGGTTTATGCACCATAAAGACATGCTCTCATTAGGGCTTTTTTGATAAAATCGTCCAGAACTTTTCCATTATTCCCTCCACAGATTGCAGCAGGTTCCCTTTAATGAACAGTATTTGTATAAATAGGACGTTAATAAACCTCAGGACACCTGTGGCAAATTATAACTACACATGACATGCACCTGCAACATAAATAATAGATACTGTGTAGTGTGCAGTGTAAAGCGAAGCAGTGTGAGACCTCTAGTATTTTTTAACAAACAGCCCCTCTGGAATTGTGCTTCTGTTATAAATACCTGACCGCTTTATTTAGACCTTTTCTTCTGGTATATCCTGGGGCCCTTGATTACTCTGGAAGGCAAAGTCACTTAAAAGTATCTGCTGATGCAGATCAAGTCGACCCAGCAATACTGCACTTGTACCCTGATGATGAAGGCTACTTTCAAGATGAATGGTGCATGAATGGTTTGAGGAGCTGTGAAGGGGTGCAGCCTATTTTGTGGTGGTTTTGTGTTTTTGTATTGTTTAGAGTGGATATGAGTGAGTTTGGGGTGTGGTTCAGTGAGTGAGTTTGTGTGAGGAATGTGTGGAATGTGCCTGGGCTAATGAGGTGCAAATTGCCCAATTAGCCCAGGCACCTGTATAAAAGGGAGTGGTTGGGTATGTTAGTTATTATTATTATTATTATTATTATTATTATTATTATTATTATTTAGCAGACTTATCCAGGGCTTTACAATCGTAAGCAAATACATTTCAAGTATCATAGTACAAGTAATAATACAATTAAGAGCAAGATAAATACAATGACTTTGGTTCAAGCAAGTACAAGTGTGACAAAATACAATTCAATAATACAACAGATAAGTGTCAGCGATAGTTACATCAGGATATGATTAAATACAAAATACTACAGATTAAACACTTGACAGATTACAGTACTCAGAAGTACAGGATTAAATGCAGTAAAATAGGGGCAGATAAGAGCAAGTAAAGCATTTAAGTAAGGGTGATAAGTGTCCCAGGGGAAGAACAGAGGAGTTCTACAGGTGCTTTCTGAAGAGGTGAGTCTTGAGGAGGCGCCGGAATGTGGTCAGGGACTGAGCAGTCCTGACATCTGTAGGAAGGTCATTCCACCACTGCGGGGCAAGGGTGGTAAAGGAGCGGGCTCTGGAGGCAGGGGAGCGTAGAGGAGGTAGAGCCAGTCTTCTAGTGCAGGAGGAGCGGAGAGCTCGAGTGGGGGTGTAGGGAGAGATGAGGGTCTGGAGGTAGCTGGGTGCAGTCTGGTCAAGGCATCGGTAGGCTAGTACAAGAGTCTTGAACTGGATGCGAGCGTTGATCGGGAGCCAGTGGAGTGAGTGGAGTAGTGGAGTTGCGTGGGAGAAGCGAGGCAGAGAGAACAGCAGGCAGCTGAGTTCTGGATGAGCTGGAGCGGACGGGTGTCGGACGCAGGGAGGCCAGCCAGGAGGGAGTTGCAGTAGTCTAGGCGGGAGAATACCAAGGCCTGGACCAGGAGCTGGGTGGCATAGTTGGTGAGGAAGGGTCGGATTCTTCAGATGTTGCTCAGGAAGAATCGGCAAGAGCGTGCCAGAGTGGAGATGTGTTGGTGAGTGTTTGTGAGAGTGAGAAGACCTGTGTGACAGGCTGACCAGGGTAAGGAGACTCAGAGTCAGGATGTGCAGGGAAAATAAAAGACTTTTAATAAAACAAAATACACAAAACAAAAGGCACGATGGCCAACCAAAAAGACAAACACAAAAACAGGCTTTAAACTCTAACTATCCAAAAAGAACCACTCACTCTCTCACACAGGTCTTCTCACTCTCACAAACACTCACCAACTAACATACCCAACCACTCCCTTTTATACAGGTGCCTGGGCTAATTGGGCAATTCGCACCTCATTAGCCCAGGCACATTCCACACATTCCTCACACAAACTCACTCACTGAACCACACCCCAAACTCACTCATATCCACTCTAAACAATACAAAAACACAAAACCAAATCCAATTGCATGTGTTTGGAATGAAGTTAAACAACACCTTCATCATCTCAATCCTTTCCCTGCTTCTCTGCACCTTGCATGACATATTAAAGACTGAATAGATTAACTCCCCTTGAGACACCTTTCAGCACATGTATGCCATGTGGCACCAAGGCTGTAATCAATAACCTTTTATTAGGTACATGGCCCAAGAAAAGTGGTCAAGCAAAAAATATATGCAAAAAAACACCAGAAAGAAACTTTTTCACACCTACTTAGACAACACTTCCCTAGGACTTTGGTCATAGAGGTCCTGTATAGTGGCCTCCCCGCTCACCAGACTTCCGGAGGTCAACAGTGTACACTGAAAACCTAGGCACTATGCCAAATTACAAGGGGAAAATAAATTAGACAAGGTCTGTTTGCAGTTAGACCACAAGAGTAAAGCTGACCGACAACACAGCAAATTATTAGGTACCAGGAAGCAACGGCAATGTTCTTTAGATCCCGAAAACACAAAAATAATGTGCTATGAATGCAGAGATAGTCATAACTGGTGCGCTTTACCCAAGCCAATGGCACAGGGACCTACTTCTGGCATACCTGGTGATTCACTAGATTTCTTGGGAAAGGAACTACACCCCTTACCAGGTATATACTACACATCTGTTGGGAAGGCCGGCCCACTGTAATATCAACCTACAAATCTCAAAACATCAGTGCCTACATGAAAGCCATATGAAGGTGAAATATCCTGTTCCTTTCAAAGCAGTTAAGATGTTGAGATTTGATGTTCTGTTGTTGATTAGGATCATCTCAACAGTCTACTTCTGGTGTATTTTATTTATCACTTAAAGGGGAAGACAAAATAAAGAAGGTCATAAAAAACCATGTTAAAGCCTGCTCTCAATTTGGTACGCTTGTCATATTTTTAACAATTGCACGCAATTCTATTAATCCAATGTAGTCTTTGCAGTCTAAAGCAGGGGGCTTGTAAATCTGAATAGGAATGGCTCACTCATATTGGGCCTTGTTGTTGCTTTTATACTAGTCATAGGCTCTGTGTATTAGGATCATTGGTAAGACATGCTGTTTTACAGTTTACAGTATGCAGCAATACTGAATTTCCACTGTACAGTGGGCTGGGGCTGAGTGCGGCTTGTTGGAACAGCATCAGTGTGCTTGAAATTCCAGTGTAGGGAAGGGCTGGGACACAGCCATTGAAACAGCTTTGTTCAGTATGGCCCTGCGAAAAGGCCAGTGGAAATGAGGGTGCAGTGTCTGCTTCTGCTAGTGGAAAATGTCTACAATGGGGAACTGTAACAGGGCGAGTTCTGTGCTGGCTATCTGACGCATGCATCATCCTGCAGGAGGAGGTCGGGAGCCCAGTAGGATCTGCCTGTCAATCATGGCGGTGACACAGTAAGGTTGGGTGAGGGTGTGTGCGTTGTCTCTCCCTCTCTCTGAGTGGTCGGGAGGCGGGCCTTGGGGGGTTGCTCAACCTATAAAATGATGCTTTGCTGTTCATGCTCCCTTGCCCCATATTGATAAAAAACTGTGACGCTGGGTTCAACAAGCGGATGTAAACAACGCAAAGGAAAGAACGCCAGTGTGGAAAGGGAGAAGACAAGCACAGCTGAGGACGCCAGCCGCCTGGAAACATTTATAATTTTGATAAATACCCGAGTGGGACGTGTAGCAGCTTAGCTGAGGAAAGCCTGGGCAACCCCGACAGTATAGAGAGAGATTAGCAAAGCATAGGCTAAAGACCCTAGCTGTACGGCTAGCGGCGGTTGGGAACGCTGCAGATCGCAGCACCTTTTGTTTGTAGATTTATTATTGTGTTTTATTTCCTTTTTTCCTTTTGCCTTCTGTTTTGACTATTATTTTCAGATATGGTTAGACCGAACCTTACCATTGCTCGTATTGTTCATCCGCGGTACAACAGTGCCCCCTTGTGTCCTAAATAAAACTTGGACGCCGGTGAGGTGATCTCAAAGAAACTTTCTGTCTCCCGTGTGTTCAGTGAAACCCTACACCCTCTCACAGGGACCAAGACATATGTTGTTATATGTTGCCGCGATTCAGTATTTAATGTCTAATATATGGTTCTAGGTATGTGTATTAGTCTCAGCCTGTCTGGATACAAGTTTTTAGCTTTTGATTGTATTTTTGTAATAGGTTATTTTTTAACAACTGTAATTCATCTACAACTCTAAACATTCAATCATAATTTTAATAATAATAAATGTAGACAAAGTCAAGTGAAAAAAAAATGTTTTGGCCTTCTTCTACAGTGTTAACATTGTAAACCGTATACCGTTTTGTTAAGATGTTAAAAAATCCTTACACAGGTTAGCTAGCGCTCCACAATCAAAAGAGAAGCTGTGTAACTAAGCCAGTGCAGCGAACACAAACTGCTCTTGGTTTGCTTAATGCTTGACTCCAGCTGTGTTTCTGGCATTTGAAATTTAGGAACCTGTTGTTTGAGATACCACAAAAGCAAGAACTGACTGTCTGCTAATGTGTACAGGAAAATACTTAAAATCCTTCCCCTTCTGGACATTTCTGGATGTAGCTAGGTATCCATTGAAATGGCAGCACTTACAACTAATCAATCAGTCTTCAATTACAACACCAAGACAGGTTTCAACTGCTGCTGTCATTCAACACTGTAAAAAAAAAAAAGTTAAAACAGCTATGGACATACGTTTTGCATCACCTGGAATTTTAGGATTGAGACACAATAAAAATTTTAAAAAACCAAAGCGCTTTGTGATGGACCACTATATATATATATATATATATATATATATATATATATATATATATATATATATATATATAGTTACCTCCTGCTGTCCATCTCGGTCAGCTTACTCCTGGCTTACCCGGGCAGAATTGCCTGTGAGTCTCTCAGATCGTTGGAGGGTGGATGGAGAACAAAGGCTTGCTTTATTAGGCGGCGGGAAATAAGGCACTGACTCAGCCAGTTCAACTGAAACCAATCGTACGGTTTATTAACAAAATAAAGCAACAGTACTGAGGTTGTAGTCAGCACTGCAGGGTCTGTCCCTGTCACTAGGGCCCTCCGTTTAGTACACTCCCACAGTAGCGCAGTCCAGCAACACCCATCCCTAACACAGCTGGGAATCAGAGCGCGTGAATACTCCCGCTCCGAGTTTATATAGCCAAGCTCCTTCACGCCACACAAATGTAACAACCTTAGAGACTGAGGAGGAGGGAGTGCTTGGAGTTTTCAACATAAAACACAACCAATACATACAGTCAAAAACACAGGAGATAGTCACATACACTAAACCCCACTAGTATAACTATATATATATATATATATATACTTGGTAATAAATAAGGTTAGATAACTAAGCCATTCATAAAGAGTGCTTCTTGACTTGAAAAAGTGATAACATTGTTACAGATACAGACACTGTTACACATATAATAATAGCACTTACAATACATAATCATGGTGTTTACCGTGAGAGGTACCATGTACTTGTATAATAGCATTAATAATGACTATTAACCAATACATTTGATTTTAAATGACATACTATACAATTCAATACTTTTTTTTTTTTTAGGTTTTCCTGTTCTGTTTCATTGAAAATAAGAAAATGCAGTTTTGCATTATAGTTTGTCACGGACGATTGTCAAGAAGCGTGTGAGAACAGTAAGAACAAAATGACTGAGGGGGGGGCTCGTCCTGCTGCAGCCAGCAAGCGCTTCTACAAGGGGAAATGAAAACGTTATGTTACTCGGCACTGCATTGGGACCAGCTACTTAATCAGTCACAGACACAAAGTGTATCACAGTATATTTATTCCATTTCCTGTTCCTCTGAAAGTTTCTTGAAAAGTAAAAACAAATTTCATTGCATTTCATTTCAATTAGGCTTACCACAAGCTCTGCACATAGCTTTCCACTTGTTACATGCTGTTTTCTGTGAAAATGTTCATATCCATTTGGTTTTGTGCCTATGTTTAACTATAAGTTCATTACTCATTTAGCAGACGCTTTTATCCAAAGCGACTTACATAGACTAGAGGGCGAACTATCCGTTATCAACAACTGCTGCTGCAGAGTCACTTACAATAGGACCTTGGTTTTACATCTCATCCGAAATGCCCGCAAAGCTGTACTGAAAAATGAAATGAAAATGACTGGGGATAAGATGTTTATAGATATACATTTGTAAACAACAGTATGGTAGGTTTTGATGGTAAAATTAACAAAAGACCATAAAAGGGGAAAATAAATTAGAAATCCATTTAATAATATATTCGTTCCCCTTTCACATACAAGCAAATACACTTATCCTGCATATAAGGGCACACACCATACATAAGTGCATGCACCTATTGCGCACACAGTAATGCAAAGTCACACATTAGTACTGTGCAACACTTTCTTCTTGTTTAAATTGACATTTTAGATAAGTGTACCTTAATTATTATATTTATTATTAAACTTTTAGCTGGCTTGAAAACTTACCCCTGTCCTTGGTATTTACAACAATTACCGTTTCAATAGACATTTCATACACACACCCAAAAAAAAATAAAATTATATATATATATATATATGTGTGTGTATTGTGTGTGTGTGTGTGTTTTAATGATTAATACAATAATAAAACTAAATCTGATTTGGTTGCAACCCAGATGACACCTATTGCCAAAGGGAGTTTGTATTGCTTGGTGTCATTGGGGAAACAGGTGGTGTGGTCCAGTGGTTAACGAAAAGGGCTTGTAACCAGGTGGTCCCCGGTCCAAGTCACGGCTCAGCCACTGACTCATTGTGTGACCCTGAGCAACCTCCTTGTGCTCCGTCTTTCGGGCGAGACGTTGTTGTAAGCGACCCTGCAGCTGATGTGTCATTTACACACCCTAGTCTCTGTAAGTCACTTTGATAAAGACGTCTGCTAAATAAACACATAATAATAAAGTATGTCATTAACTGTACAACACCTTGCAGTGTGCAGCTGCTGTTTGTAACTTAGCTCAGGGGAATACTCGAGAGAGAATACACTAGGTGCATCCACTGACTGTTATAAGAGTGCATGGTGCTGCTATCTGACCGGACAGAATGAAGATGCTAATTCCAGGGCAGGAGCAGTTAACCGGAGTGAGAGGATACAACACAGCAAGGTCCAATACATCTCACAGGGATTGTTAAAACTTAGACAGACATGATACTGGTTCTTTAACCCAGACAAAGGGTGCTTCTAGATAGCGACACAAAGAAGAATGAAGTTTTGCTAATGCCTGAATCCTTAATGCATTTGAAATGCTTTGAGTTTTAATAATGAAGCAATAGCAACATTAAACATAAAAAATGTCCAACCAATATACCCTCATCTTCATGTCCCCACCAGGCCTCATCATTTACAGACAGTTTAAATAGCGTAGATATAAAAGTGGAAATATTTAAATGTATGGTATCATTAACCCCTGTCTGTCAAAACTGAATTATCCATGATGTCAAAGCTTGTTTATTGCTAATACAGCTATGCCATATCAGGGACTGAAAGAGAAAGATGCACATAGAGGGGAATATATATATATGTATGATCTAGAAGTCTTGTGCAAGATACTGTCAAAAGAATGTAACACTGAGATAATAAAGCAGGATTGCAGAACTCAAACAAGTTTAAACTGTACAAAATGTTTTTGAAAAATGTGATGTTTCAAGTTGATAAAAAAAATAATGCACAGTTCTCAGATCAGTAATACCACTGTGAATGTTATTGGATTCTTTCATGATAAAGCTGTAGATATTTACACAGATTTGCAACTATGGCCAAAAGTTTTGCATCACCTGGAATTTAAAAAAAATGTATGAACATAATTTAGATTTTTTATTTAACATCATGTAATGAAATTACAAAATGGTATTGCAAAAGTGTACTGGAAGCCATACTGGTAGTACAGTATTTCCTGTTAGATTTCGAAAACGACAGTTTTTCGTTAAGTATATGGAAAACTACAAAGCGGTATGTAATTCAATATGTTAACCTAACATTATTCAGCAGGTTTCATTCGACTTTATGAAACAAAATTAGTTAATTCTATAGGGTGATGCTAAACTTTTGGCCATAGGTGTACATTGCGTCAGACTGAAGTCTATTCCACTGATGTGATTTACAGCAAACTGCATATGACTTATATATTGTACTGTCTCTTATTTAACGTGATCCTCAAATCATGACACTGAGTTCAATACATAAGCAATGCAACTGACATAGTCACACAATTTAAGCAAAACCCCTGAAAGATGAAATCAGACTGGTTTGAATTACAGATGTTTCCAAGGATTACATATAATGTCAGATTTTTGCTGACAAATGCTTAGCTGGGTTAAAACCCTTTCCAGCCTTTCAGAAGCAGTGTGCATTTACTATTTGAGGTTTCCTTGGCATATATGCACACAGGATATAGGCCATTACTTTAGGAAAAGACAACCACATTGTCTGGGCTTTACAGTTCTAATTGCACCCTTAGCAAACAAGTATAAAATAAAGCTGATTATAATGTATCTTATTCAATTACTATAAGTCTTGATACCAGGAAAGATCAGCCTGGGAAATATTTTCTCTTGAGCACCATAGAAAAGGACATTGCATATAGTTCAATACATATATATATATATATATGTGGCCCATCCAGATGGATCCTTAGTACTAAACATAGACTGTAAACATTTCCCATGAGCACCTAGCCATACAAAGTAAAGTACAGCACAGGAATTCTGGGATGAGGACAAGCACAATTCACTGGACAGAAGGATTGCAAACTTAAAAGATAGGGTGCCTAACTAGTGGTTAAAATAGCAAGCTGGTTGAAGATTGTGACCCCTGAACCACACAATGGTGACAATTAAAAAATAAACATCAGTATGGAAGCAGTTTATTAACCATCGCAAACAAACGCAGAACAATTGCAAACACATGTGTTTCGAAGTCTTACACGAGCGACAGCATGCATCTGACATGCTATGCATCCTGCTGTAGATAATGTTGCTTCTCTTTCATCATACTTCTACTTACATGTCATGCAATAGGAGCAGTATATCCTTGGCAGGGCATGCTACTTGCATATAGGTATTGTTTGTAATGTTGTGTTTCTCTTGTATTTGTCTGTTAAGTTTGCTTACATTGGTTACAGCTTCCAGGTTTCCTTCCTCTGTATAACTAGCCATTTGTAGGATATTGGTCTTCATACTTGCAACAGCTCAGTATACAACTAATACAAATGTGTCCTGTCAGCTGAAAACCAAAAATGCCATCTTCAAGCAACATTTTCAAGCTTTTTGTTGAATTTTAACCTGGTTTATCCTGTCAATTCAAATAGAGGTCAGTGCTTTTACAAGGTGAACCACAGGGGACCATAAAGCATTTTATGAGATGGACCCCAAATGTACCCCAATAGCAGGACTGACCACTACTGAGGAAATTTAAAACGTAAGCAATATTTTATGGTTGGTATCAAAGTAAATATTCAATGATACATCAATAAAACTAAAACAAATGCTTCACATGCTACCCCTTTATTATAAAGAAAACACCAAACTAAATAAGTAAAGATACTTCAAAGACAGTGATGTCCCATTTAAGGCCAGAGAGGTGTTCTGTTTTTTCTTTGGATTTTTCTTTGTTGTTGATAATATTATGATAGCCCTAAATAGAGATTCCCAGCTACAAAAAGGGACCTCTGTACCTGTTATTTTCAGTGCATTGTGTGGACAGGGGTCTATTGTAAAATGCTGCCCATTTGTACTGACATCCTTAAGAATGTGTTAAGGTTTTTTTTAAATCTTGAATGTTAATACATTAAATGAATCCTTGCTGGATGGCTTGAATAATCCAGTGACGGCATTACCCCATTCTAGCCTGTTATTATTTCTGCTACTGCCTCTCTTTTTTCCTTATCTTGTTTTATATGTAGCTTTCTAATTGCATTATACTTTTATGCATGTACATTATTTTAAAAAATAGGTACTAACTGTAATGTAAGTTTAATATGTTGTCTTCTGAATGCAGATATATCTTTACTGTCTGTCAAGTCTGTACTTAATCCAGCCCAATGCAGTGTTAATTGAAATACAAAAGCTGTCCTGATTCTTGAGCAAAATATGTATATAAGTATTTATTTCCTTGACTGGACTTGAAACGACAATTGGAACCTGCTGTACCTCTGTCTCAACAACACAGAGCAAAGGAAGAGCAGGAAGAATCAGGCATTTTAAATTAAATCAAAACCAGATTTTAGACTTCTCACACAGCTCTACGCGTATACTGTTTTAATGTCAATAGACATCTTGAAATACTGGTATGTCTAAAAACAGATAGCAGATTGTAACCGTGGCATATAACTGATGCTTTCTGATGGTATAGCTGTCCTGTGTCCAAGCATAACATGACCAGCTGGTAGGAAAAGTCTACCCAAGACTGCCATCTGCAGGGCTTTTACAGAATACATTCTTGGGATGAAAAAGCTGCCAGGAGCTACCAGTATTTACCTGACAACATCATGCATCAGTTAACAAGACATGTGTTTGTTGTGTAATTATGATATAAATGTTTATTTTTGTTAAGGTTTTGTGAACCAGTGGCACCAGAAAGTATAGTTTACATAAACTTTAGTATTTGCTGGACCAACCCACAGAAAACAATATATTTTTTGGTTTATACATGGAAGACTACACTAGCATGGTGGAAAGGGAAACATGGGTGCCACCAGCACATCACATGGAGAGTATGGTTTAAGAGCAACTGTTTGGGCAATAGTCTTTTCTAGGGTCACTGTGGTGACAGCATGCCCACTGCTGTCCTAATCGTTTCTGCAAGTAGTACATTCATGTGAGATGTATGCTAGCAGCTACACCTTCTTATTATACAGTAGCATGTTTCAAATAGTAATAATACTTTGGTATGAATCTGGCAGTTCATCTGGTAGCAATACATTGGGAGTTCTATATTACATCACATTTATAGGAGGCTGTGTGATCCAGTGGTTAAAGGAAAAGGCTTGTAACCAGAAGGTCCCCAGTTCAAATCCCACCTCAACCACTGACTCATTGCATGACCCTGAGTAAGTCACTTGTGCTTCGTCTTTCGGGTGAGACGTAATTGTAAGTGACTCTGCAGCTGATGCATAGTTCACACACCCTAGTCTCTGTAAGTCGCCTTGGATAAAGGTGTCTGCTAAATAAACAAATAATAATTTACAGTAGTGTTTAGAAACAACAAATGATTTATAGCAAGACTAGGGGTGGGGATTGTATTGTCCACTCAGCATTTTTTGTAAATTAATCATATTTAGGGTACCACTGAATTTGTGAGATGGACTGCTCAATAAAATCCTTGGCATATTTTTTTAAAAGAGGAGACAATTATCTACCAAGATATTTAGTGAGCAAGTAGTCCGAGTGAAGTTATCCAGCAACAAACTCCCCATCCCCAGTTGTATTGTTTTCATAGAAAAAGGAGAACACTTCAGGGTACCAGTCTACTTGTGAGATGTCTTACTCATTAAAATATTTAGCACTTTAAAGAGAAGACGATTATCTATTCAGAGATACCAGGGTATTTAGTAAGTAAGGGGTCTGAGTGAGGGAAAATGGGCAATACAATCCACACCCCTAGTCTTGCTGTAAATCCTTTGCTGTTACCAAACTTTTGAACACTACTGTATGTTATTAAAACTATACTGATTCCAAAAAATGCACTTGATTGATCTAGCATCTAGCAGGAAACTAGAACTGAACTGCAGCCCCTGAACTCAGCTGCAAGAACCTCAACACAGACTTATATAAAAACACAATAACTAAACTGCAGGCTCTGAACTCAGCTGAACGAACTCAACACAGACTTATATAAAAACACAAGAACTAAACTGCAGCCCCTGAACTCAGCTGAACGAACTCAACACAGACTTATATAAAAACACAAGAACTGAATGGTAGCACCTGAACTCAGCACAAGAACTCAACACAGACTTATATAAAAACACAAGAACTGAACTGCAGCCCCTGAACTCAACTGCAAGAACCTCAACACAGACTTATATAAAAACACAAGAACTGAATGGTAGCACCTGAACTCAGCACAAGAACTCAACACAGACTTATATAAAAACACAAGAACTGAACTGCAGCCCCTGAACTCAACTGCAAGAACCTCAACACAGACTTATATAAAAACACAAGAACTGAACTGCAGCCCCTGAACTCAGCTGAAAGAACCTCAACACAGACTTATATAAAAACACAAGAACTGAACTGAGGCCCTGAACTCAGCTGAACGAACTCAACACAGACTTATATAAAAACACAAGAACTGAATGGTAGCACCTGAACTCAGCACAAGAACTCAACACAGACTTATATAAAAACACAATAACTAAACTGCAGGCCCTGAACTCAGCTGAAAGAACCTCAACACAGACTTATATAAAAACACAATAACTAAACTGCAGGCCCTGAACTCAGCTGAAAGAACCTCAACACAGACTTATATAAAAACACAATAACTAAACTGCAGGCCCTGAACTCAGCTGAAAGAACCTCAACACAGACTTATATTAAAACACAATAACTAAACTGCAGGCCCTGAACTCAGCTGAAAGAACCTCAACACAGACTTACATAAAAACACAAGAACTAAACTGCAGCCCCTGAATTAAGCTGAAAGAACTCAACACAGACTTATATAAAAACACAAGAAATGAACTGCAGGCTCTGAACTCAGCTGAAAGAAGTCAACACAGACTTTTATAAAAACACAATAACTGAACTGCAGCCCCTGAACTCAGCTGAACGAACTCAACACAGACTTATATAAAAACACAAGAACTGAACTGCAGGCTCTGAACTCAGCTGAAAGAACCTCAACACAGACTTATATAAAAACACAAGAACTGAACTGAGGCCCTGAACTCAGCTGAACAAACTCAACACAGACTTTTATAAAAACACAAGAACTGAACTGCAGCCCCTGAACTCAGCTGAAAGAACCTCAACACAGACTTTTATAAAAACACAAGAACTGAACTGCAGCCCCTGAACTCAGTGCAAGAACTCAACACAGACTTATATAAAAAACAGTATTTGAGTAATTGCAATACAACCACTCAGAATGGTTACAAACATCATAAAAAGAAAATGGGACAGTAAAAAAAAAACAACTACATTTGAAGCAACTTGCTCTTTAATAAATATATTTGCTAGCTTAGTCCTTTTATGTGGTACTCAAAATGTTAGCAGGGAGATATGAAATAAAGTTAAGAGGACACCAAGCTTAACTATCCTCCCCACTCTCTCTCTCTCACACACACACACACACACACACACACACACACACACACAGACAGTTGTAGCTCTCCCTCATTAATGAGCCATCACTCAGACAGTACCTGACAGACAGTGCTGATGCATCACAGCTGGAGATAGGCTGGCCCGAGCAGGACTGGCCCTCCCAATGTAACTCCAGCACTATCAAACACAGCTACCAGCATCAGAGCCTGCTGTGTATCAGCACTTGCTCATGTATTCTCCAAGCTAGACAGACATCTCTAGGTCCCTAAACAATGGACCCTTTCTAATGTTCTGACAGAACCCAGTTATCAGGCCTCCCAATTCCCTCACAAAGGCCTGGGGGTAATTAAAAGCAACTGTGAGAAGCCATTATTTAGTAAAGACCTTTGCTGTGTTGACTCTGGGCTTCAGGTATATCAGAAGCAGTTTTTTTTTCATGATGCAAACACTGTCAGATGTGTATTATGAAATGCCTGTCCTGAGTCAGTGCTTTTTGTGGAAGAGTAAGAGGGAGAAGTGCTCATTCCATTATTAACCATCAGCTGGCAGCTTTGGGAAATGCTGGATGGCATTCATTTAGCAGCCCCTCATTTCTAATGATACTGTTTATTCCCTGGGATCGAAACATCCTAGTCTATTTCAACGAATGTGAGTAAGGATGCGCAGCAAGATCAGTAGTTTCCAATAAGATATTGTTTCAAAGACTTTTGATTCGCAAAGCTATTTACTACAAAACGTCATAAGTATGAAACAGTATTTTCACAAAGCAATAACACACTGTGGTAAAGACAGAAAGAATCGATCCTGTAAATCTCCCTCCCAATCCGAAAGGGTGCCGTGTAAGGTTGGTAGTACGCCTCCCCATAGACGGGTCGACTAGACGGTGGGCAGAAACAGGAAGTCGGCCATCTTGGTGGAGGCACGTAGCAGTCAGTACACAAGACGAATTACATGTGATCAGCTGCGGGTCAAGCAGCGATTGGTTACACCAGGGCGCTGAGCTAATTACAGGGAGGAGTAATACAAAGGGGACGCAGCTGCGCAAGTACGGCCCCTTGCGCTGAAAACGTAACAGTCGGCCGGAGCCTGTATTGTTTGCTGTTTTGTTACAATTGTGTTTTTGTGTTTTACAGAGGAAGAGTGAGTGCACCCAGGAGCTGTTGCTTCAGAGCCAGCAGTCAACCCTGAGCACTTCCTTGCACGGCACAACACACACACGCACCACGACCCCCCGGAGTTGAGCATGCACACTTTCGTGCACGGAGGACGCTGGATGGACAAAGTCCTTTGCATTATTATTATTATTATTATTATTATTATTACTATTATTATTTTGGGTTTGCAAGCCTGCCGTGTACCCCCCAATACCATTGCTGGTAGAGGGGCGGATTCTTTTGTTTATTAAAATAAAACACGGATCATTTTGGGAGAAATACTGTTTGGACATTCACTTTGTTCCCCACATCACTTGCACCAGACGACAGTCACCCAATAAAGTTAGCAACCCAGAAATAAACAGCCTTTTTGAGTGTTTAATGATCTAGGAACTAACTTGGATGATACTAATACTAACTATGCTGATGATCCTATTCTATATTCAGCAGGACACTCCATACAGCAGGTCGAAAGGGATCTGCAGACTGCATTTGACATCGTACAAAAACAATTATCTCATGATAGACTGTTATTCTGTTCTAATAGAAAGCAGTATAAAAATCCATCTTGGACTATTGTTTCAATTTGGCTTCCTTTTTAGAAACAGGAAGATCTTTTCTCAGTCTAGCCGATCAAAATTGGTAACTACTACTATTCTCCCTGTCCTTGATTATGGTGATTACATTTACCAGTTCACCTCTACTCAGTCTTTACGTAAACCAGACGTACTTTACAACTGATGCTGCAGATTTGTATTAGAATGTCACACCTTGACTCATCATTGCGACGTGTATGTAAAATTAGGCTGGCTTTCACTTACAAACCGAAGGCTTTATCATTGGTACTGTTTTGTGTTTAAGTTTCTTAAATGATTGGAGCCTTGTTATTTAACTGCTCTGGTTAATAGGTATGATACCAACTATACTGTGCGTTCCTGTGATTCTGCCAGCCTGGTCGTTCCAAGGGTTGGCACATGTTTGGGAAAAATGTCGGCTATCCTCTCGGCTTCCAAACACATGTAACTCTTTTAACCATGATATAAGGAGTACATTTGATAGTCTCTCTGTAAATTGTTTAGGTCTTCATGTGAATGTTTTGATCCTGATTAAGGATCCGCACATGTGCGGGTGAATGGCCTTTGCTCATGACTCCTAAAATGATTAAGACAGTACCACACATGATATTGTGTTGTTTTATTGTATATATTTGTTGACAAGACCCCCTTGTAAATTAGATCTAGGTCTCAATGGGTTAAATTCCTGTATAAATAAATAATAATAATAATAATAATAATAATAATAATAATAAAAACTCACATTTGTGCAGTGTACAGTAAATTAGAAATATACTTTTTTTTTTAATTGCCATGTATGGAAATTAATAAGACTGAAACTTTAATAAAAAATAACAAGTTAAGTATTTTTTAAAATTTTTTAAATGATCTGTACACTTATTATTCGACTAGAATATTGTTGATAAACAAGGAAATGTAGACACTTATGAATAATTAAGAGGAAAGAAAAATGTGCTTTCAACTCAAAATGTTCCTCTCTCTCTCTCTCTCTCTCTCTCTCTCTCTCTCTCTCTCTCTCTCTCTCTCTCTCTCTATATATACACACACCACAGAATGAAAACAGAAATTTAATTCTTGCCAACCCCCTTGCGCCAGTTCCAAAATAATGACAGCTTATTGAAACAAGGTTGGCTTTGAGTTATATGGTCTTGTTATGTATTTTAAGACTAGGGGGGTGTCTGATAACCTTTGATCAGGCCTGTGTCCTGAGGGTGTCCCTGAGCCTGGTTTGCCAGGAAAACTTTATCTGCAGGTCAGGCTGGTCTCCCAGCAACAGGAAGGCCGAAAGCAGCCTGACAGTTGCTGATGAAGGTTTCCAAAAGATTCTAATCAGACAGGGGTCAACATTCATTATGATAGAAACCTTTAGCCATCCCGACTGAGAGTTTGCTTTTCTTCATTAGAGTAGAGGGAGAACATTTGTTTTAATGTCTTTTTTCATAAAATAATGATAACTTACCAAGTAAATATTGTTGTCCAACATTTAACAGTGCAATTGAAGTCCTTTCTTTGTACCTTAGAAAAGTGGAAGACAAATAAAAGTGTTCTAGTCATGTGTATTCTAGTCATTGTAGTCAACATATCTTTGAAGAATGCACTGAATTGTTTCTTTTCCTGGTCGCCCTTTAATAATGTATTTTGGGAAACAGTTGTCTTTAGATCTCTTTAACATATTTCATCCTGTTTCCAATGTAAAACTAAGGAATAGTTTTAGATTGTTCATGTATATTTTAAGGTTTGAGGGTATGTTTGCAATTCTTATCATTAGTAGTAGTAGTAGTATTGCAAGGGAAAGTGAAAATCATTCTCTGTTAGATCTGTAATCAATATATTTATGTGATATGCTGTGTAGAAAGATGATGTGTGCACTTTTTTGGTTTATGTTTATTAATGATATTGTTGCTGTAATTGGGGTTTTTGTAAGGTCACTGTTTTTTTGTATAATCATCTCATTTGTAGTCCTAATTGTCCCCTGTTTGTAAAGACATAACAAGGGCTTTTTGCTTTTAAAAAACTACCTTGAACATAGTCCAAAAGTATTTTCATTTCACAAGCTATCCTTTTGGATTGAAGCTTCGTATAAGCATCACATATAAAGCTATTAAGGGCTTTGATCCCACCTACTTGCATGAGATGTGTATCCTTTATAAACTGGCCTATGCTTTGAGATCTGACAATAACAGGTTCTTGGTGCTGTAATACCAAAAACACAATCAACGGGCATTTAGTTCTCAAGCTTAGTACCTCACCTCCAGGTTCTGTTTGGAATGAGCCAAACAATCATTTTCAATGTAAGCTTACAACATATTTACATTTTATTTTAATATGTGATTAGTAGTGAGCAGTTCCTTTATTTTTGTTTATGTTGTTGCAAAGCGCCATGCGATGCTTGGACATGAAGGATGCTATATTAATTAAATTGACATGGTATGATATGGTATGACATGGTATGACATGGTATGACATGGTATGATAGGGTATGATATGGTGTGGTATAGTATGACATGGTTTGATATGGTATGACATGGTATGATAGGGTATGATATGGTGTGGTATGGTATGATATGGTATGACATGGTATGACATGGTATGATAGGGTATGACATAGTGTGGTATGGTATGATAGGGTAGGATATGGTATGATATGGTATGACATGGTATGATAGGGTATGACATGGTATGACATGGTATGATAGGGTATGACATGGTATGATATGGTATGGTCCACTGGTAAGTTTTTGGATATGCTATTCTGCCTAATATTTTTGTTCACCAGGATGAACGCGTCACATAGAATTATTCTTTTATTGTTTTGTTTTTTTAGCAGACGGCACCGGGATGCTCCAAAGGATTAGGCTGTGCTCCAAGTATTTTTGACTTTACTTAGTTTTCTTCAACCATTGTTTGGTTCAATGTCTTTGGACAGTTGTAAGATTTTGTATTATAATAAAGGTGGTCATTTAACACATGATTGTCCTGACTGAAATTGTCCTGACTGTTTTTGTATGGTTAATAAAAAAATAAATTAAAAAAAAAAATACTTCAAATGTGTGGCAGTCACGATACTGTGAGTAATTTGAAAAACAGGATTATATTAAAGTAAGACCCAGAGAGCCCGAGCTATCTATTTTCATTGAAGTTTTAATACATTATCACATATGTTAAACTCAGGTTACAGCTTCGTAATGTCAAGCAGGAATCTGTTGAATCTTGCACTGGCCTCAGTTCAAACTTCTAACTGAAATAAATCAGTGTTTTTCTGAAATCATTTTGTTTTGTAATTCGGATTCATTGGCCTGTGCTTAGCTATGATAGCTATTTGAACTATTAAACTATTAAACTATTAAACCTATGTTTGTGTGCCACCTATTATCAGGATTTGCAGTTAACCTTTTATACTATTTCATTTAACAGTATTATAGAAATACTTCAGACTACACAGCAGGGTGCCCAATCACACCAATGTACGATCTATCAACTTCCAAAGTGTGGGTTTTGGGGTATTTTGAGGGAACCCTGTGTTATAAAAATCTGTACAGGTAGCTGCCTCATTCTCGCATCATTATGAACCTGCATACACAAGTTCTAAGAAACAAATGCCTCATTTGCATTGTGGGCCTGGGCCTGCCGTGGCCAAGTAAAATGCGTTCTAGTGCTTTTTCCAAACGTGGTCAACCTCAGAAGGTCTTGTCCTGCGTCAAAAGATCACTGGGGTATTGTGGGATAGAAACCCTTACCAGTACTACGTTCAGAAAAAATAACTGCCCGAGTAATGGATACTACAATTGAAAGAATGTATATATTCCACACAACACCCATATACTGTTTCTGGATTTCAGAGTCAACCCAGATGGTTCAAATCATTTCTGTTTCTTCATTCTCCCCCATGCCGCCACAATTATGTTTTTTTTTAGCCAAACTCTTCTTGACAGCCATTGCAGAAGTGAAAAAAAGCTTGAAATGGCTTCTTATCCAGCACACGCCTCCCTGCTATGTGATGAAGGAGTTCCTTTGTGGCCAGGTCTGGCCTCATCGGGTATAATATAGCAAGCCAGGCCAGAAAAAAGTGTCCACGGCCAGCCAGGGCCAATGTGCCAACGGTGGAAACACCATTTTTGGCCAACTTAGACGAGGTCAGTATTGGGGGTGTAGCTACAGCTTGCCCATGTACAGTAATTAGTGATCTCCCCAAAATGTTATGAACATTTGAAAGGGAAACAGGTTTAAATTTGGAAGAATTTGATTTATTCATGTATTTATTTATTTATTTATTAATGTATGTATTTATTAAACACAACAATTTCACTCATAATGGTTAAGTTTAAATTCTGACCCCTTGTCTGATTTGACTGACAGTTTCACACACACACACACACACACACAGACAGACAGACAGACACACACACACACACACACACACAGACAGACAGACACACACACACACACACACACACACACACACACACACACACACACACACAGATTATTTCATATTGGAGAATTCAAGACATCTGACTATATGTTTTCTAAGGAATATAAAAACGAATAAAAAAATACTAGTGTGGCAGTCACGATACTGCAAGTAATTTGAAAAACAGGATTTTATTAAAGTCTAAGAAATTACACTTTTGTCTAGAATAATCTCATGGAAATGGAAATGTTCTTTTTTAAAAAACAAAACAAAACATGGGAGTCAGGAGGTCAGAACACTCTGCAGCCCTCAGTAAGGCAGTGCAGATGAAAGTTAGACACAATAATCCACTGAAGTGCTTAAATGGGACTAAGAACCCCCAGGGGACCTCCAGAGTTTACTTTCCTCTCTGTGTCGGGAGAGAAACTTCGGCTGAAGTCCATTAAGCAAATGAAAACTCCAGAACAAAAATAAACACAGATGAATGTAAATGGGTGTTTGAAGATGGAAAGGAAGCAGTTTTAGCCGGGCTCTTAAGCAGTAACCAGGGGCCCCGGGTCTCAATTACTAATACGTGGAACAAACGATTTCCCCATGTCACCATTTACATACTTTAGCATTACAGACTCAGGGGTAGATGTACTAAAGTGTTGCTCCTGTCGCAATAGTCACGAACGAGTCAGAAGTCTAGGGTGAAATATACTAAACATGCGCAATGCTATTAGCAACTTTTTAGAGACTGTTTTTGCAGCAGCAGTTTTTCTTTGCGGTTCAGCCTTAGATGAATATGTAATTATCGGCATTCCTGCATAAATTTGCAAAAATGGGATGGAGATAGTGCAAATGAGGGTTCTCAAATATTATAATGAGATGTACTAAAGCTGCTGGCAATTGCGACACTTACAATTGCATCAATTTGTTAAGAACTTTTGAAAGCATGTTTTAAACAGTCACAATTGCTGCTGGCATTTCCCAGTCCGCTTTTTCTCGTGCGTTGTCATTTGTGCTCAATGCATTTTTCAGATGAACACCCAAGTACCTAATCTTCACTAAAGTCAGGGTGTACTTACAAGCCTTGTAAATAAATTTCTATGACATTTCTGGTTTCCCCAGCGTGTTGGGAGCAATAGACTGCACTCATGTGCCACTAACCCCTCCAGCTCATTCTGAGCATCTGTATAGGACCATGATCTACTGTGTGTTAATTGTCTAGACTACTAAGTAGGGCAAGTTAAAAATAATAATAATAAAAATAAAAAATAAAAAACACTAAAATCATTTAGTTTCAATTTAAAATAATATTTTATTCTCATTGTACACCAATGTGTACAATGCAGCAGCATGATTTATTTTGTGTTACCGGTAGCCTATATGCTAAAGTAAAAATAAAGTGCGCTAGGTATTCATTTGATTTTACTACTGTGCTGTATACTGTGTAGGCCTACTGTACAGATTTATATTTTTACATAATGTAATGTGTAGCGTACTCAAAACACATTAGTGTTATTTCAGCACAATGAATTACATTTAAAATGAATTGAGCGCTATAAATGTATGTGTGTGTGATTTTATTGTATTATTTTTAAACCCAACACCTCTTTATATTGGACATAGTGTCCAGTTTAGCGAGGTGCTACTGTATGATTATGAAAAGCTTAATGTAAAGAGTTAGTAAAAATACATCATCTCAAGTGCACTCATTTTCTGTCATAGAATCTTAATATTATTGTATTTTAAGGGACGCCCCCAAAACAAGCATGCTAGAAATATTCACCCCCCAACACACCTGTAAGTTCAAGGTGAGAGCCATCAGTAACATGAAAAGCCGAAAACTACGACCTATATCCACTTTATATACATGCAAAAATATAAGATTGACATACAGACAGATAAACAGGGTGCCTCTATATACTTGCATATTCTGATACTCTGAATAACTTAATAACTACTTAAAAATGTCCTTTTCAAGTTTCATCACCATCGAGAAGCAGTACAGTATTTAAAAATGAAAGAAGAGCACACAGACAGACAGACAGACAGACTGACAGACTGACAGCCTTCATATTTATTAGAAAATGATTCAGTACCCTCAGGCAATCAGCTTCCATCTCTAGTGGGCTTCTATCAGACAGTAGATGCCCCGCTGGAACATCACAGCTGTGGATCAAACTTAAAATCAATCCATGCAAGTACCAGCTTTTTCATTTTAACTTGCTGTATTCAAAGCTGTTCGCATCCATTGGACAGTAAGACACAATTAGTGAACATTTTTTTCATTATCAACCAAAACCAGTCAATCAATATTTTGCACCAACAAAGGCAATCAGTCTTGTACCCGCAACTGCAGAATCAGCCAATCCCAGCCTGTCAGCTCGACTGGAGCTCAGCATCTTTCAACAACAACAAACCGAGACGCAATTAGTTCAGTAATATTACTCCATTCAGATATCTAGCACCGTCCAGATAAACTATAAGCAACTCTGACAAGTAAAAAGTTATTTGTTTAATAAAGTTTTTTTTTTTCTCTCATGTATGTGATCCTTCATGAACATTTTAAGGATTATTTTCCTAAACCCTTTCTCAGTGGAAGGGAACTTTACGAATCATTACAAACTTTAAGAAAATAATGTGAAAAATCATTTTCTAATAGTGATAGTGCCCTCTCTAGTAGAGCCTCTATCACTTAACTAGATTATGATACACTCAATAATGTCCCGAGCATGGATATATGTTAAAATGTACATCTGACGTACGTACGTACGTACAGACAGACAGACAGTTGGACAGACAAATAGACAAACTATATACTCATTTCTGCTGAAGAAGGTCCTTAGTTATAGTATATGCTAAACTGTCAAATGACACACAGAAATATTATTATTATTATTTATTTCTTAGCAGACGCCCTTGTCCAGGGCGACTTACAGTCGTAAACAAAAATACATTTCAAGAATCACAGTACAAGTAATAATACAATTAAGAGCAAGATAAATACAATTACTTTGGTTCTAGCAAGTACAAGTATGACAAAATACGATTCAGTAACGGAGCAGATAACAGTGTCAGTGATAGTTACATCAGGATATAATTAAATGCAAAATACTGCAGATTAAATAACACTTGACAGATTACAGTACTCTAAAGTACAGGATTAAATGCAATAAAATAGGAGGCAGATAAGAGCAAGCGCATTTAAGGAAGAGTGTCCATAGGGAAAAAAAGAGGAGTTCTACAGGTGCTGTCTGAAGAGGTGAGTCTTGAGGAGGCGCCGGAAGGTGGTCAGGGACTGGGCAGTCCTGACATCTGTAGGAAGGTCATTCCACCACTGTGGGGCGAGGGTGGAGAAGGAGGGGGCTCTGGAGGCAGGGGAGCATAAAGGAGGTAGAGCCAGTCTTCTAGTGCAGGAGGAGCGGAGAGGTCGAGTGGGGGTGTAGGGAAAGATGAGGGTCTGGAGGTAGCTGGGTGCAGTCTGGTCAAGGCATCTGTAGGCTAGTACAAGAGTCTTGAACTGGATGCGAGCGGTGATCAGGAGCCAGTGGAGTGAGCGGAGCAGTGGAGTTGCGTGGGAGAAGTGAGGCAGAGAGAACACCAGGCGAGCAGCGGAGTTCTGGATGAGCTGGAGTGGACGGGTGGCGGACGCAGGGAGGCCAGCCAGGAGGGAGTTGCAGTAGTCTAGGCGGGAGAGTACCAGGGCCTGGACCAGGAGCTGGGTGGCGTAGTTGGTGAGGAAGGGTCGGATTCTTTGTATGTTGCTCAGGAAGAATCGACAAGTGCGTGCCAGAGTGGAGATGTGCTGGGAATAAGAGAGGCAGGGGTCCAGGGTGACTCCGAGGTTCTTAGCTGAGGAGGAGGAAGAGAGTGTGTTAGATTCCAGAGGAATGGAGATAGAGAGATCAGAGGAGGGGGAGGAGAAATACTGAAAATAGGACATATAAACAGCCTTCCCATAAGCCAAGCTTAGGTTACAATGTATTCCTTGTGCTAAGAAAGTACTTAGTAAGTTATGACTAGGGACCTACCTAATTGCGATTTCGCGGATTTCATGGAAATCGTGAAATTGAGGGTCACCAAATTCACCTCTTAGGGGCCAATGCATACAAACAAGTACGGAGAGGAAAGAAAAAAGAAACCGCGTTTAAATGAACTACTGCACAACGCATAGATAGCCCATTCTTATTCCTTCGTCATCCTGTGTGCATTGCACTTAAGCAAAACAAACAAAAATGTCCACAAGTAACATTTACAAAAGAATTTCTCCAGAGCTGTTAACGTTCTTGTTTACTATTCAAATGACAAAGTTTTAATCAGCCTATCAATGCTGCCTTTACTGCTTTTATGTGACCTGTACTGTGCAGGAGGCGGGACAAAGTTGGTGCTGCATTGTTGTTTTGATTTAGGTTGCTAAAATCTAGTTTTCGGCATTGGAGGTAAAATAGTAGAAATGGACGACAAAGAAAGCAAACTATATTTCGGCTGATGATTTTTTCAAGATATTTCCCAAATAAACTACATGCAGACTGAGGTAATTGTTTTCCATATCTTAATGTGTATTTGAGAAAATACGATCGATCGCTATTTAGCTTCAGAATCACACATTAAACGAAGGCTACTACAGGCTGCTGAACAGAACGTAAAATAAACATATTTCAGAAACCAAAACTGAAAGTCAGCCCAGACAAAAGTATTCCTGTCTGCAAGTTAAATCAGTACTAAAACGATCCAGCACAGCCACCTCGCTTCAACCTGCTGCTTATAGTTGGAATTTTAGACCCGAATAGCCACGTCTTCTTTGTTTTGACTCGGTACTAATATAAAATAAATTATTGGATGGGACAATAACATGACAACGAACGTGCTGCATACATTGACTTCATTAAAGTATGCCAGATGCCCTTGTGTAACCGAGTTTTGGGCTGTTTTTAATCGATTTCACATCTGTATAACTTGGCAAAGCTTTGCTTTAACTTCCAACCAATTCAGTGGATGCAGACGTGCAGTCTCAATGTATGGGCAAGTCAACTGCAGGGGATGCTGCATACTCGCCTTTAACAAATGCCAGCACTCTGTTTTAGTAAGGAAGCAAGTGCCACTATTTTTAGGCTTTATAGTGTTCTGAAATACTGTCTACTTAGGTTTATTTAATGTTTAAACATGTCCGCGAAATTTCCATGAAATCTAATTTTATTCCGCAACATACCCGTGAAAAATACGTAAATTTACCGCGATTTAAGTAGACCCCTAGTTATGACAAATGAATAAAAAATATAAAATTAAAAAAACATGCAGACTTAATTATACAGATAGTGAGCACATACTGTATGTGGACCAAGATTTGTATTTTTATATTTTTTAAATAACAATCATCAGGCACAATATTTGAATTCTATTTCAATGATGATTATTTTATCAAAAATAGACCTTTACTGTTCTAACAAAGCATGCAAGCATGACATCCCATAACCTAATCTTCTAGCAAACCACAGAGCAGTGAATGCCTTTTGAGCATGGGCAATACAAACATTTTACATCAGAGTCTGAAACTTCAATTCAAATACCCTCAGGGACAAGGTAACTTGTTGCTATTAGTTTGTCATTTTCAATCACATGCTCACTGTTATCACATCCCTTAGAAATACCTTCAAACACTGATGGAAAACAAAAACAAATACATTAGCGTTGTATTGAAACTACAGTACTTGGTGTTACTGGGGCTACCTTTCATCGAAACACATGTGCTTGTTTTATGTAGGGTATTTTCCTGACCATTCAAGAATGACATGTGGCTACTGTTTGCAAACACAGTCTTGTACCGTAGTTCTATGTTTAACTGTTGTTCTAGCGCATTATTATTATATTGATCTCAATACAAATCACTTTTTTTTATGGTCATCATATACGAACCGGCTAATTATTGGTATTTGAGCTCCTGGGTATAAGCCCTGTAGAACCAGGCCATCTAATCTACACAATGGCACAATATGACCATATCACTTACTGGTGTATTTCTTATTCATTTCTTTTCTATTTAAAATGTATTTCCCCACCATTAAAAAATATCATTCATACTATGTAAAACAAAGAAATGTATTAAAAACAAATCTTAAAAAAGAGGATACAAAGAAAGAATTATAGAGACAGAGTTAAGAAAAGTGGATAAACTAAAAAGAGATGATCTACTAGATTATAAAAATAGAGATAAAAAGGTCAAAAGAGTCCCATTAATAATGACTTACTCTAAACTTTTGCCCAATATTTCTAAGATAGTTTGGAAACACTATGGATTCTACATAATTCAGAAAAAATTAAAAAGTATTTCTTAAGGCCCAGTTGTAGCATTCAAAAGGAAGCTAATTTAGTGATATTTTAGTTCACAGTAAACATAAAAGAATAATTGACAAAATAGGTTCTACGAACATGTGCACCAGTAGATGTAAAGTGTGTAAATACATAGATAAAAGTAAAAATATAATTAAACATAAGAACACCACATATCCACTAAAAACTAATACCTACTGTAAAAATAGCAATGTTGTTTATGGAATAGCCTGTGAAAATGTGATGAAATCAAATATGTTGGAGAGACTGGAACTACTTTATATAAACGATTCAGAACCACCTTTCATTAATTAGAAATAAAAAAATGAATGAACCAATAGTATAGCACTTCACCAGTCAAGGACATGACATAAATGATGTAAAGTTTGTAGTATTAGAACAGCTAAAATTAGACAATGCGACATATAGAAGAATAAAAGAAAGTAAATGGATAAATAGACTGAATACGATTATGCCAGGGACTCAACAGAAAAGAATGAACTAATTAACTTCAATAGATATATAACATTTAAATAAATAAACAAAGTTTGTTCAAAAGTTGTGCATGCTGATGCGCTTGGGAGGCCAAATCTAGACTGATCCTCAGAGCCAGCATTGCATGATATAATAAAAATATAAATTTATATAAAGTAATGTTAATTAGAATTAATACAGATTCAAAGATAGAAGTAAAATGATGTCACAATATATAGAACAGCATTACATCATGTAAGAATAAATCATAGATTTGAATGTAAACAACAACAAGTAGTTGTCATGCCGTCAAAAACCTATAAATACCTCCAATGTTTTGATTCAAACACAGGCTCCCTTGAGAAAGATATGTGCAGCTGGCTTTTGAGTTAAAATATATATATATATATATATATATATATATATATATATATATATATATATATATATATATATATATGTCCTTTCTTAGGGTAGAAGACAAGAACCTGAACAAATGATTCAAATGATTTGAAGCAAATTCCTATTCTGTTAGAGCTGAATTCACAAATAAGTCCTTGTCTAAGCATGGTCTAAAACTGTTCACTTTAATATTGTATGTACAGCACCCTATGGCATATCCCAATAAAGAAAGAAATGGGAGTTATGCTGTTTAAAAAGACCAGGACATGCTGAAGATGAATGTTCTGTGGGAGGGAAAGATGATGGTACATGATAATGTTGACACAATAAGCAGCTGTTTCACAAGTGGCCTCAGCATTAGTCTAGGGCTGAACCGGTTTTGTTTATTACCCTTCTCTTTCAGGTTACTAAACCAACACTTTGAATTTCAGAAAGGTTCACATACACAAACAACTTAACTCATCACCTTCTTGGATCTTTGAATACCTCAGTCAATACCTGGTGAAACTACCTGTTTTGGGTAATTAGCACGCTGTAAAGTATGAATCACTTACAGGGCCTCTTTGGAAATGTTGATTGATTGCGGGCTGTAAACACATTTCAAACCCAGAGAGTTCCCCTCATGCTGTCTCCAGTGGATTTGAAAGTCGCATGATTAATACACACTGTTGAGCATCTTGCCAGTCTTTCCTCTTCATTTTGTTTTTTATCACTGACCATGAAGCTTAGACATGCATTGGCCTAATGAGAATATGCTTCTATTGATGATGTCCAACAGATTTCAATGAGGGCATTTTGGATTCAGGAATACAAATACCCTAAACAAACATGTTTACTCCAGATGCTATTACACACTTTAGTAGTCTTCTATAACCTGTGCATTCAATAACAGCATGCTACAAACCATAACAAAAGTCCTCATACACCTAGGGTCTAGAACATCTTGAGTATAATACAGTGTATTTAAATACAGTACAGACACACATTTACTGAAAAGTGTTTAAAAGGCATTCAAGCTGTAGCACCTGCAGCGTAGTAAGTCTTTGGTAGCATATTTCACACCAGGCTTGGAGCAGTTTATTTCTCTTTAAAAGCAATTTGTTGCAGGAATTTTTCACTACTGTTAAACTAAAAGCTGTTAGCAGACTGAGGTTGAAGTCCCTCGAAGACCAGTCTATATCCAGACCAATGGAAAGTATCATCCAATCTGATGAGTGCTGAAACGCATCTACTGTGGGATGTAACATGGTGATAACGAGCAGCTGCTATGGTTCTGGTAAACATTTACAATATGCAATTGTCAGTTACTGTACATATACTCACACAATGACCATGTTTGTTCATGAATTTGGGTAGAATTACAGAATTACACAGTTAATGTCTATGCTATGCGGCATGTGACTTTCCACTTTCCAGGACTCAGTACGACTGCTAGCATTAAATGTGCAAGCATCTCAGTTTAGTTTACTTCTAATAATCTTTTAGAAGAGCCATAAACTATAAACTAACCTTGAGCAGCTGACTGCAATTGCATAGTAACTCTAATAAACTGATTTTTATTAACAGACAGTTTGATTCCCTCACAAACATTGCAACAAGCACTTAATAATCTGAGATTGGAGTGTAATGGAGATAGCATTGCTTGTTTTTCATGATGAAGTTGGCTGCATTTAAAAGGAATTGTTTATTTCCTCTATCTGTGGTATAGGAGGTGTTATATGAAAAAGTTAAGACTAATAATCTGTTGTTTGAAATGATTATCTATATGCTTGGATTCAAATAAGTGGTCCACAGGTCTGCATGCAACCAGTTTTTGTACAACCTTATTTGTTTATTACTGGAGGAGTGTATTATGTTATGATTAATTAGTACTGTTTAATCTCCAGATTTTAGGTATTGATTCATTTGATATATTCTTCAGCTTGAGACGGTTATGTGCTCTTTAGTTTACTGCAGGTGGTTTACACGTTTGTGTTGTGTTTGGTGGTTCTGTGTTTGTTACTGTTCATGACGTGTGTGTGTGTGTGTGGGTGTCGTGCGGTGTGGATTGTTGGTGTTGCCGTAGGTGAGTGGGCGTGCTGGTTTTACGGCAGTGAGATACGATGCTGGAGATAGGAAACACACAATAAAGCGTCCTGTTAGTTTATCATAACAAGGTGTTGGAGTCATTTCTTCTTACAATACAACAGTTTGCAAAATAAAATGTAGATGTGTCAGGTGGCATCCTTATTGATAAAGAAAAGATGACATATCATATTTAACACCAGATTTACATCAAAAGTGTGTATGCCCAACATTCAGAATAATACACTCCTCACATTTGTTTCTACATGCGCAATTTCTGTTGAAGCCATATGTTATAGGGCTGGGGCCATGCAATAAGGAGGGGCTTCTGTAGTTGTTTATTGTACATACAGTGTTGTGATTGTGTAGATAAGAACGGGATTAGTTTTAATGGGAACCGGACGCTCTGTGTGTAGCAGCCTGCCTGCTGAGTTAATAGCTGCTGGACCGAGCTGTGTGTGTGTGTGTGTTTACCAGCTGCAAGCTTCCAATCAGCAGGTGGGCGTGGTGCAGCGGAGTGCCAGGAATGAAAGGGTCCTGATTACACAGATCACGGCCATAGGGGTCAGAGCGGAACAACCTTCCCGCACCAACCTCCCGACCTCGGAATATACACGCTATTGGTCGCTTTGTTTCCTGAACCCAGTCGTTCAGCAGCACAGACGGGTCGATGCTTCGGCAGCAGCAGTGCTCTGACCCCTATGGCTTATACAGATCCATAGCCGTGATCTGTATAACCGGGACCCTTTTATTCTTGGTGCTCTGCTGAACCACGCCCACCTGCTGATTAGGGGCTCGCAGCAGATAAACACACACACGCTGCTCATTCCAGCACCTATTAACACAGCAGGCAGGCTACTACACACAGAGAGTCAGGTTCCCAATTAAAACCAATCCTTTTCTTATTTATACAATCACAACACCTGTATTTGGGGTTCGGGATTTGACTCTGTGCACACTCCTTTCAGCCACACTGCTCCCTATATATTGTACTTATCTGTGATAGTTATGATGAATAGGGGAATGCCTATGAGAAACCTATTTTAAATTTGTCAAAGGTAGATCATTGTTACGAATAGCCTTCAAGAAAGTAAAGCAGGTACCGAAAACAGGAGTACTTCCTGCTATTGTGTTCTTCAACATGCTACTCATTGTGGGCTCCCGAGCGGCGCATCCAGTAAAGGCGCTCTGCGTGGAGTGCAGGATGCGCCCTAAAGCCTGGAGATTGCAGGTTCGAATCCAGGCTATGTCATTGCCGACCGTGACCAGGGGTTCCTAGGGGGCGGCGCACAATTGGCCGAGTGCCGCCTGGGTAGGGAGGGCTTAGGTCAGCAGGGAAATCCACAGTTCACCGCGCATCAGTAACTCCTTTGACTGATAGGGCGCCTTTGGGTCTGCAAGTGGAGCCATTCAGATATGTGTTGTCCTCTGGCACTGTAGGTCTGGTGGCTTTGCTATGGAGCTGCAGTGCAAAAAATGACAGCTTGGCAGGGACACGTTTCGGAGGACGCGTGTTTTCAGCCACCGTTTCCCAAGTCGCCAGGGGGTTGCAGCGGTGAACCGGGATTAATAACACAATTGCCGATTCCAAATTGGGCAGAAAAATGGGGTAAAAAAACAATAAAAATCATGCTACTCATTTAGAACACTGCATACAGAACATTCATTATAGTGATTTAAGCAATCAAGTTATGGTGGAAACTTAGCATTTATATCATTGATCAATTTCATTTATGGCAGTGGTTGTATTTTTACCTTGTATTTCAATCATAAACATTTTACAGGATTTTGACATTATTATTTGTTATTATTATTATGGAGATTAGATAAAGGGCATTCAGAACAGAAATAGGAGGCACTTTTTTACACAGAGAATTGTGAGGGTCTGGAACCAACTCCCGATTAATGTTGTTGAAGCTGACACCCTGGGATCCTTCAAGAAGCTGCTTGATGAGATTCTGTGTGGTCCAGTGGTTAAAGAAAAGGGCTTGTATCCAGGAGGTCCCCGGTTCAAATCCCACCTCAGCCAGTGACTCATTGTGTGACCCTGAGCAAGTCACTTAACCTCCTTGTGCTCCGTCTTTCGGGTTAGACGTAATTGTAAGTGTCTCTGCAGCTGATGCATAGTTCACACACCCTAGTCTCTGTAAGTCGCCTTGGATAAAGGCGTCTGCTTAATAAACAAACAAATAATAAATTCTGGGATCAATAAGCTACTAACAACCAAACGAGCAAGATGGGCTGTGTAAAATAACAGGCACAAACCTAAAAAATGATAATACATCAAGGGTAAGGGCGTAACTTTGATATTATAACGAGATTCGTACATTTGCATATTAAAGTAGTTTGAAGTGAACAGTCTTAGTTAAAGTGCCGCAGCAGGGATGAAACTAAGTTACGGGAGTGAACATGACTTTAATACATCGTGGGTAGGTCTACAAAGTCACAAAAACCTACGAAGAGTCCAGATATGAAAGAAAAATCAATGGTACATTGAGCACAAAGCCTTCATGTACTGTGCCAGAAACAGAATGATTCTTGGTGATAAATCTCTCTCCTGACCTGTGAGGGCGCTGTGTAAAGGGAACAGAGTGCCCTGGACTGGCTGGCCAGACAATTCATTTTCAGGGTTAGAAGGAAGTTGGTCATCTAGAAAGGGGGTGGAGCTACAATACACTAAATCATCTACCCAGAAGGGAAACGACATGGCAGCCGTGGATTGGAGGAGTGGTTGCACTATTTAAATATTGCAATACGTGGACAAGGCAAAAATAGATACAATTAATGACAAACAAATAAAAAGTTTTTTTTAAGGATTATTTGGTGTCTGAGCCACAGATTCTAATAAATGCACATTTATAGTTACCTTTGTATGTGTGTTATTATTCCTTTCATGGTTAACTGATATATAAATACTAGGCCTGTCAAGTGATTAAAGAAAATAATCGTGATCTTGTTTTTAAATGCATATTAATCTTGTTTTTAAATGCATATTTAATTGATACAATTACTGCATCCATCTCAATCAAGTTTTTATTTATTTATTTATTTATTTATTTATTTAATTATTATTATTATTATTATTATTATTATTATTAATTATTATTATTATTATTATTATTACCTATAAGGCCATACATTGTCTTGGACCGTCTTATCTTCAAGCTGTGCTGACCCCATATGTCCTGGGTCATTGCCTGAGATCAGAAAATGCTAATCTTCTGACAGTCTCTAAAATTCTTTTAAACTCTGTCAGAGCCAGGGCATTTAGTTATAATGTCCCTTCTCTTTGGAACATGCTCCGATTCATATCATGAATGCTAGCACAATTGAATCTTTTCAATCTTGTTTGAAAATGTATTTGTTTGAGTCTGTATATTTGTAGCTGGATTATATATTAGAAACAGGCTTTTTATAATTCTTTTGTAAAGCGCTCTGGAATGCTTGCCTGAAAGTGACATTTGTATTGCATTGTCGTTGTATTATTATTATCTAAAACAACCCATCATAAAAAAAAAAACATGTTGTCTTATTTCTGGATTACTATTGCTGCCCCTTCTTTATAGTTTTATATTATATTTTACACAGAATTATATATGTGGAAAAACTCCAGCATTTGCTCTTTAAATTGTTTGAACCAACTGCTAGATCACAATGGAGTCAGTTTATTACTCACCTTAATGCATTGAAAATTTTACTGTATCCACTTTCCTTTAAAATGGTATCCTTTACTGATGTTTTTCATTGCCATTTAAAAAAAAAAGTATTCTATTTTATTTATAACTTAAAATTGTCTAAATAAAACAAAGCATTCATTGAGTTATGGTTATATAAATACTATTCTATATATATGGTTATATTATCAAGCTTAGCTTGATTCATGTGCTTACAGCCATCCTAAATTTCTAGAAGTGTACTCTGTCGAAACTGCTGGGTTTCATTTATTTTGTGTTGTTGCTAGAAAGTGTATTTTGAGATGTGAAAGCCTGTTTAGCACGCAGGTGGTACTTCAGGTTAGATGTAGCCTAAGTTGGTGATACTGAAACTCAATCAGACATAGATACATCAGAAATATATATATATATATATATATATATATATATATATATATATATATATATATATATATATATATATATATATATATACGTACTGTGCAAAAGTTTTAGGCAGGTGTGAAAAAATGCTGTAAAGTAAGAATGCTTTCAAAAATAGACATGTTAATAGATTATATTTATCAATTAACTAAATGCAAAGTGAGTGAACAGAAGAAAAATCTAAATCAAATCCATATTTGGTGTGACCACCCTTTGCCTTCAAAACAGCATCAAGCATCAATTCTTCTAGGTACACTTGCACACAGTTTTTGAAGGAACTTCGGCAGGTAGGTTGGCCCAAACATCTTGGAGAACTAACCACAGTTCTTCTGTGGATTTAGGCAGCCTCAGTTGCTTCTCTCTCTTCATGTAATCCCAGACAGACTCGATGATGTTGAGATCAGGGCTCTGTGGGGGCCATACCATCACTTCCAGGACTCCTTGTTCTTCTTTACGCTGAAGATAGTTCTTAATGACTTTCGCTGTATGTTTGGGGTCGTTGTCATGCTGCAGAATAAATTTGGGGTCAATCAGATGCCTCCCTGATGGTATTGCATGATGGATAAGTATCTGCCTGTACTTCTCAGCATTGAGGAGACCATTAATTCTGACCAAATCCCCAACTCCATTTGCAGAAATGCAGCCCCAAACTTGCAAGGAACCTCCACCATGCTTCACTGTTGCCTGCAGACACTCATTCGTGTACGCTCTCCAGCCCTTCGGCGAACAAACTGCCTTCTGCTACAGCCAAATATTTCAAATTTTGACTCATCAGTCCAGAGCACCTGCTGCCATTTTTCTGCACCCCAGTTCCTGTGTTTTCGTGCATAGTTGAGTCGCTTGGCCTTGTTTCCACGTCGGAGGTATGGCTTTTTGGCCGCAAGTCTTCCATGAAGGCCACTTCTGACCAGACTTCTCCGGACAGTAGATGGGTGTACCAGGGTCCCACTGTTTTCTGCCAGTTCTGAGCTGATGGCACTGCTGGACATGTTCCGATTGCGAAGGAAGTAAGCATGATGTGTCTTTCATCTGCTGCAGTAAGTTTCCTTGGCCGATCACTGCGTCTCACGGTCCTCAACGTTGCCCGTTTCTTTGTGCTTCTTCAAAAGAGCTTGAACAGCACATCTGGAAACCCCTGTCTGCCTTGAAATTTCTGCCTGGGAGAGACCTTGCTGATGCAGTATAACTACCTTGTGTCTTGTTGCTATGCTCAGTCTTGCCATGGTGTATGACTTTTGACAGTAAACTGTCTTCAGCAACCTCACCTTGTTAGCTGAGTTTGGCTGTTCCTCACCCAGTTTTATTCCTCCTACACAGCTGTTTCTGTTTCAGTTAATGATTGTGTTTCAACCTACATATTGAATTGATGATCATTAGCACCTGTTTGGTATAATTGTTTAATCATACACCTGACTATATGCCTACAAAATCCCTGACTTTGTGCAAGTGTACCTAGAAGAATTGATGCTGTTTTGAAGGTAAAGGGTTGTCACACCAAATATGGATTTGATTTAGATTTTTCTTCTGTTCACTCACTTTGCATTTAGTTAATTGATAAATATAATCTATTAACATGTCTATTTTTGAAAGCATTCTTACTTTACAGCATTTTTTCACACCTGCCTAAAACTTTTGCACAATACTGTATATATATATATATATATATATATATATATATATATATATATATATATATATATATATATTTTTTTTAAATAAACTTCCCATTCACAAGTTCTTCACTTTTAGTACTTTGCTCCATAATGCAGTTATATGACTAATTTTCTATGCAAACGCAGACTGCACTCATTGCGTTGCATGCGCTCCAGTATATTGTAACGTTGCCGGTCTATGCAGCTTCAGTGACTATGCTGACAGTCCAGCCCCGCTGTTGCACGTCACAGACAGGGCTGAACCAGCCTATAGGCAGAGAGAACATTAGTGGAGGAGTTGCCATAGGAATGAATGGGGGTGACTTGCAGAAAAAGGTCAGGACAACATGACTGATGGAGATTGGAGTGCTGACGTTATAGGGGTGGGCATTGAGGGAGGTTATAAAGGGAAGCCCCGGACTGACTGGGAGGAGTTGAGCAAAGAGAAAGACAAACTGACGATGTGAACGTTTAATGAGTCTCTGAGATTATTGTTTTGGCATGGTTACGGCCCACAGTGACCAGGTTATTAGTCCAGATTGCAACTGCTGCGCTACAATCCACTACTTTTCTACTGGGATTGCCAGCTGTACTCCACGACAGTGAACACTGGTTAATTTGTATGAATAAACCGGCATTTGGAAAACTAGTCCCGACTCTGTGTCCATTTCATTTGTGAAGCTAAGCGTTACACTATTAATAAAATGGTGCCGCAGGGAAATGGATCAAGACAGAGGAGAGTGAATAACAAGCATTAAAAAAAAAATAATGTCCAAAGAAATGAACACATTAATCTCAGAAGTTAACTGCGATTAATTGACAGCCCTGATAAATCCCTTTATATAGTATTGGTAACAGTACAGTCTCTAACTATTCTGTAATTACACTCTTAAGTGTATGTGTGGTTCCATAGTGATTACATTGTAAATGCACAACAATGTGTTTAAATACAGGGTAATTACAAAAGACGCTAGCAACTGCCAACATTTTTAATTTTGTAATTAATAATTAGGATGGTGTTACACAACCATGTGTGTTATTACAGTGTAATTACATTATGGGGGGCAGTGACAATGTAAAATATTTTACTCCTATAGCACTCATAATAAATAATACAACTGACATGGCATTAAAATTATAGTGTTTACTGTTGTCTTTAATTGATTTGGTATTCGGCCCCGTCACTAGAGCGTTATAAGAGCAGCCATTATTTTTGGTTTCTTCTGTTCTTTCTGAATTAAACAAAGAAAAAGTCCCCATGAATGCGTTTATGTACAGTAAGTTTCTGTCACGAGGAACCAGGAATTTGCTTGAGCATGAAAAGAAATAAAGATGAAATTCATAAGTACAGTAATCTCAGTGCTTGATCGGCGCCTTGCAGGAACAGAATCCTGTTATGAGCACCGAACCGGCGTCCGAAGCCACATGAATTAACAGGCAGAGGGAAACAGAGCAGATGGGGACAGATTAAACACGCATGAAGAGAAAATACTGGATGTAACAAAGTGTTGCTTTTATGACTTGCTGACAGACAACAATCTTCCCCTTCCAGTGACTCAACATTGCAGAGAAATGAAATGACCACAGTCCATCTGAAGTCTCTGGAGCTAGGGTGGTGTGCGCTACAGGAGAGCACTTGCTGCCGCCTGTCTTGTAATTCTGCCCTTTTGAACTGAGGACTGGAGACAAGCCAGATTTGCCCACGGGAAAAACAGGAGCAGGATGACTGGGCCTTTGAAGTACTGTGTACAATACCAGAAAGGAGGGAGGATTGGAGGGTGAAACATACTGTTAATAGCCCACTGTCTCCCACTAATATCAGCGTATTAATTTGCTGTACAGATCATGTTGAATCAGTCAAAAGATAAATCATCAAAGGGAACCGTAGGAATTAAGCGCACTCTTTGAAATTACAGCGTTCTGGCGTTTCTTTAATAGGTGAAACTCTGCACCCACTTTTATGATATTTTTGTCACTACACCCTTCTTAAACAACAGGGACAGAAACAATGGAAACACTATTTGTTGTAAAAAGAAGAAAAAAAAGCTGTAGGATTGAGTACGGTTATGAAATTTGATTTTGTGTGTAACTCCTATGAATATGAATAAAGAGTCTGCCTGTGGTCTCAAGGAGACACTTTGAATCCAGATAATATTTCGCTTGTTTCAGTTAAAAATCATAATCTGATTGGTTACTGTTCAGAAAGTAACACAAAGTCTGGCATTGCTCAACATAACTAGTTATTGAATATGGTAACTCTTTTAATAGGATTAGGGTTTGTTTTTTTTTTGTAGTTGCCCACACAACATTTTCTTTTCATCTAAAACAATGCAAAACCTGATCTCATTCTGTGTGAGTATTGTGTGAAGCATTCTTTTTTTTTCTCAGAGCCAAAGCCAAGCAGAATCATTACATTTCTTTTCTTTTTTTTAATGAAAGGTTTACTTTGTTGTTAGGCTACTGTACTGAAAATAATATACTGTATATGTTCTGTTTGTATTTTCATGGAAGCATGAATGTTCAACCATGTATCATTTTAAAAGCTCAGGTAAATGTCATTAAAATAACCGCTATCTTTCCTCTATGGGCTCCCAGACCCAGAGTTCAAAACAGCTTTAAAGTAATCAGGAGCAGACTTGCTTGCAATAAGCTGTCAAGATAAGGCTTAATATGTACAGATAGGTAACCAAACTGTGTTTGAATTATTTTTCAATAAGCCAAAGTCAATATTCTCTCTTAAAATTAAAGTATACTGTCAGTTGGCAAAAATGAAAAATGAAAAATGTGAAAGGAAAATAATCCCTGTGGAAATGTGCCCCGCCCCTTTGCGCATTTCTGTGTTATATGTTGCGTGTGGTGTGTTAATGTTGGTGTATAGGTATTGCTGCATGGGATGTAAATGGGTCTGTGTAGCACGAGTGATTTAAAATGTATAATTGTATTTAGGCACGGGGATTACACTTCACTTCGCATGCATTTAAAGTACTTGATATGTGAGCACGGGGTTTTCACAGATTAGTTCACGTGCTGGGATTCAAGTGAATAATTAATTGGTAATTGAATCCCAGCACAATTGTATATATAGATCCACATTTCATTCACTCAGGGTTGTGTGTTCAGGGTGAAGGAACGGGAGAGAGGAGAGAAATAAAAAGAAGCAATTGCTACGTGGTACGTGTTTGTTTGGTGTTCGTCCCTGTTTGTTAGTTCGTTTTGTTTGTCTGTTTATTTTGGCCACAAGTGCCGTGTCCTATTTTCTGTTTAAACCTTTTATTTTACAATAAACTCACTGAGTGCAACAGCGTCAGTACTGCCTGTTTGTGTGTGATTCTTTCTGGCCTGACATCATCCCTGCAGCTAGCCTGTCACAGCCCCCATAGAAATATTTACATACTTGACAAAATAAACTGTGTTTCCACATTTCCTGCCCTTGCACATCTCTGACTCCAGAACACCATCTAGTAGAATATTCTTCAGATCATTTTGCAGAACTGTATGCTCTGTAATACAACAGTTGTACAAGGTTTCCTTTATTGCAAAAAAAATGATGCCATCTGATTTCAGTTGCTTTAAAATTTCTTGAGTGGTTATCATTAAGAAATCTGTGCATACAGTATTCAAATAATCAAAACTAGTGGTCATAAAAGTGTCCAGAGCATTGTGCCTGCCACAAGTCTGCTTGACATAATCTGAAATGCTGCAATAGTGATATAGCAGTAGAGGAACATAACCCATAGCAACCGCTAACTTGGTGCTCTCAATCTCTGCCTCTGTGTTTGGAATAGACAGTTCAGTGTCATGTGAGAGAGATGATTATACATTCGAGCCTGTGAGAAATACACATATGTATCTGTGGCCAAAATGTTTAGGACCACTGATCTAAACGGAAGGGAATCTAGATTCCGCTGTTGCTTAGCTGCCCCCTGACAACATTACCTCCACATGCATTGTGTTATAATTCAGTTTCAATATAAAAACTGCATTTGTTGGCCATTTATATGTTACGCTTCATTGTCAATTGTCGGGGCAGATAAATAACAAAAAATCCAACAAAGTGTGCAGGAAGATCATTTGTTGTGTGTTGTGCCTTCAACAAGCCAGGAAGTGCAGTAAAAATTGCCTTACTGCACACACTGATGGGGGTTGTTTTGGCGTTTTGGTGAGAAAGTCCTGCTCACCTTTTCTGAGCTCCCCACATGCCTGAGATAATCCCTCAGCTTTGCAGTGCTCTACCCGGTGTGTCCGTTTTTCAGGTCCACAAGTTGCATTATAAACCCCAGCATGGGTTATCCTCTTAGCACTACAGTTAATAAAACTGACTAAAATCCTGCAAACCAGCACAGATCGCTTTAACACAACACAGACTGTGTGCAAGCCAATCTAATAGGCTCCATTGCTAACTCCACAGCAAAGCAAGCTCTACCCTGCAGTAGCAGATTACCATCTACATTTTCTAGTGTTAATAACTTGACCTCTCGCAGAGGTCACACAGTGTGTACTGAAACTGTCTATTAGCTCTCTCCTGAACTGCTGTTTCTGGTATTTAATCACCAGTAGGAGTCTGAGAAGGTCAAAGCACCCTTTATGTGATGGATGCCATACAAGTAATAAAACAAGGCCAGATCAACCCTGAGGAGCTGAGGGCCCGAAGGCCCGTGAGTTAGACCGAACTGGGTTATAGTTTGTTTATTCTGAGTGGTAATAGGAATCAGAAGTTTCAAAACCAGAGGGAAAATAAACTATAATGCAATTTTTGTTTCTGCAATTCTACAGAGGACTATTGTGTAGTCTAGTAGCCCCCCATATGTTTTTATAAGAAACATGTTACACTATTTCAACTGCACCTAACTCAACTTTTTGTCTACATATTTCATTTGGCTTGGCCAGTTACTGGTGTATCATGTGCAAAAGCTTGTCACATGACCATGTAGAGCAAGCAGCAAATCCAGTTTATAAACACCCCCTACCATGCCCCCACTGTAACCCCTTGAATTTGGGGCATTAATGCAGGCAGGGTGGCATACACCCTCCTCAATATATAGGCACAACTGTCACTACTGAATAGATTGAAATGTGATTCTTCAGACCTCATTATTAGTAAGCATATCATTTAAACTAGATATGTTGGTTTTACATCATTAATACAGTATTATTAAAGCATTAACAATAATTGAAAATGTGGGGGAACTACACAGCAAATCCTAACTATCTTTAAAATCTAATTGTATTTTTGTCTTTTGTTTTCCAATGAAAATATTTTTGTTCTAATGACAGTAACAGTACATCTTAATAATAATACAGTAGAACCAACAATATAAAGGCAAACTTTTATCTGATGTGACAAGATGTAGCATGGTTTATTATTTACTACTATTGGGGGTAGGTCACATCAGTAATAGGCACACCCTATTGTCCAGTCTTCGCTGAGGCTCGCTAGCAAGCCCCGCCCTCAGAGAACGTCTTCGAAGGATATAGCAGCATGTGAGAAGGAAGCTGCTCTCTTTGGACTGACGCACAACAGAGAGTAGATCTCTAACACTGCCCATCTACTAAATGCTTGCCGGTTGTTGAGCACAATTCCACTGAGCCTAGGTAGGATGCACTGTCATTGAATACAATACTACAGAGATTACTAGAATAGGCAGGAGCCCGATTCCCCTATTCTGTAATTCATTTAGCATACATAGAAGGAAGACCTGGCTGTTGGTTTTGTATGTATGTTTTGTATGTCGGTTTTGTACGTGACCCTGAAGATATTTTGTGTTGAGCTAGTGAATCCTTAACAAAAAGTGTGGTTACAAAGAGTTCTGAAGAACATTTCCAAATACCAAAGGTGTAGTAACAAAAGACGATGTCAGGTAAAGCATTTAGCTAAACTTTAAAACGCTTACTGTTAAGCTTCTTTTATCTTTACGGTGCTCTATCCTCTCAATTAGAGCCTCATTTTGCTAGGCTCTGGCCTCTCCTAGGCAAGGTCGATTGCTTCAGGCTCCCTCATAAGAAATGCTGGTGAACGCCCACGGAAAGGGATTTTCAGCTAAGCTCTTAGTTACTGTCATACAGTAACTTCCAACCGTAACCTGTGCTAACCCCATTACCAAGGGAACTGACCTGTTCTGTGCAGGATTTGTATTTGGAAAGTGCTTGCCCTTGTAAGCTGAATTCAGATCATGGCTAGACATGCACAGCTGGATTTCAACTCTCGACCTCCTTGTGCAGAACGTCTCATGCTTTGAGATGCTGAGCTGTCTCCTACGAGACTGCGAGGGACCCCTTATACATACTTACATTGTTTATTGTTACTTTATATTATAACAAAAAAATGTATAAAATGGGTTGGTTTATTCATGCAGTTCTTTTACTGTTTTATTTATTTATTTATTTATTTATTTACCAGGGAATAAACATACAGTTCACTTCCACTCAAAAACCTTTTAATAACCCAATCTGTACAAAGCTTTCAATTGTAGTAACTAAGGTGTTGTAACTAAGTGTTTAAAATCAATTTCCTCCTCCCTGTTATCTTATTGTTCAGTTAAACTTTTCGCTTCTAATACATTTTCTGCACAAATAATGTAGAAGCCTCACCAAACAAGTATGTCTGTAACATACATCCCCTGCCATTATTAGCAGTATTATGAATAAGATGACCAGGATGCATATCAACAGTATGTATAGAATAATATAGAATAAGATATGACAATTAATAGTTTACTACAAATTGGATAAGTGGTATTTAAGACCTAGATGTCATTGGATAAGCAAATGAGGAGTTAGGATCATGGCAAAATAAACTAACATTATTGATTTACAGTATGTGGAATAACTTCTTGTGTTCTCAAGATGCATGTAAAAATGTAAGTGACATGCAAACGGACAGGTGTACATACAGCGAGATACACTGCAATATATCCCCACAATGTAATACTCTGAGTAAATGATGCTAAATAAAGCTAATACCAAGTTTCATCCCTAATTTAAGAAGCGGTTTTCTAGATGTGAAACTGAAAGGTCCTGGAGATCCCCAATCCTGCAGGTTTTCTAGGTGTCTTTACATCATCACTGGCTAAAGATCTGGAACACCTATTAATCTGGACTACTGTAAAACAAGATTTTTTTGCGGCAACTTAATGTCACTAATGGCTTCAAGGTCAATTTTTGCTGCAATAAATGTTTGCTCTTCTTTTTCTTTTAATGTACGGCACATGTATGAATAGTATATTTCACGGCACATGAATTCTGCGGATTTTTAATAAACGCGAAATTAGCGAACATTTCTTGCTTGCGAAATGTTCTTGTTTTACAGTAATTAAGCCAATAATTGGTGCAATTAAGTAACTGAGAGCGCGGTTGAAATGAAAACCAGAAGATCCTGTAGCTCTCCAGGACCAGGACTGGAGACCCCTGCTGTATGTAATGTGTGACATACAAAGTTTATACTCAATAAAGTTGCTCAGTGACAGTCTACCCTTTGCAGCATGTGTGTTTAATTGCAGTTCTAGGTGATCATTCTCCACCTTCACCAGTTCATCTTGGGGAGCTTTCAGGAATCACTGAGACACATGCTGTCTAATATGTTAAAGCCACAAGACTTCCTTGACTTTCTGTCAATCCACAAGGAAAGGAGATTTCACTTGCGACAGACACAAAGATCACCTTGCAGGATTTATCCTTTCTGTCCTTAAACCTGTTCTAAGCACAGTTGCTAAGCGAAGTGCGTGACTTAAAGGATAAGTCACTTGACCTTATGCTTCAGAAGACATCAGAAGAAGCAGGGAACTGAATGCAGAAAGCTGTTGAATCTCAGCTGAGCCATGTTCTGGACAAAAATGAAATTAAATGGAAGAAAATCCCAGGCATTTGCAGATACCTGACCTAGAAGTGACAGAATTGTCTCTGAAGTGGTGTTTTGCATTGCATTGCTCATTTGTGCAGTTTTGTAACAGTGTGCAGGCTGGGAGTGAATTGGTGGCCCTGCACACCGCAAGCAAAGTGTAGTTGTGTAACAGGGCGGAGGCTGGGAGCAAGCTGGCGACCCTTGATTGTACTGGAGGCTCTCACGAAGGCCCTGAGCCCATACACTCCATAGAGTTGAAGTATCTGTCTATGAAGACAGCCTTCTTCTTGGCTATCACCTCCGCAAAGCGGTTCAGTGAGCTACAGGCGCTGTCTGTACACAGCTCCTGTATGAGTATTTGGGATGATCAGGGTGTTTCTACGTACAAACCTCCCTAAGGTGATCACAGCCTTCCACATGAAGCAGTCGGTGGAACTGGAGTCTTTCCATCCACCTCTGTTTTCTTTGGAGGAGGATAGGAGATTGAACTTCCTCTGCCCGGTGTGGGCATTGAGGTGTTACGTGGATAGGACAAGAGCTCTGCGTCATACTGACCAGCTCTTTGTCTGTCACGGTATACAGACCCTAGGACAGCCCCTCTCAAAGCAGCGACTGTCGCACTGGATTGTTGACACAGTCTCTACTGCGTATGAAAATGCGGGCTTGCCCCCACCTGGGCGGGTAGCCGTGCACTCTACCAGACTGTTGGCTACATCTTGGGCCCTCTTCAGAGCGGCCTTGCTGTCCGATATTTGTACTGTGGCTAGCTGGGCTATGCCGCATACTTTCTCCAGGTTCTATCGCCTTAATGTGATAGATCCTTCCTAGGCATGAGGGTTCTTGAGGTTGCACGCTCGCACCGCTAACCCTTAGGTTATCTTGGTTCTGATGCTTCCCTCATCTGCTGCCATTCCTTCTCCCTCGCGACGGCTCTGGTATACTTTCCCATAAGTATGTTGGTGGTCATCTTTGAATTGAAAGGGAACGTTAGGTTACTTACCGTAACCCTGGTTCCCTGAAAGAGACGATGACCACCAACCATGAGGTCGCTGCGGTCGCCCTCACGGGTTCGATGCAAAAGAGAAAATGGCTTCTGTGGGTTGACAGTTTAATCCCTTGGTAGGCTGGACCGAGGACGTCACCCCAGAAAGGGGCCTGTCGGCAGCTCTGATATAAAGAGCTCAGTGAATAAAAGATATTAAAGATATTGTGCTGTTATGGCACCAACAACATGATTGGGATTGAGCAAGCAAAGCAAAACAACTTCTAAAAACACACAACCCCCAGCAGTGAATGGTATGCATCTGATATCAAACAGTTTAACCATTGGAATTAATAACAATGTTACATTTTTTTATCATTTGTGTAAATAGAACCCTAGATCTTTTTTTTTTAAGCAGAGAGAAATGCAAAATATAGAATGCATAATCAATATGTGAGGTTTTTTATATTAGTTGGACATTACTGGTAAAGGCTTGGTGTCTCTTTTAACTAGTAAAAGTTTGAGCAGCTTGAGCAAGAGAATGATGGCCTTTGAATCAGAACTGTATTTACTGATCCATGTGCCATTTTAAAATATGTATACGTCTACATTTTTCTCAAAAACCCTTTTCCCATTAACCTTGAAAGCGTGTATATGTTCATTTTCTAAAGTATGTAGAAGCAACAACCTATCATATTTAACATTGTTTCCTCTCTCTCTCTCTCTCTCTCTCTCTCTCTCTCTCTCTCTCTCTCTCTCTCTCTCTCTCTCTATATATATATATATATATATATAAACTCACAGAAATGGGGTCAGTGTTCTGTTACTCTTCTATCTGACCTCATTATCTAGTTTCAGGGATCAGATGATACTGTTCCCCATGTACAGACCATTTTCATGACATTTGTTCCATTTCTTACACTTTTTCCAAAGCGTCCCAGACTGTCTTCAAATCTGTGCACAGCAAGCCTTTTTTTATTCCTTTTCAGTGACTTCATTGTTTGTCTGAAATCTTTCTTTTCCACAGTTGTCCAAATGTGGAATTTCTTGCAGCAGGATGTGGTTTCTATTTGTATTTATTTTTGTGTTAAATTCAGGGCTTGTGAAAGGTGCTGGACTGAGTGAAGCCTTCTGTTTATACACTGTGAGTGAACAGTTGAAATAAAACCAGCAACCTGGAGGTTGTGTACCATTTGCCAAAATCACAGAGCCACACATCTCCCTTACATTACTTCTTGCCAGTGTGGCTGCTCCCCTCCAAGCAGCACTGTTGTTTAATTCAATCATAACATAAGCTGTACTGTGTGTGTGCTTTTACACATGTATTCACAACAGGTCACATAATACACAATTATATACAGTAGGTTGTCATGGCACAGTTTTTAGGTACTGCCTTTCCCTTACGCCAGTGGATTAAAACAGGCTTTATCTTCTATAATAAATGTATGCGCTGGCAGTCTAAGTGAATGAAGTCACAGGGAATTTGCACACAAGTATTTGGATCCCTTACAACAGGAGTCTGTATCTGGTTGACTAGTACCAACAAGCTGAGACAGATTCACAAACCATGTGGCCTGGATGAAAGTTAGACTTTCCTAATAATTGCTGAAGATTAGACCCATTATCTCTCTTCTGAAAAACACATCCCGGATGAGCCATAACACCAAAAAAATATATATAAATATGTAAGAGGTTTGTTAATGCAAAACAACAAATGCTACTAGTCAGAAGCAAAAGGAATATTTATACTAAAACCCATAGTTTGGTTTATTGGCAGTTTTGTATTTTTCTATCATCACCATTCCTAACAAGAAGGCTGGGTGTTTTTTTGGACCATTGCGTTAACCAACATAGTAGACTATAGTCATGAATACTATAATGGTCTAAAGTTTCAAAGGTGACTACATTTTGGCTAGATGTCTAAAGTTGGGTATTCAATAGACATGATTTTAGCAAGAGACACTGGGATGTAGATGGTTTAAGACGTCCACATTTGCTGTTTATGCAGTGAAGAGAGGTAACCTTAAAACAAAACACATACAGTATTAATAGCATGTAGTTAAAAAAAACAAAAAAAAATCAGTGGAATTAGTAGAAGTGGTAGCTTATTGGCACAGCTTTAGCACAGCACATTCACAAATCTCTATTGTGCTATGAGGGAATCTTGCTGGAGGCATGTCACAAATAATTGAGATAAAAGAGATGCAAAGTTAAGTAAAAGCAAGTACAAATAACAGAAAGTAGAACACTCCTGTTTCATTTGCTGTAATCCTGGATGGCCACGATTAGGTAAGTACAATTAGAACATTTCTGTAATATTAATCAATAATCTCACAAAGCTGTGGTAAACTAATGCAATGCACGTGTAATTCATAGAATGGGTGACATCCGAAATATTACCATAGCCCCTATTTAATTAGCGTTAATGACACCCACTGGCGTGATACATAGATGTTTGTTGTAAACCCATGTCAAAATGAAAAAGGACTGGATCAAATGGATGTTTTTCATGAATAACCACGCTACAATCGTGATGTTCTACCTCTATTTTTGATGTAGTTACAGCCGATGTTGGGTTTAGCTGGAATGACTGTCACCCTCAGTTTGCTGATATTGATTTTTCTTGACAGCATTGACTTAGATATTGAACTCTGTTGGACGTGGAGGAATGCTACTGGCTGCAGCTTTTCCAGCAAGAAACCCAGACTGTAAATAAAAGAGACATTTTGGCAGGTACAGGCCTGCTGTTGAAAAAAGAAGAGAAGTAAACTCAAATACACACACAAAGTCCATAATAGTCGTATTTATTTAGCTTTGCATTGTTTCTTGTCCAATGTATGTCTGTGTTTCTTTTAGGAGTGGCCACATTATGCCTGCTGCACCCAAACACATCCATTAGTGTTAGTTAATCATGTGTATGTGTAGTTCAGCTTCACTAGCAGTTGTTGTTCCTCCCGCCCCATGAATCATACACTCAAGATAGCTTCTGTTTCGGAATCTTTCCAGTTATAAATTCCAGTCTCAGGCTGGTCATTTTTCTGTCTCTAAAACTGTATACCTGGTTCAAGAAAAGCAAGCAAATGTAATGATCCATTCACTGTGTGGTTGCCTGCAGTGAAAGATTCTGGTCAGTTCAGTCTAGTCACACTGAACCTGTTCTGTGTTTATTAATATCAACATCTGGGCAACCAACTAAAAACTACATTTTATATCTCTGTAATATTTCTAGCTATCCATCAACATTGTACGCCATCAATCTGGAAGATCCATTCAAGGCACTAACACACAGTAAATGGATGTGGAACATTCAGATAAATGGAAGGAAACAACATTGGAAAGGTACATTCATTTGTCACTTAAAGATTTAGATGTTTAAAACAGCAATAAAGGCAGTTTGTAATCACAATTATTATAATCACAAATCTTGGAAATTGACCTTGCCTGTGCTCTTACCATCCCAAGGTGTGTCTAAGGTGTGTCTTTTTTGGATTGTACAATTCACCTAGGTTACAATCAGCACAAAAAAAATAATATTTTTCAAAGTGGATTTTATTGTATAACATTGAATTTACAGGCTTAACTGTGGCGCCATATCGGTGTCAGCTTGAGTTTCGGTTGTGGTTTACCTATTTTTGGCAAAACAACGCCATACTACACATCCAAACTGATTTAAAATAAACTTAATACCCTTTAATCTTTCTGAATCCCTGTTTTCACGTTATTCTCACAGTCAGAACATTAAAGAAAAGAGCTAAAAATTGTTGAGCCAGTATTTCGAAAACAAAAACAAATACCGTTCTCTCAAAATGTACATAATTGGTTAATGCAATGTGTCCGGAAGACACGCCTCTTTGAATTATTATCCTATCAGGTGGGTTTGGAAGATATGTAGGTTGGATTAAGTGGCACTCATTCAGGTTTGTTGAAGTTTAACTGATTCTCTGCTCTTTGAGACGATGGCAACAGCACAGTTTTTCTGTGACAGATCAGCAGTTGGTGCCACACCTTCACCACCTTCTGCCCATAGTGAGATGTGTGGTTTTCAAGAGGCTGGCTTGTACACATAAAACAACAATCCTCCAAAATAAAGTGGTTGTTTAGCTTTGAGTAACATTCTTTGTGCTATGTTTGTACCCGAATCCATTGACTTGGACTCCCTTTATTTACCTCTGGCCTGCGATCCTCACCGATACCAGATAAGGACCCAGTCAAATCGAAAGATCCTCATTCGAAGGTCATTCAAGTGGATCAAACGGGGTTACTTGACCTCTTAAGTCAATGTCTTATGTCAATGAACTCGTTATCAATCATGGGATTTCAGTTTTCTTTTAACTCGAGACATTTACACGAGAAAAATGTCTCGTGTAAAATGCTTTTCTGGGTTTCCATTCGCTCAATTTATTTTACTCTAGTAAACCGGGCTTTTCACTCGACGCCATGCAAATGAATGGGAAAGGTGGAGGCTGATATGTAAATTAGCTATGCGTAAAGTACCTGTGCTGTTTTTGAAGATTACTAGTGAAATCTTGTGAAAATGTGGTTTCCAAGCGCAGAGGCCTACTACACGAGTGAATCTAAACTGCTGTAATAAAGCAAAATACCTCGTGCCTGGCTGGTTAATAATGTGTTTTACTACTCTTTCCCAAAATTGTTTTTCAAATGTCATTAGTAGTGAATACTGTTTCAACTAATGTATCTCATGACTCATTAATTAAAAATAAACTCAGAGGTACAAAATAAAACTGACCAACAGGTATTGCAGATCACCATGGCTGAAAACCCACGGAGACGTTATCATGTTATATATATCATGTTTAAGGCAAAAAATGATTAGTGTTTTTTATTAAATATCCTTACCCCAAATAAAGTAGTCCCATGTATAACTTAGAACTACACACTAAGTTAAGATGAGTAAATGAATTCAATTAAAACATGTAAATCATTTTGTTGATAGTGTGCACATTACCATTGACAAAATACACGAGGGGGCGGAGTTGAGACGGCACTGAGTTTTTTTTTTCTTCCTGTCAGTGCAGACACACTGAACAGACGTGAGGAATAAAAATAAATTCAACAACGTCTCGAATTTCAGTCATTTGTTCAAGATCTGTGTCAGAGAGAGGTGGATAATGTGCACAAGTGTCTTTTTGTGTTTTTCTTTAGCGTTTACAAACCGCTAAAAATACATTATTTGAAGTGACAAAGGGGTGAGTGAGCATAAAGACAGCGATTTTTTTCCATTTTGCTATCTTCCAGTTCTTTTAATTGTTCTTCATCCAATCGGCATGTCTTCTTACTAATTTGGATTTTTTAGTTACAGCTGTACATCTGTAAGTGGGTGTAAGCAAGATGGCTACCGATAGTTAGTTTAAATTCTGTGAAGCAGCGCAGTGATTTAGAATATGTGACAAGGCTCCAACTGTCCATATCCATCCAATATACGGACAGCTGGATCCTTGCTCAGCCAATCACATTGCTTGTTTCATGTTTCATTACGAACCCTGGATTATAAACTGCATTATACACCGGTTTAGCTTGTTTGTTGTGTAATAACTCTAGGGAATTTTATCAATTTTTAATGTGACAATGCTATTTTTGTCTGATTTAATAAATATTATGTTTGATCATGAACTATATTGAAATACCTATTTTTAAACTGTGAAATGCCGTGAAATAGCCATTTTTTTACTGTAAAAAAAAAATCAGCCCTAGACATAACAAGTAAAGACAAGCATGTATATAGGATGTTTTATATGTGCAAACGGACATATTATACATGAATATATATTTAATCTGAAAAATTCACAATGACACTTACAAGTCATGGTGTTTCAAAATTGGGATTTGTATCCTTTTCTCCATTGCTCAAACTAACTGACTAATTAACTTCCATCCTTTACCTTGCAGATGAAACAGGTCATGGGTGTATCATGAAAATAATACATTATATTACTCTTTTTTTAAAACAAAAAGTCTTAAATGTTGTTTTATTTTGTTTTAATACAAAAAATAAACTAAAAAAACATGTACATCTTTAATGATTTGATTTAACACTGTCTAAGACATTTTTACAGTGGGATTTTGAGCAAGTCACTTAAAAAAAGGTGCAAGGATTGAATAAGCGCAATATCCCTCAGGAAATTAAATGTAGCATCCCAGTTGTGCAATGCTGGATCAAATATCTTCTTTAAAAATGAAAAGATGAAAAGTATATCATTTTAGTGGGTCCCCGGGTTCAGGATAATAGCTTATATATGTTGATTATTTTGTGCTCCTACCATCAATGTGCCAGTGACTATATCAGCACTTTTTATCTAGCATATGTTCATTTATAAACATTTTCTTCTCTTCACGGAGAAACACAGCAGGAGTATTTCAATCTATATTTACTGTAAAATTCTTACCCACAACTTAAAAGGGGAGATTGAATAACTTGTGCTTCCTGCTGCCTGAATGACTTTCCAGTTTGGGAAAGTTCAGGGATATTTTTTATTTCTTTCCCATCGGCTTCAGTTGGGAACTGCAGGTCTAAATGAAACAAACCGACTACGCAGGTTTGATTTTGCTGCGGCTGTACAGCAGGAAGCTGGTGGGGATCATGGCCTGCAGCACTAACAGCCAGGGCTAGCTCTCTAGCCTGGAAATATGCACTGGCTATGGGCTGCTTCCCAAACCCACTCGCCAGGTTTCATTAGCAAAGGTTCAAGCAAGCTGGGTGAAAAGGGGGGCTGCTTTCAAAGACCGATTTAGACATGATTCAGTACAGTGCTTGTGCAGGTGTACTCTCCAGCTTTACTGGCGAATTCAAATCAATTTTAATAAAAAGGAAAGACAAATTCATACTTGTTATGTTCTGTGCTTTACATATGCATTGCAAGTCCACAGAATGCATAGCTGTGAAGTTCTGAGGTAAAGAATATACCGGTAGACCAGAACTACAGCATTTCACATCAATATTTACACTTGAAAAACAACTAAATAAAACATTTTGAAAAGTATGGAACGTTAAAAACACACTTTTACCATGTCCCCACTTTCTCAATAATATTCAGTTCAAGTCAGAAACGAATAACAAAAACAGCCTTTTTATATATGCTGTGAAATAATGGCCATGTTATTAATTGCACTTACAGCACACTAATGGCTGAACATGGCAATTGTGCCTTCTGGGTCTGTCATAAAGATTTTGGCACACTTTTTATTTTAATTAAAAATCATAACATTTTCAACACTACTACTTTACATTTTTCCAGGTTGTTTAAAATAAACGACAACCACATTTTTTGTTATTTTTTGTTATTTTATTGGAAGCATGTTAACTCTTTAAATAATTGCCCATAGTTGTATTCACTGTGCTTTACAATGGCTTGCAATGCTTTTACTGTGTAATACGGTGCATATATGAAGTGTGTCACTAGGCATGAGCCAAGAATGTGAGTTAAAATTCATAATGAAGCAGAATTGACTGACACCATGATAACATCAAAAGTTTCATTGTTGTTTCTGGGTTTTTTTCCTGTTTTTGAAAATGTTTACAATGCAGGTCTCTAAACCACATAGTGGAGTCATGAACATAGCCTTTGGAAGCAAGTATTACCAACAAACTTAATTCCATGAAAATGCTTTCTGGAACACAGGCATGTAACTATGACAGGACCACTGCCTCAGTGTGGTTAGAGTATACAACTGCAGGACGCGGCACACTATATAACTATTGTATTATTATTAAACCCTTTTCAGTTAAAATACACTGTGTCCGTCTCCTCCAGAAATGTAGAAACATTTTGGCCAAATGTTTTGGGGGTTCACAGAGGGTTAGGTTGCTTTCAGGCTGCTTCAGTTTTGGTGAACGGGGTCAGGAAGTTGCCTTTCGCATTTTGAAGATGTGTCTGAATATTCAAGATAAAATTCAAATTATTTATATAATATTGTAACAGGGCGAGCAACCCTGTACGGATTTGTTTATTTTTAGAACGGGGTTTCCCCCTCCGCCCCCGTGCTATTTTGTATTTTTATTATTATTATTATTATTATTATTATTATTATTGAGTTATGTATTAAATATGACGCCGATATGCCGCGGGTTGGGTTATTGTTTTTGTTATTTAAAAATAAAACGGCGCGAGCGCCTTTAACTGCAGTACTTGCCTGGTGTCAGTATTTTTCCCGTCCCTGCTTCTGCCGTGACGTCACCGCCCAGCCACACACACACATATATATATATATATATATATATATACACACACATTAGAGACAAACCCACTTGGAAGAAAATACATTTGCAAGAGTATTTGATTGGCAGTCTGGTCTGGATGTGGAGTCTCATGCTTAAGTCCACAGTGAAATATTCATTTGTAATTTCAGGGCACTGGCAAGTGGTCAGCCCCGAGTCAACAGTAAATTCATTTATCAAACTAACCATCATTTGTGTGACTGAATACCTTTTTTTACACATGTTTATTTTTTTTAAATACAGTTTTGTAGTTGTTTTCAGTTATAATACCATATGTTAAAATGGTATGGTTTTCAGCAGGCTTTTCTGTGCTTATACTACATATTTACTGGCTTTACCTTACCATGTATCTTACCATATATCTTCCCCTTCACATTGTATTATGCTTAGTCACCCTGATTAGTTCTTGAGGTGAATAAAATGCCTCAGATAAGGACCCTTCAAGTGTATAAAATGGGGTAACTCAACCTCTTACGTCAGTCTTATGTCAATTAAGTCTTTATCAATAATAAGACCAAATTGTAACAGTTGATTTAGTGATATTCAACAGGCATAGCCAGGGCTTGCCATGGTACCGGGTTCGTTAATGTATGTATGAAACATGCTTTAAGATGACATATTTGTCTAGGTCATCAAAGTTAAAAAAAAATGGCATTTTTACTACCTTGTCTGCACATGACCCTATCACCATTTTCTCAATCGCATGTAGTCTCCAGAGTTTCGTCCCTTTAGCTGAAATGACCCTTTTTTAAAAAGATATATTAACTTCAACTATCTGCAATGCAGCCTGTCAGGTTATTTGCCAAGTTAACAGCAATACCCTGTGGCAGCCTACACTGTATATCCACACGAAGCACAACCCGCTGACAGATGAGTCAAAGCATAAGAGCTGGCTGGTGTCAGTCGTCATAACCCTGACTCAGGGATCAGACAGGTCAAATGCAACACAAAGGGGCCATACATTCTTCCTCTTCACCCTTTAACTCCAGGAACATTTGACTTTGTGTTTACCTTAAGGTTACAAGAACGTTGCAAAGAACTCCCTTATAAAAGCCCAGTGCTTAAATACACTGGAATGGAACAGAAGGTCAAAGTCCCATTAGCTAAATGGACTATTAAAGTGCCAGTCAGTAAGAGGCTGTATGTAATTCAACAACTCGTAACATTTTAAAAGCTTTGTGGAAGCCTTCTATCCAAGAGAGGAAAGGAATAAAATAGAGATTTCAAAAGAGCACACGGGGAGGGTCAGGTATTTAATTTGAAGATGTAATTTAAGGTGAAATGCATTTCAGAACAAGTATTGCGGCATGTCTGTAAATCAATCATGTCTGTGTTCCTGAAACCCTGCTTCTTGAAGACTATCAATTTGAGAGGCATTTGTAGTTTGTTTGAGTTTCATGCTTTTTATATAGATTTTAACCATTTGGATTGGTTATTGTTTATAGATCTTTTCTTAATCCAATGCAAATAATAGCTTTCATTTAAAAACAGTCATTATATACCTAATTGAACACAGTATATCCCAGGTCCCAGGTTGAGCAGTCAGCAGGCTGAATTCAAACCATTTTGTGGTTTAGTTTGGTTTGTTGGCACTAAAGAAAATATTGTCAGTGCAAAATTGGTCATGGATGTGGGACCCTGCTGCTTTGATATAAACAAAAAGATAAACTTTTTTGTTGTGAACAAATCAATAGCTCAAAGTATAAGAGAAATTGCTTCCTGGCAGTGGTTTTGCCCGATAAACCCAAAAATTCGATATGGTTCCAACTTCAAGCTTTGGCTTCGTGCACACCTTGAATAATTCAATAGCTGCAGTTTAACTTCCTCAGCTCCCAGTGCTGATGTCCCTGGTTTGCCAAGTTATACTGTTAGTACCTGTGCACAGAACTGCTGCAGAAATCTCATCAGAGTGGCAGAATCCACTGGGATATCCTGCTTCAATGCTTTTTCTTATGCTTGACATCAGTCTTGAGGAGCATCTAAAGTTTTTCACCATCTTGATCTAAATGTGTGCTTTGTCTACTCATATGAACTTTTTATAGGACAGTCTGGCATGGTTATGAACATTCAAACTGAATCAAGAAATGAAGCATAAGCCAGCGACATGCAAGTCGGTGATGCTTGAAGAGTATATGTATATCTCTCAAAAACTCTCGCTCACCTGACACATGTCAGCGCTAATTTAATGTGTGCAGTATTTAATGATAACTCAGGACATTATGAATTCAACAGCAGATTGAAATGAGACAATATACTGTAGCAGCATTGAGAGCACGTTCAATGAGGGATTGTTCAATTCAGGGACACAGAAACACATTCCAGTTTTTCAACAGAACTTCGGCTCCAACAAAAAAAAAAAAAACATACATAGGCCTACATATTTCAATTTCTCTGCTACTCGAATTGAAATCCTTGTTAATACGTACTGCAGAAACCAAGAATGTGAAACTACCACTATGTCAAATTTCAAATGTGTTTATTTAACCAGGATAGAACACCTTTACAAGGGGGTCCTGGGAAGAGCAGGCGGGCGAGAAATAACATCATCAAATCAATAGCAAAAGAGACATTCAAACGGGACAAAAACACTTAAAACAATCATAGAAACAGTAATACAGATTTAAAAAGCATAGCAATATAAAACAATTCAAATCATTCAAACAGGACAACAACACTTAAAACAATCATAGAAACAGTAATACAGATTTAAAAAGCATAGCAATATAAAACAATTCAAATCATTCAAACAGGACAAAAACACTTAAAACAATCATAGAAACAGTAATACAGATTTAAAAAACAACCCTGGCCAGATTGAGAATGACAATGCTGGTGCATGCCAAGCTAACTTCATGATACACTTAACCTTGTGATTTAAACATTTAACTCTCCCTCCTGCTGGTCAGAGAACTATGTTCAGCACCAGAAAAGCTCTCTATAAATAGAAACTGCATTTAGACATTACATTAAATAAATTAATAACATCCTGAAACGCCAACTGGCACATTAACAATCTATTCATTTTATCTTTTTTTTTTTTTTTGTGGGATTCCAAATTGAAACTACGTTCTGTGTCAAAGTCTTTATTTGTGTGATGGAAACAGAATTGCTTCAGTAAACATAGAGATTCTGTTGACTTTGTTTAAAAGCTGGCTGCCAAGGAGGCAGTGTACAAGGACAAAATTATGCCTTGTGTTGTACCCCCACCCCCCCCCCACATTTTCATAGCTAAACCAGCTCTCTGGGCTGTTGAGTTTATAAGCTGGGGCACACACACCTTTTTCACTTTTATTGGCTGGTGCTAAGGTGATAACTGCACACCCACCGCAGTGTGTGTGGCACTCATAAACAGAGGCACCCTCACATCATAAAGTGTTAGTGTAAGCCGGTAAAATTTTAAGTTTACTTTTCGGGGGAGCCAGCCGGGTCCATGAAGTGCACAGAAATATGTTTGCATGTGCATGTTTATTTGGATATGTATGTGTATGAGTATGTATATGTATATGTATATGTATGTGCGTTTGTGCATATGTACTGTATACAGAATATATACACATACATGCATATACTGTATTAATGTATGTGTGTAAACTAAATACCCTTTATTTTCTTAGGCACAGGTTTATTTTTTAATTTTTTAACAGGATTGGAATACAGAGCTCAATGTTACTTGCTCCCACTACCTCATGGTACCATTCCCTTGTCTTCAATCCCTAACTATCCCCCTCAGCCCCAAGACACAGCCTGACTTAAGCAGCTGAGCAGCAATGTCACAGTGTGTACAGGTCTTATAATTAAAGCTACAGCACTATTAGCTGTGCAGTACAAAACAGAACCAAATAATTGTTTCACTGTATTCAGAACAAAATAAATCTTAACAAATACCAACCAAAATATTCTACATCCGTTTAGTTTAAACAAATAATAACAATAATACAATAACAGGAATAGTGCAAATATTGTAACCTGGCCAAAACAATTCCAACTTTACATTTGTGAGGGGGTTGGACTCTTTATAAACTACATTAAATGGGTCTTTACAACACTGCGATTCCAAGGTTCTAACTATCTAAAACATATTACAGATTAAAAACCATCCAATTATTCATATAGCACATTAACAAACTCATCTTCCTTATAACTTCCGTATTTTCAGCTACAAATACATATCTTTTTAGCCCTGTTGAAATTGTGTGTCACTTTCAAAGATTTTAAGTCATGATTGTTTTGATTATTATTACTTGTATTACTTACAGTAATTATAAAAGAGCAGTAAAAGTTGAATAAGAACAAAAACAATTTCAACATTAATACAAATCAATGTGATGTTATTTGGAATTTGCAGCCATTCTTCTCTTAGCACGCTCTGCATCGCAATTACTGCAGAGGTACAAAGCAACAGGACCAGCAGCTTAAAGACATTCTATTAAAAGTAATGGCTGCTTGGTATCTAATGGAAACTGAAAAGCGTCATAAAAATTAAGTTGCTTAGAGAGTGAGTAAAAAATGTGTACATCACTAAGCATACATTTTTCTGTGTTAACCCTGGTGGAGTAAAATAACCTAGTAAATTATGGGGTCTGCTTTTAACAGGTGGAGCAAAAAACCTACAGTATATTGCATACCCATCCCAACAAAGCCTGCTATCAACTATGAACATTTCATTTATTTATATTTTTATCCTTTATTTAACATAGAAGGTTCCATTGAGATTAAAATCTCTTCTATAGGAAAGATCAGAGAGAAGGCAAAACAATTTACTGAGATAGCATGGAAGTTTAACAAATAAAGCCTAATAAATAATAGTATACGATTGTTTCAATCATCCTGAGGTCTCCTAAAATGGTGCAGCTTGCTATTTGTACCAACATAAAAACACAGATTGTATAAACCCTTGTAAAGGCAAGCGCCAAAGGTAGCTGCTCACTGAACAAAATTTTTATAACAGCACTAGCTAATTCCCTCTGCTTACGCAATGTTTTTAAATTATTGGCAGATTTCACACTGGAGGTAAGCTGTGTGAGAGGAATTTTAACTCTGACTTAATTGAACAGAAAACCATTGCCAGAGCTTTGCAAATTCTGGCAGGGATTAATTAAAAGATTTACTATGCAGTGCAGGTAGCATATAAATTCAAGCATACTGTATTTAAAATGAGTAATTAGATGTGGGTCATTCCATACCAACTCAATGAGAGCCGTTGCCCAACTGTCTCAGATTTTGCTAGAAAAATTCACCTGGGGATTTCGGGCCCACTGAGTTCAGAAATGCTAATCATTTTTTTTTAAATTTCCCCTTCGAACTGTGACCTGGCAAAGGTCAACCTAAAGTGAAAAAGTGACCCTGACCAGAAAAATCACCCTGGGCTCAACTTAGATGCTACCATCATGTGTCGCACCTTGTTTCACTCGTAATGAATAGAGCTTTCGAGAAAAAAATACCAGGAGCACCTGCCAGATGAGAGGGTAAGTGATGAGTTTTATTCGAACCAGCCCAGCCTTTTACCCTGTAGGGGATGTGGGTCCTAAAATGTTAGTATTGCTGTAAGAACCTTAGGGACCACTCTTCCAAATTTTGTGAAATACTTTTGGTTTCAAGTCCCCCCACTGGCCTCTGAAATTTGAATTTTTGGTATTTCTATCAAGTTTAGGCCGAAATAACTCACGTGGTTATGTGTCCCTTCGACCATTCATGCAACAAAGAAATCTAAGTTTCACACGCAAGTTCATAACCCCTCAGCTCCAAGCTAGTGCCACTAGAAGCACACCCTGTCAAATTTTACTCTAGATCTAACCCCAGACAATGCAATATTGAAGAATAACACCAGTTCAGTTAGGACTGTGTGGTACTTTAGCCTCACCAAAGTGGCCATAAGCAATGTTTGAATGCATGACAAATGTCATACAGCAATACTATTTTAGGACCCCTACAGGGTAAAGGGCTGGGCTGAAGTTCGAATGAAACTCGTCACTTACCCCTCTATGGGACCTTGCAAAAAGTGAGTTAGGTGCTCCTGGTATTTTTTTCTCGAAAGCTCTATTCATTCATTCAAACGAGGTGCTACACATGATGATAATTTTTCTGGTCAGGGTTACTTTTTCACTTTAGGTTGACCTTTGACAGGTCACAGTTCGAAGGGGAAATTAAATTAAAAAGGATTAGCATTTCTGAACTCAGCTGGCCCAAAAAAAAACAATTTTTCTATCAAAATCTGAGATTGAGTTGGTGTGGAATGAGGCATATATCCATTTAGCACAGGGGTCTTTTGTAGCAAGGGAAATTTATTTTTGCTGTGGTCTAATATTGTGTTTATGTATTTATTTATCTACCATACTCAAATAATGTGATTAGGAAAAGTTTAGGATTAATTTAATCAATTTTTGTGAAACCGATACAAGAGCAAGTTTCCATCTGCCACTGGGAGCTGAAATTGCTTTGAAATCTGTGCTGCTTGTTTCTATTGGCAACAGACAGAGTAAAATGATTTAGGAATCTATCAGCTCCAGTTAGGATTGAGTTCTGGCAGAAATCAGTCTCCCCAACACTCTCTGAATAATTAAATGACTCATTGAGAATCCAATGCAAATGATGCATTGGACTACACAGGAAAAAACTTGTAGACAGAACGGAGGGATGAATTTATAACTAGCAACGATAATAAGATGATATTAAATAATTCTCGAAAGATCATTCATTTAAGCAGGCCCTTGAAGTGCTAGTTACTAGAATTGAGTACCACTTTCAGATTCTGTTTGGCAGTGGGCTATGCACACACCTTATAATGATTTCTTATGAATTAGCAATTTACATTAGCTTTTTATGATATACATTTATAACAACAAAAAAAGCAGGAACAGATTTAATGTTATCACCTTAGAGGCACCTTCACATTGTACTGACACAATCTACTGAATGAACTATGCCTATCCCTTATGTTGGATATAATAGCAACAGTGTTGTTTGATTGCACTACTTCAAAAATAGGTTTTGGGAGAACAGCTGTAAAAGTGGAGTGATGCAAAATAAGAGGCTAGCAACTGAAACTGGGTCTAAATTAAATGTGATTCGGGGTTTTCAAATAAATAATTTGTCTGACAGTACAATTTGTAATACAAAACCCTCGTAAAATTTTAGCACAGCATTTTTGCTTCGTATTTTTGCCCTTTTCCTATGCTTTTCTCATGGTTATACTATGCATTAACCCTAATTTGCCATGTTTTTTTTTTTTAATATGCTTTACCATACCACTCTGTACTTTACAATGCTTACCTATGCTTAATATGGGAAACTTTTATAAGGGAAGAAACTTAATTCTGAACACCAAGCAAATGGGATTTCATTGGCTTTAAAAACTCTGTAATATCTATTGTTCTGAAAAAATGCTCCATTTTACCATAAACAAATATGAGTTTTTACTGCAATGTTACACTGTAAAACAGACATACACCGCACAGCAGCAATCTCAATGAATTCTGGAGAAGGACCCCCGCTGTGCTCAGTCTACTTGCTGTAATGAGAACCTGTTGAACATGCACATTTAATTAACTACCAGCATAGAGAGCATGGGTAAACACTGAGGCCTAGATTCTCAAAGACCTGTACTCCAAAATCGGTACTTCCAATAAAAATTCTAAAACTATTTAAGGAGCAACTTCTCACCTTCGGAAATAAACTTTGTTCAAGTTTGTCAGTTACAAAAAACGAAACAAAAAAAAACACTTTTGAGTTCATGAAGACTAAGAGTTTCACCAACGACTAGTCAACCTTGGAAAAGGTTCACAGAGCAGAGAAACTGGACTCCCCTAATGATCTTGTTTGAAGACTAGAAACCCCCCCACTCTGCACCTGCGAGTGTTCAGCAGAGCCTGACTGCTTAGACCTGTGTAGCAAGAAGCTGCCGTCGCAATGCAGCAACACTGCCCTGGACTGCCAGCTTCTTCCACACAGATGCTCTGTTCCACTGCTGTTCAGCTTCCTGTGCTTTCTGAACCCGCTCAGCACACAGCAATTGCCAGAGTACATCAATGCCATTTAATTTAGTACTAAAATAGGAAGTCAGTGTCAGGTGCTGGCATCAGATTCCGATACCATTTCCTCATGGAGCCCGGAGCCTGGATGTGGTCACCCTAAGGGTAGGGTGGACAGGCAGTTGATTTCTAATTTTGAACACACCCAAATATGTTGGACAACAGCAGCAAAGGCATCAAACTCAAGTTCCCTGTTGGCAAGAAAACTGACAACCATCATGCCACAGCAGCGACTGGTCATCATCAAGTTAAGTCTTTGAACCAATTAGGTAGCAGGGAATGCAATAACCCTTTCGAGTAAAGTCTGTGTCATATTACATTTGCTATTTTCAGCCTGTTCCAATGAACATCATATCACGCATTTTAGAGTTGGAATCTAAATGTGGTTCCCTTTAACCTCTTAACTGCCTGCATTGGATACATAAAATTACAGCTTTGGGTTTAACCTGGGAAGAGCTATAGTTAACTCCAGGGGAGCAAAGTGATGGTTCTGGCAGGGAACTCACTTTAACCTTAGATCAAATCAGGTAAATATCAAGCATATGTTAAATCGTCAATCGAATAGCTGGTTCCTTATCCATTCCTTGATAAACAATGCGTCCAATGATCGGCATGGAAAGGATTTATATTTTACCTCAATCCACTATGTCCCTGCTGTGTGCCAGAGTTCCACTCCCCAGCCTCAACCTGCTTTCTTGACTTTGTCTAACGGGAAGGGCCGCTATCCTGCCATCGTGCCCATGGCCAACCTCTCTGCTTATTTGCAAGCTAATTCATGGGCAGGGGTACTGCTCTCCAGTCCATATATATATATATATATATATATATATATATATATATATATATATATATATATATATATATATATATATATAGGGTGAAATCCAGTGGTCTGGTGAGTCTAGTTTTGCCTGGGCCAATCTAGTTTCGCCAAGGGCTTCGGGATTTTGAATTTTGGGGCTAGCCCAGACCAGACAAAACTAGATTGGCCCAGCATTGATGTTGAAGCATTAGATGAAACTAGATTCGCCTGGGCTAGTCCTGAAATTCAGTGAAAACTGTTGAAAAACAGGTTTCGCCCAGTCATCTTTTTTAAGTTCTGGGCCAATCTAGATTCGCCCGATCGGATTCAGGCAAGTGCCGAAAAAAGTGGTAACTTCGGGATTCGCCCAGAAGCCCTTGGCAAAACTAGATTGGCCCGGGCAAAACTAGACTCTCCAGACCACCGGGTTTCGCCCTTAACAGTTACCTGAAGTAATGTAAAAGACTTGACAGCGGAAGTCACATTTAACAGGGATTAAAATTCCTGCCCTCACTCATTTACCCACAGTGGTTCTAAGGAACAGACCTTTAGTTGTCCCCCTTTGGGTGCAGCATGTTGTGAGTTCATTGTAAGCTGGGTCTGGCACAGAAACGCTCTCTTGCACCATTTGATACCTGTAAAATCAGTGTGGACCCGTTCCTTGATCACAAAGGAATATTCTTTCCACTGTTTCAGATTTCACGCCCAGGGCCCGGAGCGCACCTAACTTCCAAGCTTGCTAAGCCATCAGCTAGTGCTCTATTATCTTCAGCGTTAAACAAGGAGGCAGTTCCGTTTTCAATGGGGAAGGTTAAACCCATATGTCAGTCTGTCTCCTTTGGCTGAAACCCAAGCTATTTCTCAGGTGTGCCACCCTTTGCAACACACAGTCTTAGTATTTGTTTTTTCTCCTAAGGCTGAAAAGGAAATACATTTCCCATAATTTCAATGATTTGTCCTTAGGGCAGCTGAGTTAAAATATAGGGTCCCTAATTCTGCCAAAAAAAGTGATATCCTTTATGAATACACAGAAAAGCATGTCCTGCAGTTCACTGTTTACTTCCTTTACACAGATTAAAGAAAGTTAGACTTCTGTCTAAAGCAAGCCCCTGAAAATGTAGTTCTCAGTATGCTGTAAATATGTTAATATTGGTTGTCTCTCAGTTTTTGTCTAGTGTGAAATGTCTTCATGAAAAGAGGGTGAATTGGTATCATTTTGATGTGTGGTGCACAGTCAGTGGGTTGATTTATCAGAGATAATCCTCATGCTCAAAATATTTGTTCATGACAAAAGTATTGGCACCTTTAGATTAAAAGTCTACAAATTTAATAGAGCTAATTAAAAAATATATGAATTGATTGAAAATCATTACACAGTTATTAATCTGCATTATAAAGTCGATAACCAGAGAAAGAGGCAATTATTTCCAACAGCTGTTGAAGGAGAATAGTTTGGCACCACAGCAGATGATGGTCAAGACAATGGAGAATGGATTCACGTTTGAGAAAATCACTCATAGCAAACTGCAACAAAGGAAAGTAGGAGAATCGGTCTTTACTGAGATAAACCAATAGTTGTTTTCCTCCAGTCCAGGTGCTGACACAAATCACATCCTGAGTAAAATTTTAATTTTTTTTTTTTTTTAATGTATGCTAAAAACACTTGACACATAATTGTTACAAAAAAATGCCTCCCTTGCTCGTAAAATACAGCCCTCCACTAAAGTGTTGGGCTTTTATCCACTTGGGAGTCACTTAATAGATATCCTCATCCACTTAACCAGCCCTAAAGTTCTCCCTTAATTAACCTCGGTATAACATGTCAAGTCTGTAGAGGTGCAATAAAGAGGTTTCTTTACAGCTCAAAACACCTTGTAAGGGGAGTAGCACATCTGAATATGTGTCTCTGCCCAACTAACATGATAACGAAAAGGATAAAAAATGACTGTTCATTTAATCTACTGAACTGCAAATAAAACATATTCAGAGAGTTCCATACGGTAATGATGGTGTGATGGCTTTTCTCATGGGTGGTTCCTGTCAGAAAGATTAACAGGATGACGAAAGCTTACCCAGTGCACAGGTGCAGGCTGGGTGTGGACCTGGTCCCTTGCACTCTTCAGCACCAGATCTTACTTTTCATGCATCACCTCATGTACTGTATGTGTAATGGGCAGTGTCGTGTGACATCACCTCATGTACTGTATGTGTAATGGGCAGTGTCGTGTGACATCACCTCATGTACTGTATGTGTAATGGGCAGTGTCGTGTGACATCACCTCATGTACTGTATGTCTAATGGGCAGTGTCGTGTGACATCACCTCATGTACTGTATGTCTAATGGGCAGTGTCGTGTGACACACTGCCATAAGGGATTCTGTCCTGTCCCTTTTTTGGTGAGATGAGACCATCTGAAACCGCGAATGCAGACGAGCCCGGCTCTTTTGCATTGTTGTTAAGACGCTCGCTTATGGTGCGTGAGGTTACTGGGTTTGTGCCAGGCCTCCGCCCTGTTGCATATGCAGCAGGGGTCAGCTTTGTACTGACTCTGCTTACCCTGTCCCACAAAGGCATTGTCCACAACTCTGTATACTTGGATTAAAATGCATAAAGACACCTTTCAGCACCCAATAATCTATCGCATGAGTGGAGTTAAAAACTACTGTTAATTAGACAAAGTGTTCTTTATATACTGTACCTAGGGTTGGGTATATGCAGTTAGGATTAGGGTTGTGTATATCTAGAGGGTTAGAGTTGGGTATATGCAGTTAGGATTAGGGTTGTGTACATGCAGTTAGGGTTAGGGTTGTGTATATCCAGAGGGTTAGGGTTGGGTATATGCAGTTAGGGTTAGGGTTGTGTATATGCAGTTAGGATTAGGGTTGTGTATATCCAGTTAGGGTTAGGGTTGTGTATATGCAGTTAGGATTAGGGTTGTGTATATGCAGTTAGGGTTAGGGTTGTGTATATGCAGTTAGGATTAGGGTTGTGTATATCCAGTTAGGGTTAGGGTTGTGTATATGCAGTTAGGGTTAGGGTTGTGTATATGCAGTTAGGATTAGGGTTGTGTATATCCAGAGGGTTAGGGTTGTGTATATGCAGTTAGGGTTAGGGTTGTGTATATGCAGTTAGGGTTAGGGTTGTGTATATGCAGTTAGGGTTAGGGTTGTGTATATGCAGTTAGGGTTAGGGTTGTGTATATGCAGTTAGGGTTAGGGTTGTGTATATGCAGTTAGGATTAGGGTTGTGTATATCCAGAGGGTTAGGGTTGTGTATATGCAGTTAGGATTAGGGTTGTGTATATCCAGAGGGTTAGGGTTGTGTATATGCAGTTAGGGTTAGGGTTGTGTATATGCAGTTAGGATTAGGGTTGTGTATATGCAGTTAGGGTTAGGGTTGTGTATATGCAGTTAGGGTTAGGGTTGTGTATATGCAGTTAGGATTAGGGTTGTGTATATCCAGAGGGTTAGGGTTGTGTATATGCAGTTAGGGTTAGGGTTGTGTATATGTAGTTAGGATTAGGGTTGTGTATATGCAGTTAGGATTAGGGTTGTGTATATCCAGTTAGGGTTAGGGTTGTGTATATGCAGTTAGGGTTAGGGTTGTGTATATGCAGTTAGGGTTAGGGTTGTGTATATCCAGAGGGTTAGGGTTATGTATATGCAGTTAGGATTAGGGTTGTGTATATGCAGTTAGGGTTAGGGTTGTGTATATGCAGTTAGGGTTAGGGTTGTGTATATGCAGTTAGGGTTAGGGTTGTGTATGTGCAGTTAGGGTTAATGTTGTGTATATGCAGTTATGGATCAACTGTTTTTTTTATCTACTTCATTTTTTTTTTCTATTTCCATGGTCAACCTTTGCTGCATTTATAAGAAGAGAGCACCATCTGCTGGAGGGAATCCATATTGATGGTTCTACTGTAAGCAATGTACTACCCAGTGATTATGTATTGAATGTTCATTGTTTATTGAGAATTCCATCCTCAGAGGGCTCATAACATACTGAGACATGCACAGTAGTCTGATGATACAGGAAAGGGAACAGGACCAAAGTAAGCTTCTGGGTTAGCTGGGGTGTACGGTGGCTCATTGAGGACATGGGAAAGATCTTGTGATCTCCACATAACTGTTTGAAAAGTTGAGATTCTGAGATCATGTATCTTCTAAAGTGGCTAAAACAGCAGGTTTCACAGATGTTGAACTTGTCATTGTATTTATCTTGCTCTTATTGTATTACCTGTACTGTAACACTTAAATGTATTTGCTTACAATTGTAAGTCGCCCTGGATAAGGGCGTCTGCTAAGAAATAAATAATAATAATAATAATAATGTTGATTGCAGGCTGGTTGTAGTAACTCTGTGACTATGTTAATCATGTGAAATGTATTTATTTATTGCATTTATATAGCGCTTTTTATACAAAAGTATCGCAAAGCACTGTACAGTACATGGCAGAAAAAAAGAACAAACCACAATACATGTGTATAGCATGTCACACATACAACTGCCACAATCAGATCATTTAAATAATAGTATACACATAATAATAATACAAAAGCAGCAATTTTAAAGTTACATTAAAACCCACTAAGATAAGAAAGCCGTTTTATAAAAGTGCATTTTTAGTCTTGACATGAAAACTGTAACGGTCCCAGCTTCCCTGACAAACAAAGGCACAGCATTCCATAATTTAGGAGCTCTACAAGAAAAAAATGACATCGGTGTGTAGGTACTTTACTATCACAGAGGACTCTTATAAGTCTTTTATAAGGGTAACGTCTAGCCAACAAATACAAAATGTATACACTCGATAGTTTAGTGTGCCTGTTCTTGCTACAAAACAAAACATGTCCACTGAGCTCTGTGTTATTATATTTTTTTGCCATTGCTAACAGAAACATAAAAAGGGAAAAAAACTTGCTTTGGAAATTGTTTAATTGAGCACATTTTGTGTTCAGTTTTTTTCCACATGCTTCTAATTAGCCTGAGAGAAGCAGGCTGCACTACAGGCTCCCTCACTGCAGAGCAGATGTCAGCCACGGGCAATTCAAAGCTGCTCCATTTCCTGCATTCTTCTGGGCTTCAGATGAGATATGTGGGCCTGTGTGTGTCATGCCTTGCCAGCTGCAGCGCATTGCCTATCGATCTTAATGAGCTCCTTTGTTTACCAAGCCACTTAGTAAGAACAAATCACACATGTTTGTTTTTTCCCCCAAACTTCCGTCTGTGACACCAATGTCACAATTTCATTTGTACGTGTATCTTGAGAACACATGAAGTTCTTCAACACACTGTGAACTAGTCATTTTAATATTCTTTGCGATGATACTGTAACACTGTGAATATCATCTCTGAAAAATCATGTGACTCAATGAGCATTGAATTGTGAATGCTGTACCTGGTGCCAGCAGGGTCTGGAGATCACAGTGTGACATGACAGCAGTGCTCAGGAAGGGCAGTTGAAAGCATGCTTGATTCACAGACAGCTGCTAACAGCTGGAGCCACCATGCATCATGTCTTCATGCAAGCCTTATGTTATTATTGCATAGTTTAATAATACATCCCTTAAGTAAGGGTTGAGCTAGAATAAGTGGGGAAACAGTGAAATAATCCACTGCTTTTGAGATCATAAGAAACTGGATTACAGTATTTATCCCACTCAAAAACATAAAAAATGGCATTGTCAATTGTCATTGATATTTCACCACTTCAATTAAACCAAGATAGTATTAACAATTTAACTGACGTTCAGATAGGAAAAATGTTGACTACTGTGGCTTCAGAGACAGTGGCTTTTTTTGACGTGCAACATTTTGTACAACATTTTATTGGAAAACAAATCAATTATGACATCGTAAGGTAAAAATATCTTAATATTAAAGACCCTGTTGGCCAGCTGTTTGGCCACTCCCAAGGTTGTTGTAGTCCACAAACTGTCCCATGGGACGACAGACATTGTCATTGCTGAATTCAAAGGTTGCCCTCCCTTTTTAATAAAAACATTTTCTTTAACAGTTACAATTTGTGGACACTAGGTGGTACCAAACAATTATTATTTTTAAAAAGGATAATAATTAAATTCTGAACAGTAAAACATTTGTAAAATTATGTTGGGAATATTTAGATATAATAATTCAAAGCCAAAAATGATACAAGATTTTTTTTTTTTAATTTAATGAACCCCTTTTGTAGTATCTCTGAGGTATTTGTCGTTTCGTGATTCATTTTAAAATCAAAGTATATTATTTTGCATGTTCACAGGTTCCGTTTTGGAAGCACATTGCTTATATATGCATGCATATAATACATGCAAATAATATATATACATATATTTTATTAAAATGTGGTATAGGGTCAAATATAGTAGAACTTAGAACTTCAGTAACGTCAGAACCAAAACTTGTAATTGACTTTCAGTTAAAAAATGTGCAGTTTGACTACAGTGGATTTGTTGACAGATTATTTGTTTTCTTTGACATAGCCAGTTTGTTAATCACTTAAAAAATGAAGGGATAACGTCCTACAAATGTTGTATGAGGGCAGAGGAAAAAAACATTAGCTCAGTGGAAAAACCATTAGCTCAGTGGAAAAACTATCTGCTCAGTGGAAAAACTATCAACTTGTCACATTTAGGGAGATGTGGGAAAAGAGCAGCTTGTAAAGGTCAGTCAATAATTCTACCCCACGTGATTAATAATAATACTCTGATATGATGTCAAAATTACAATTTCTGAGAAGTTTTGTTTATGAGATTTGGTCAAGTGTGGCCTGTGTGTGGTTTGTGTTACCTTCCTGTTTTTATAGCCTGTGTTCGGATCCCTGTGTTCGGCACGCTGTGTGATGTCAGGGGTGTGTCGTACAGTCTCCACACAGAGTAACCCTACAGCAGCTCTGCACTGATATTTGAATCAAGCCTGGGGATCCCTGTGTTCGGCACGCTGTGTGGTGTCAGGGGTGTGTCATATAGTCTGAAGCGTAGCTTCATGTCCCGCTCCTTGGGAAATGTTGCATTGTCTGTAGTGCTTTCACAGGTTAGAGAGGCAAACCATCAGTGACTGTTTCTCCTCACTGCATTACAGCTGATCCTACTGGTCAGGGACATGGTGAGCTCAAGCAGACATCTAGTCTTTGTCCTCCAAGTGAGAGTTTGTACTGACCACTATACAGTGAGAGTTTGTACTGAACACTATACAGTGAGAGTTTGTACTGAACACTATACAGTGAGAGTTTGTACTGAACACTATACAGTGAGAGTTTGTACTGAACACTATACAGTGAGAGTTTGTACTGACCACTATAAGTGAGAGTTTGTACTGAACACTATACAGTGAGAGTTTGTACTGACCACTATACAGTGAGAGTAGTTTTTTATACAGAGACTTTTCATAAGTTAATAAGATGGGGTGTCTATTTACTTTTGACAAAGCTCTGTATTCATTTAAACAAAGGGGAGGGCAACAAGGGTCAAGACAATCTAATCCATTTAGTTCCAACTATATCCAATGTGCCAGTGGTTTTGTGGTTATTTTCTTACTATGAATTTACCATTTCTGTTAGAAATAGCTTATTATCATCTGCATTCAAAGTATGTCACATCTAAGCTATGAAGGTTAAGTTCGGCTTTTATACTGTCACATTTGGAAGCTGTGGTTTGTACACTTATTTTTTTATGAAAAGAATACAGAGCATTATGCTGCACGTAATTATTTTAGTATGAAACAGCAAATAAATCTGACTCCACAATCATTTTTAAATGACCTTTTTTTACACTAATTCAAGTTGAGTAGCTATTACACTGGCTACAGCTTCCCCACTCAATCCAGATTTTAAATGTTTTATTTATTGACCCAAAGCCAACGAAAAACATTTTGACGTTCAAATACAGAATATGCCAAAGCAAAAATAAAACTGGGTTAAAACAAATTTAGGCTTCCAAAATACACGTAGGAAATGCATCATTCCTTTCACCAGAGCTAGAATTTTTTTTTGTTGAACTTCAGTCAAGAGTGAAAAATTATTTCTGAGCTGAACTCTGGAAGTCCCCCATTGCTGGTTCTTAGAAGTTCTTCTCATATTGTTTTCTGTTTTCTCTTATTCTCATGGGGGAGGGGGGCGGGGGGTCACACCTATTTCACTATAATAATTGTAGCCAACACCCTTAACAGTGATTGTTTTACCTACTTCCAGTTTAAACACCACTTCACTCCACTCACATTTATCCCACTCCAAAAAGCAGTGTTGAGGGATGAACTGACAACATGCTTATCAGTGCCTTTCAGGCATGTCAGGCATGAATGTGCTTTTCATTTAATCTTGCTAGAAAATGACAGCAGAGGAGAGAGTCGGTTTGATACCTGATCTGCAATATTTCAAAGTGCAGCCTGACCACACCGAAAAATAAAGCTGAGCTTGAGAAGTAAATATTTGTAACTGTAACTAGTTGCATTTCTTTCAAATAATGTTACTGTAACTAATTACATTTCTTTCAAATAATGTTACTGTAACTAGTTACATTTCTTTCAAATAACGTTACTTTATTATTATTTGTTTATTTTAGCAGATGCCTTTATCCAAGGCGACTTACAGAGACTAGGGTGTGTGAACTATGCCTCGGCTGCAGAGTCACTTACGTCTCACCCGAAAGACGGAGCACAAGGAGGTTAAGTGACTTGCTCAGGGTCACACAATGAGTCAGTGGCTGAGCTGGGATTTGAACCGGGGACCTCCTGGTTACAAGCCCGTTTCTTTAACCACCGGACCACACAGCCTCCTGTACCTAGTTCGTCTTGTTCAAGTAACTTGTAACTGTAATATATTACTTTTTAAAAGTAAGAGAGAGTTCATGCCATAGAACCGTGATTAGAAGGAGACGATTGACCTCAACTATACAGACAGCTACCAAGGTATTGTCCAGTAATCTGGGTTTAATTGCAATTCAGAACCAACAAGCAGTGCTGTATTGTTACATCGTTTCATTTTCATTCTGTCATTCTATTTGAATGTTGCAGTCATCTATAGGGTGGCAGTGCCCGAAATTGTAGGGCGTTCTTAGCTTACAAATAACTATGGAAATAGAAACTTCTGTTAGTTGCATGCAATCTGTTTTATTGACAATCACAGCACAATAAAATATTTTCTTTAATTCACAATGTAGCCTAATTCATACTAATAATAACAAAGTCTACAAAAGATTTGCATCACCTACAATTGGATTGAGACAGTAATAAAATAAAACAAAAGGATACAAAGTCTACCTGAAGCTATCAACAGTTGTACAGTATTTCATGTTAGATTTCGAAACGTCACATTGTTCAATTAAAGTATATGGAAAACTACAATATGTTAATGTAACATTATACAGCAGATTTAATTTGACTTTATTAAGCAAAATTAGTGAATTCTATTAGGTGATGCAAAAATTTTGGCCATAGTTGTGTATGTCATTTCCAACACAAAGAAATAATGCTAAACAACGCATATTATTCACATTCCCACCCAATAGGATGTACAGTACAAAGCTGTAATATTCATAGGTTTTTTTATACAAACATGTTGCATGTTAAATATAACATTTGGTAATCTACATAGCAATTACAACACAGAGGCTGTTTCCATAGGAACAACGAGATACTAATAAGTCAAACTTACATTCTGAATAAACCAGATATTAGAGAGGCCCGAAGCACTGTTTGCTGAGTAAACAGATACAGTTTATACAAACAGTAAACCAAGGGAAAAGTACAGCACACTTGATTTTCTATTAGAAACATTGACTGAACATTTAAAGATTCTTACATTTAAAAAGCAGATTTTTCCTGAGCAGTACCAGAATCTATTTAGGCTATAATGCACCAATAATGGTTATGTATTTGTATATATTATTCTTAGTTTATTTTTTGTATTATAGTTCATTGCCTTCCCACATATTAAAGCTACAGTGTCCTACAATTACATTCAATTTCACACTAAAATATGATTCTGGATTACCATTTACTATAGTAATCACATACCAGAGATTGTTGGTTTACCAGTTAGTTTGAATTACTGGTAGTTTCAGTTGCAGGCATACAAGCTTGAATCTTTTTTCCACGTGCTTATAGTCTTGTTTGTTTTTTATACTGATATACTGATACAAAATAATATTTTCAACAATGTTCTTAAGCAGAAGTAGAATATATATATATATATATATATATATATATATATATATATATATATATATATATATAAGTCACTAAGGTCTCCTCTTGCAGCCATGCTAGCCATAATAATAGGCAACCAGGCCTGTCCAGCATTTTTATACATGACCCTAAGCATGCTGGGATGTTATTTGCTTAATTAACGGATGAGCCACACATATGTGGAAGCCTTTGCTTTCAATATACTTGGTGTCCCTCATTTATCAATTTTTTGTCCACTAGCTGCATATATATATATATATATATATATATATATATATATATATATATATATATATATATATATATATATATATATATATATATATATATATATATATATATATATATATATATATATATATATATATTAAAGCCATACACCTAGACACAATCTCAGTTCCTCACTTGTAATGACATCAGTTTCACTTGTGACTCAACCTCATTCATCTGCGGTACACATCAGTACTAACACACTGGTGATGTAATGCTAGCTACGTCAGCTGATAAAGATGAACTGCTTAACTGCCACGGCACTGACTCAGGAGTGTATAGTGAATGAGATCTTCATGGATACTTGTGGATCTGCAGGTGCTGTTAGCCGTATTCAGATGCTGGAGGTCCTCTTACAATGTTGTAATACCCAGCCAGTGCCCCCAGGTCAATATACAAAGATCCTTTTCTCTTTGCAGCAATTGACTCCTCGTTGCTGCATACTGAAGAACCTGCAAGAAAAGATTGATTCCTGTAAGTAAGTGTTTGTTCTACAAAATCTTGCCCGCTCATTAGAACTTAGGCTAATCAACACAGTGCTGTAATGTACTTTAACACTTGAAATGTATTTGCTTACGATTGTAAGTCGCCCTGGATAAGGGCGTCTGCTAATAAATAAATAATAATAATAATAATAATGCAAGATTAAATACCGAACCCCTGTTTCGGCACCCAGTCACAGCTTTAAGCTGAAAGTTGAATTTTCACATTTTCCTTTTTTAATAATTAAGTCTAATACATTTTGACATGCATGTGTATAGAAATAACTGCCATGTACTCCCTACATTGGACAAGCTATATTCTCTGTCTGTACTAGCACATGGCTAATTTAAATACCATGTTCAGATTTATTAATGATAAATATGTTGAAGCATTCACTCTCTTCTTACTTTGTCGAAGCCGAAGCAATAAACCACACAGAATCATAAAAAGCAAGTTATTCTGTTTAAGCTGTTGCATACACATAATGTACTAAATGTACATAAAAAGGAATACGTTTGGAGAACTTTGTTTTAAGTGTAAATCTGCAGCTGCATAAGGAAAGTGTCTTCATGTCTGGAGCCTATTTCTAAATGGTTGGCCTTTACATTTGCATTTCACAAAATTGTGTCAATATTTTTTTGTCGCTATATCCGCCTCCTGGTGGTAATCCATAAACAAATGAAGAAGCAATTAATATTATGCAGAGGTGGGTAAATTCCACTCGTTCTATGACTAGTTCTGCTTTTCTAGAACGACACTTTTAAAATGATAATGTGCTAAAAATCTGCAGAATCAGGTTCCTCCTAAATTCATTCTGAATTACAGGAATTATCCAACCAGTAGTAAGTCTCACGAGACTCTGAAAGACTTTCCAACTTTTGTTGGAAGAGATCCAAAGAACATTGGTCAGTTCAGAGCTGATGGGCATGATTTCAGGCACGGGATCACTTGAGAAAAACACATTTCAACACGGTGGTTCTACAGAGCCAGTGGATCCCCCCTCCCCTGAAATGTGATGTTCCGCTATACGCACCACTCGTGGTGTCAGGCAGCTCGGACTCCTGCCTCACCAGCAGACGGGTTCTGTCACAGAGAGCCGAGTCCAGGCTCCAGCAGCGCGGCTGCTCCTCTCTGGGAGGGTGTAAAGCCTCATCCTTCAGCAGCTCCGATGCACACAGACGGTGATGGGGGTTTCTCTCCAGAGCTCCTTCCAGGAACCGCCTCATGGTGGGGCTGCAGTCTTCAGCAATGTCCTCCAAAGGTGGGGCCTGCTTGTGGATCTAAAAAGGAATCAAAACCATTTACTGCTTGCAGGTCAGGTATGTGGCTTACCTTTATAAAAATTAACTACTGTAATGGTGCAGTTTACTATGCAGTTACTGGCTTGGACTATGCATTTTCTATCATATGCTTCTAAATGATTTCACTGTTCTTTACTAAACTTTACAATGAGTCTACCAAAGTAACGCTTTATACAGTTGTAAACTACTGACAGATGGTGCAACGATAAACATGGTTGGTTCCAATGGAGTACAAACTCAAGACTATTCCTTATCAAACATTGGCAGGTGTGTTTAATCTTGGATACAGAAGCACTTGCCAGCCAAAAATCTATTATCAGCCCTCTAAGAAAAAAAGAAATAAGTAGCATGAGGAACTGCCTTCATTTTTGGTTTCATTTATTCAAAATACAGAACTAAGAAGCATGCATGAAACCAAGATATGTTTTTAACTCATGCTAGGACAACAGGGAGAAAAGGAACCATCACACCATTATCAATTAAAATATATTATATCAAATATACTTATATTCTTTTTAAGGGACTAGTTACCAGTGCTTTCTTTATTTCTTTGTGACAATGTGACTTTTACCTCAGCCCCTCAGGTAACATCATTAACAACTGATACAGATTATACAAAATATTTTTTTTTTAATTTAGTTTTGTGACAGTTAACATGCGTAAAGTATGGGAACAGCAAATTACTTTTTACCAAACATCACTTGGTAATAACCATGGCTAACAACATAAATGCACAGTAAATGTATAGCTTTAACATGGCAAATCACGGTAAACACATTGTAGAAACTTTTGGTGGACAAAGCAATAAAAAGCAATAAAAAATAAAAAATAAATCACACACTGCATGAATTCAAATAAAATGGGGTTCAAAGTGATACTCCGGACAGTGTTACCTACAATGTACAGGTAGGAGGGGTAGGCTGAGCGTGGGTATCTCTTCACCCAGGGAGGGCTGCCAGTCTGCATGTGGATGACCGTTGCACCCAGGCTGTAAATATCAGACTTTGTTGTATGGCCTCTGCAAAGGACCACCTCAGGGCTCATGTAGAGCTGGAAAAAAAATGTCAATGACAATTAGACAGGACCAATTAAACTACCCTTTCCCCTTCTTATTCAAGTCCTCCGATAGCGCTAGGCAGCAACTCAAACCTGTACTAAACTGAAATCTTCTAAATTCGATCATATTAAGAACACAGCTCTCTAACCGAAAATGTTTCCTGCAGAAAATTATTAGATACAAACTTAAGAACTGGGCCCACTGCAATGACAATTTCTTGTTTACCAAAGGTGTCTTGGAGCAACATTTCTGCTAGATCTGGTCTAGTGATTGACTTCTTGGCAGTATTAGTTGTTCTGCAACTGCAAACTGTTGCAGAACAGGGTTAAATTTTTGTAAAGTGCAGCGTGGCTTCCAGGAGCTCAGATAAAGAAAGCGAGACATGTGCATATCACATTGTGAGGAAACATGCACCACTGACTCTAGCTGGTCTGAAAACCAAACAGCTCAGTCCATTATCATTTATTAGCCTCTCATATATAAAGCTTTGAATTCCTGTCTGTGAAACCCTCAGGTTCTGCAGGGCCTGGTATTTACATTTCCTTCAGGTACTGTGGACTTTCTGCTCGTATCACAAAAGCTTAATTTTACTCTCTTAAATTGCTGAACACAATTAACTGGTTTTGCAAGACTGGAAGTGAATGTCATGAACATGTCGAGCAAACAGACCTATTATTGTCTCAAACATTTCTGAACTCCATGGAGTTACATAACCAATTACTTTACAAAAAGAACATTACTTTGGCAAACAAGAAGCCCTCAAAAATCCTGTTTTGTTTGCCCGGAGATGGTTTAAAACCCCAATAATTATTTGTACAATCCAAGTCTATCTTAGGAAGCTTTGAGGAAGTGAGAGTTATGGCATTTCAACAGGAACAAATAAAAAAAAAAACATTTCCACAGATTTGTAGCTGGTATTTTTTTCCAGTATCATTCTTGCATGCACAAGGCCAATACATTGAGGTCTTCTGTTAACCAAATGCTTTTATAATAGAGCACCAAACATTGAGCAGCTCTCCTCTGCTCCTCTCGTGGGATCTGTCAGGAGGGGAACTGTGACGTTGAAATGAAATTGAAAGAGCACCAGGACTGCTCCTCGTGTTATTAACAAGCACGTGGACAGTGGCGCTGCTTACCTCTGTTCCACGAAGATCCCTCGGTACATACACATCTTCTGTCATTTGCACACTGAGTCCAAAATCCACTAGAACAGCTTTTGCCGACATCAGCACGATGTTGCTGGCTGTAACAAAATGAATCAAGCAAGTTCAGCTTCAGCATTCCTTCTCTTAATTGCTCATGAACATACAAAGAGCAGCACGGCCTTCCTTTGTGTGGAGTCTTATACAATAAATGCTTAATGCATTACACCTTGTTAAAAGTATAGGAAACCACAGCCAAAAAAAGCATACTAAAGTGTGGATAAGCATGGTTTAAGCAAGGCAAGGCATTGTACCACAATGACCATTCAAGTTACCAAGGTGACGGGAAATTCCACTTCTACTGCTTATCTGTTTCAGTGGCAGTGCCTCGGTAATGCAACTATCTAACAGTTTACCAGATGTAGCAATGAAACAGTTAAGAAATGATCCGGAATTGATGACTTCAATGAGCACAGAGCTAATGTAACTGCAATACACACATACAGTACTGTATCTTTATGAAATATGGGTTACATGTACAGTAATAATTAGTTGGTAAATGAAATGAATTGCTGATGCTGCAGTTATTTGCATCAAGTGCTACGACGTGGTTATAGTATATACAGTAGTAGCATTTGCCATGGTTACTACATTTAAGACACTATTTGTATTACGGCCAGGTTAGCTCACGGGTGTGTGCAGTCTTCTGCAGAGCACCTGGAAAATCAGTTATGCAATTAAGCTAGTTCTTATCTTGTCTATTTACTGCTAGATGTGTATATGTACGCTTGTCTATTTGTAATTAGGTACTAATTTTACCCTTTACAGCCAATGTATTATTCTTTATCTATTTTTTAGTGTAGATTTGTAACAGCACACTGCTGTGGGTTTCCAGGATAACCTTGTAAAATAAAATAAAAAAACAAAAAATAATTCTTAGCAGACCTATTTATACAAATATAAGCATGCTGCTCTATGTAATTACTGACGGGTTTGATTCTTCCTTCAATGTTAAGATGTGTGTAGTGGTCATGCTGCAGGACTGCACGGTAAATGTCCCCCTTTGTAAACAAGCTGCAAATTGCACAGTTGTAAAATCAAGAAGGATTGCTCACGTTTTATATCGTGGTGTATAACTTTCTGGGAATGCAGGTAGTCAAGGGCTTTGAGAACCTGTTTGGTGACCCAGATGATCTCAAACTCTCTCATGGGCCCGCAGCTCTCCAGCTTTTCCATGACTGAACCCCCTTCTCCTGCCTCCATGAACAGGTGGATGGACATGTCCAACAGCAGGGCTCCGTACAGCTCTGCAATGTTCTCGTGGCGGAACCGGGCTTGGATTTCAACATCAGCTGGTCTGAAATGTTCCACAGGAATCTGGAATATAGGGATCACAGATAAAGCTGATTCGGTGATGGGTCGGCATTATTTCTTATTTTCATTATGATCAGAGAACTTGGCATGGTCCACAGTAACACCACATTGACCAAGCAATTACCACTATCTAAAGTTTACACTGGTTTTCTTAAAAGAGAACAAATGTTGACCTTAACAACTCGTCTTGCTAGTTTTGTAACATGAGCAGTGTGTTTTACGTTTTACAAAAAAAGTGCTAACTTGTCAAATACTTTGCGAACATGGTCCCCAGTGTAGTTTCAAAACAACTATTGGACAATTCCACACCCCGACTTTGGTTTGATGTTATATTTACTATGGCATTTACCATTAAGGAAGTAAACTAAAAGAAATCCTCAAAAATAAAGAGATAAGAAAATCTATTCTTTAGTAATTTCATAATCTGCCTTTCCTTTAAATGAATATTGTTACATTTTAATCTGTGTCCTTAACAACACGAAAACAAGGGACCAAAACTGATTTACAATTTAGAGGGATGGTCAAAGCATTTTTGGGCCCTACTAATAATTACAGACGCTTACATTTCAGCCAGTATTTATACTGTAAAGGGAGTTTCCTCTGAGTTTCCTGAGTGGTAAAAATGTTACTTTCAGATTCCATTCTTGTTTCATGTCCTCAACGAGAAATTATTCAGTAATTTGGGTTTTTCCAGGTGCGGCCAATGGTCGTTCACTGTTAAATCTGGGGTCTCTGTGTAAAGGCCTGTTTTAGCTGTATAGTATTTGTGGTAAAGCTTCACTACATGTAGATCAAAACGTGTTTTACAGTCAGAGGCATTTTTAAAGAATCTGCAGATCTAGAGCTTTGTGTTACATGTCTGACCGCAGCAGCGGTGCTCAGCCTAGCAGTCTAGCTTCCATTGTAACTGAGCCATCTATCCAAATGACAGAAACTGTCTGTAGAGGAACTGCGCTTGCTGAAACCACTGCCATTACCTTTGTACAGTAACAAAATACATACTGTACATGCATTGTAGTGTCCCGTAAGAAGGTTGCTTACCAATATGGTTTCTGCAGATTACTGAAATCACTCATGCAGTTGCAGACTGCAGTACTAAACTGGTATAACATATTGAAATATACAATATAATTTATTTAAGCTGCAGTCGAACTGCACTCATGTAATTTGTCCCATTGTAAGACACTGCAGTTAAAACGCAATGGTCCTTCTTTCTGTTTTTATCAATTATATATTGCATTCTGTTAAAGCTATTCCCCTTTACCTCTAATGCAATATAATTGTGCTTTTGACATCCTACAAATCTGACAAATCAGTTTTATCACAATATATACTAGAGCCTTATTACTGTGTACATTTTACTAAAATGCACCTGTACATTTAGTTCTCTACTAATTAACATGTATATATATGTTTTTCTTCCTCTGTTATTGCGTTTATGGAATTACACCGCTTTGTAATACACTCCCTGCTGTTTTTCTCTTTATATAATTTGTGCTATAACACTTTCTATGGGGCAGGTAAATGCATGACCTTTCACCTAGAAAGTGAACATTCCTGGATTTCACATACCAGTTTGCATGCCATTCGTTTTCTCGTCCGAGTGTCCTGAGCAAGATGGACTTTCCCGAAAGCTCCCCTGGGAATGTGATCCGAGCCAATGTTCCTGTAAGTCAGTTTCCATGGAAACAGCACCACGTCTGAGTCAATCTGATAGCGCCCGTTCTTTACTGCCATGTCCTTCTGGGAAAGGAAAGGTCAGCAGAAACTGAGAAGCCAGCGAGGCTGAATTCCTGTGTTCTTCGGATCAGTGATAGAAACTGTGAACTTCTTTCTACTCAGTACTTTCATAAAGGTACAGAGATTAAATGTAGTGCATAGACGTAGGAAACAACTTACTGCTGGCATTGTGAGAGACTGCCATTATTTGGTCTTTAAACCGCAAACCAGGGGAGACACATTCAGAGGGTACTCCTAATTGCTGTCCCTGAATTGCATAGTTAATAACAGCTACATTTTTCTAAAGTGTGCCCATATTGTTTGCAGATTATAGCAAACTGCAATCCAAAAATGTCTATAGGAGGGTAGGAGTGTACGAATAAAGTTTTGTAAAGATTGGTGCAAGACCAAAGCAGTTATTGTGTTCACCATGTAGAGTGTGGCAGAAAGCCAGCCAGACTGATTGACGGACAGGTGTGCTCAACACATAAGGGCCTCAAACTTTGCACTGGTTCAAACAGAACAAAAATCAAGCCCACTAAACCACAGTGTGTGAACTGTATTGTTGATTAAAGCTTAATTGTACAATACTGGTAAAGGTCTTACAATGGCTGCCAAAAGGGTAAAGCTATATATTTTAGGATTATTTAATACTGAATATAGAATCTCTCTGACATGGTTTAAGGGATATTAACAGCAGAAGTAGCCCTCAGGGGGATGCTTAATTAATCACACAAATACTCAAGTCATGTGAGGAGCAACTCATGTACACACAATTGTGCACTATGAATGGCAGATACAGTACAGTATGTCCTCTTTGTATGCCCTGTACCTCTGTTGTTTAAAAACAGAAACACATAAATGTTGTGATAAGCCGTAAAAGAAGCAGCGAAAGAGAAGTTGCGGGCTTCTTCCTTTCGAGTCCAGAGTAGTGTAGTTTATTGAAGATAAAAGTTTTGAGTTGCAAAGTTACAACCAGACATCTTAAAGGTTACATGGTGACAACAGTTTGCAGGTATCCTCTCTCCAAGCATGGATCAGAGCAATACAAAGAGCATTTCAGAATTCTCAGTTTAAATGCAGTCTTTCAGTGACATCATGATTTTTCTTTAAACCAATCAGACAAAGACACAAATCTCTTAACACTTGGTTAATTGTCCATTGTCCTAACCCTAGCTTCCAAGCATCTGGTTCAATCCAGTTTATCTTTGAAGTAGCTAGTTTTTAGAACCCTCCTAAGAAAACCTGTTTTAGTCTAGTCTGTAAATATGTTTAACAATGTGTTGGTACCTCTAACACAAAAACAATGATCCACCCTAAATGGCAAATGCCTTTCTTGTTAGAACTGGACATCAAAGGAGAGGCCAACACCTATTTCAGATTGTCTTGGAGCCTTGTCCTAGCAAAGACAAAAGTGACCAGAAAGATCTTTATCACCTTACTGTCTAACTAGGAATTTAACCAGAATCTGACTTAATGTTTAACCCATTCTGTGAGTTGTACTTGAAGACCAAAAATTCATTTATATCTAAATAAAATGTTCCAACACATACATGAAGCTTTCCAGTACTAATTAATCACTAGACTTTTTTTTTAAGCAGCAGCTTTTGGAAAGTGGCAAATAATCTAAAAGAATCCTCAAATACAGTATGTATTAGTTCAATCTATGCATTAGCAAAAAACATCATAGAATACTGTATATACAATTGTGCTTATATCTACTTCTACTCCTATAACCCCTTACCCCACAATACATAGGAATTAATTAATCTTATGATTAGTTTACAACAGGACCTTACATAAATGGGGCTTGAGTTCACTGTAGAGTATACAAGCTGCACAGTAAACTGGGCTACGGTATTTTGCAGCATTTGCAGATGAATTGATAGCTGTGTTTATAACAATTTCAACAGATAAGATATCCAAACAAAACATGAAATTCAACGTAATAGTGCCATAAACATAGATTAAGAGTGCAATCAAACTTGAGTTTTGATCTTACCTTATTCAACACTACACCCATCTCGTGTTTCTGGTGCTGAAGAGTCGTCTGCGGTGTGTTTGACACCCAGTTTGCAAAAGATAACAAGTCATTAACTGTTCCATATTTCATGCAGACCCCCAACAAACTTGGTTTGTCATCATCGCTATCATCCAGCAACAATGAACTAGCAGTCTCCTCGATTTCATCCATTTCTTCTTGGGCCATTGACACCAAGCTCTCCTCAATGATTGCAGTGCCTTCAGGTGGATAGAGATGCCCCATAACGTCAATAAAATCCTCCAAATTCATGTGAGCCAACAGAAGTTCTATCCCAGCATTTTCATTCGCATACTCCATAACTGCTTCACTTTACTGCCCCTGAAATGAAACATTGGTGAACTAACATTACGCATGGCTGGGAGGGATGTGACGCCCTACATTCTACTTCTGCCACTTTCTGAAAGAAATCCAACGCGTGATGGAAGTGCATGAACAGAATAGAGGAGGAGCTATATTTTCCTGTCTGTCTATTTTCCTAGCAAATGGAGGGACTCTTTCACGGGGTGAAGCCCCAGGGACCTTCACCCACCCACACACAGAGCTTCCACAGAAAATTCATCATACAGACCCACAAAACAAAGCTAATCTTCAAAAAAAAAATGCTCTGGTGTTACTATGACTAGTGATCTCTCCCTTTTGAATTCTAATTCCCTCAACAACTTGGAATAAAGTGAAAAGCCATTGTTTATTTTCCTGTCGAAATAAAGGACGCTACTGTTTCTTTTTTTTTAACATAAGAAATTTAAATACCCGTACTTCACGATAGGTTGTTTCCCTTCATAAATGGTTTCAACATTTGGCCGCTATATAAACCTACATTTACTTATTAAACGCAGGATCGAATGAAGCTCCCAATACATTTAAACCCATTTCTGATGCAAATGTATTGACATTTGTATCAATATGAAAAATATCAGTACATTAAAACTGGGTCGTCAATAAAAAGTAAACGAGTTACATATTATTTACCCCCTTGTCGATTTAAAAGGAAATAATAATAACCATAACAAATGTTTTACCTTTTTTTAATCTCAGCAACCTTCTGTTATTCCATTGTGCACTGCGCTGCCGAATAGAATGTAAGGTATCGGTTAGAGCTTCATGACGCAGTGGGCAGAACCTTGGCGTTAGGCAATAAACAAGACAAATAATATGTCCCCTTACAACATTGAGGAAGTGGTTGGTTTGCACATAAACAACCAATTGAAAAAAAAACTCTAGCCTGTTCCTTATCTTCAATTTGGTTTTAAGTTGGTAAGGCGCTGTGTCTGCCTTTATGAAAAGACAGACAAGTGGTAGAAAGCACTTGAGACTGTACAGTATTGTTGTTTTTTGAATGTTGTTATTAAACTATCCCATGTGTTTCTTTCTTTCTGACTGGAAACTCCCAAGTTTCTGACAAATTAACGCAATACATTACATTACTTCCCCGTTGTTCTTGGTGCCACACGTAGGGGAAGAAGAATGTGAGTTAGCTAGATTCCATTGACATTCAACAATCTACATTCATAGCCGGTAACGTCACCATAGAAAACATCACAAACTGAAAAATGTCATATAACCACAAGCAGTTAGTAAGTACGAGATACTGCGGCAAGATAAACGTAAGGAGATCATATTTCCGGTAGAGTTTTTATTTGGGTCTGTTTATTCCCACAGCCCCGACTCCAACAGAGCACGCAGACCAGTGTATCTTGCAATGCTTCCTACAACAGTATTATAGTACTGTGTTTGGCATTGTAAAAACGTTTATTTTGTTTTACTTATGTATCTGTTTTGCAAATTAAATAGGTCTACGTGTCTGCAAATGCTTGTACTGCGTCGATTATGTCATCTAAATAGAAATTGCATCCTTGAAAACCATTGATGAAAGGCGTGTAAGTATTTCCACCTGCAGGGCATTCATTGACGACTGACTTGTTTTTGAAAGGATATTACATTTGTATCACACTCAGCAGACTGCAGCACATTTGAGTCAGTCAAACACAGTTTAACATGATTATTACATGGTTTAAAACCATTTTTAGAAGCATTATTGCTGGCCCTGGCTTATTACTGTTCTGCATATAGACTACTGTATACTAAATGCAATATTTTTTTTTTTTTAAATTAATGCTCATATATCACTTTAAATACTACAGCTACAGATTAAAGTTTCAATTTACAATTTCCTGGTACCTAATCACTTCCTGTGCCATCTACTCCAATGGTACAGCCATTATCAGACCATGTGACCTAGACTACACAAAGTGAGATCAGGCACCAGTAAGGAGCAGTTAAACAAACTCAAAACTCAGTGTATACAGCTTATTAAACAAACAACCAAGATATTTTATAATTTACAATGCATAAGTAAGACCTCACCTAGAATATTGTGTTCAGTTCTGGTCACCTTGTTACAAAAAGGATATTGCTGCTCTAGAAAGAGTGCAAAGAAGAGCAACCAGAATTATCCCGGGTTTAGAACATAAGAACATAAGAACATAAGAAAGTTTACAAACGAGAAGAGGCCATTCGGCCCATCTTACTCGTTTGGTTGTTAGTAGCTTATTGATCCCAGAATCTCATCAAGCAGCTTCTTGAAGGTTCCCAGGGTGTCAGCTTCAACAACATTACTGGGGAGTTGGTTCCAGACCCTCACAATTCTTTGTGTAAAAAAGTGCTTCCTATTTTCTGTTCTGAATGCCCCTTTATCTAATCTCCATTTGTGACCCCTGGTCCTTGTTTCTTTTTTCAGGTCAAAGAAGTCCCCTGGGTCGACATTGTCTATACCTTTTAGGATTTTGAATGTTTGAATGAGATCGCCGCGTAGTCTTCTTTGTTCAAGACTGAATAGATTCAATTCTTTTAGCCTGTCTGCATACGACATGCCTTTTAAACCCGGGATAATTCTGGTTGCTCTTCTTTGCACTCTTTCTAGAGCAGCAATATCATTTTTGTAATGAGGTGACCAGAACTGAACACAATATTCTAGGTGAGGTCTTACTAATGCATTGTAGAGTTTTAACATTACTTCCCTTGATTTAAATTCAACACTTCTCACAATATATCTAAGCATCTTGTTAGCCTTTTTTATAGCTTCCCCACATTGTCTAGATGAAGACATTTCTGAGTCAACATAAACTCCTAGGTCTTTTTCATAGTTCCCTTCTTCAATTTCACTATCTCCCATGTGATATTTATAATGCACATTTTTATTGCCCGCATGCAATACTTTACACTTTTCTGTATTAAATTTCATTTGCCATCTGTCTGCCCAATTTTGAATGCCGTCTAGATCATTTTGAATGACCTTTGCTGCTGCAACAGTGTTTGCCACTCCTCCTATTTTTGTGTCGTCTGCAAATTTAACAAGTTTGCTTACTATACCAGAATCTAAATCATTAATGTAGATTAGGAATAGCAGAGGACCTAATACTGATCCCTGTGGTATACCACTGGTTACCTCACTCCATTTTGAGGTTTCTCCTCTAATCAGTACTTTCTGTTTTCTACCTGTTAAGCACTCCCTAATCCATGTGCATGCATTTCCTTGAATCCCTACTGCATTCAGTTTGAGAATTAATCTTTTATGCGGGACTTTGTCAAAAGCTTTCTGGAAATCTAAATAAACCATGTCGTATGCTTTGCAGTTATCCATTTTCAATGTTACATCCTCAAAAAAGTCAAGTAGGTTAGTTAGACACGATCTCCCTTTCCTAAAACCATGCTGGCTGTCTCCCAGGATATTGTTACCATATAGATAATTTTCCATTTTGGATCTTATTATAGTTTCCATAAGTTTACATATAATAGAAGTCAGGCTTATTGGTCTGTAGTTACCTGGTTCGGTTTTGTCTCCCTTTTTGTGGATCGGTATTACGTTTGCTATTTTCCAGTCTGTCGGTACAACCCCTGTGTCAAGAGACTGTTGCATGATCTTGGTTAGCGGTTTGTAAATAACTTCTTTCATTTCTTTGAGTACTATTGGGAGGATCTCATCCGCCCAGGGGATTTGTTTATTTTAAGAGCTCCTAGTCCCTTTAACACTTCTGCCTCTGTTATGCTAAAGTTATTTAAAATTGGATAGGAACAGGTCGACATGTGGGGCATGTTGTCCGTGTCCTCCTTTGTAAAACCTGTGAAAAGTAATCATTTAATATATTTGCTATTTTTTTTTCTTCATCTATGATTTTGCCATTTGTGTCTCTTAGACATTTGACCTCCTCTTTGAATGTTCTCTTGCTGTTATAATATTGGAAAAATATTTTGGAATTGGTTTTAGCCCCCTTAGCAATATTGATTTCTATCTCTCTCTTGGCCTTTCTAACTATCTTTTTGACTTGTGTTTGCAGTTCCAAGTACTCTTTCTGCGTACTTTGTTTTTGGTCCCTTTTAAACGCTCTGTGAAGTGCCTTTTTTCGCTGAATATTTTTTTTAATTGATCTATTAAACCATTTTGGCCATTTTGTTTTAGATTTAGATTTGTCTACTTTTGGGATGTAATCGTTTTGTGCCTCTAGTACTACATTTTTAAAAAACAGCCATCCTTTTTCTGTGGATGTTTTCTCTATTTTACTCCAATCTACTTCTGTTAGTCTCTGTTTCATACCTTCATAGTTTGCTTTTCTAAAATTGTAAACCTTAGCTTTAGTCATTACTTTTGGGGTTTTAAAAAATATTTCAAATGAGACCATGTTGTGGTCTGAGTTTGCCAATGGCTCTCTGACCTCTGTTTTAGTTTAAAAGGCATGTCGTATGCAGACAGGCTAAAATAATTGAATCTATTCAGTCTTGAACAAAGAAGACTAAGCGGTGATCTGATTCAAGCATTCAAAATCCTAAAAGGTATAGATAATGTCAACCCCGGGGACTTTTTTGACCTGAAAAAACAAACAAGGACCAGGGGTCACAAATGGAGATTAGATAAAGGGGCATTCAGAACAGAAAATAGGAGGCACTTTTTTACACAGAGAATTGTGAGGGTATGGAACTAACTCCCCAGTAATATTGTTGAAACTGACACCCTGGGATCCTTCAAGAAGCTGCTTGATGAGATTCTGGGATCAATAAGCTACTAACAACCAAACGAGCAAGATGGGCTGAATGGCCTCCTCTCGTTTGTAAACTTTCTTATGTTCTTATGTTCTTATAATTTACTAACATAGGTGAGGCTCGACTGACAGTATTCTCATAAAAATATAAACTGTTACACATAATCTCACTGGCTTTTAAATTACAGCATGTTATGTCTTTCTTGTTTCAATTTTTGATGTAATACATGTAATGCCCACCTTCATGTGTGGTCAAGTTATGCTGAACCGCCTATACCATTTCAACTCTTAAGCTCTTAAATTAATTTAGTAAATACATCAGCTATGTTTGTCCAACAGTCGCAGTTATGAAAAACTAACACTGCTACACAAGATAACGACTTCAAAGACGTCACCCCACAGCGGTTTCCAAGGTAAAAGGCAGCCTTCCCAACACAGAACAGCAAACAGTTTCATCTGTTAGTGACTCCAATGAAAATAACATCTGATCAAAGAGATCAAAGGTCTGTCTATTTTCGGACTGAAAGTACTTCTCAGTCACTTCTGGGGGTTTGTTATGAAAGGTTACTGATGAAAACCGTTCAAAGAGCTCAGTGTTTTTTTTTTGTTTTTTGTTTTTCTGGCTAGTTACTATCCTTAAAACACAGTTATTGCTGGTTGCTTGCGAAGACTGCTGGAGATTATGGAACTTCTTTCCAACACATACACACTATACATGTTTCTCATTAGCTGCATCTTTCCTAAACAAGGATATTTGAAATAAGCATATCAAACAGGCTGCTTTCAAGTTAAAAAAAAAAAAAAAAACATTATAGCTTTTAGTCCTTTCATTCCCTACCAATACTATTCAAACAAGTTTGGTGGTCAGGTTGCAGTAGAAACATTAATCTGCCGGGAAATTGAATGGGAGTACATTCCAAGCATTCCACCACAGATATAAGACATGTACCGCGTTTTAACGCGTACCACAAAATAACACCACACCGGTAGTTATTTTTGTGCAATAAGCAGGACAGCTATAGGCGTAATCTCGTGAGACCTTACAGTGCTGGACACTCTGATTTGCCGAAACCTTCCTGCGGTGGAGCGTGTCCCGCTTTGGGCGAACAGTTTCACACGTTGAAACAGTCATAGCGGCGAGGCTAAACTTTTGCATGTAACTGCCGCGCCCCGCAGCTACAGTTAGGTCCAAAAGTTTAGCGTCAACTCGAATTTTAGGATTTAGACATAATTTAGAAAGAAAAAAAAAATACATGAACTTAATTTAGATCTTTTATTTAACATGTAATCAAAGAAACTACAAAATGATATCGCAAAAGTCTACCTTATCTAAAATCATAATAGTACATGGTTTCATTTCAGATTTAGTAACACATTTTTTTTTAAATTTTTTGTCAGTTTTTCGTTAAGTATATGAAAAGCTATAAAGCGGAGTATGTAATTCAATATGTTAACATAGCATTATTAATCATGTATCATTCGACTTTATGAAGCAAAATTAGTTAATTCTAGTGTAATGCAAAACCTTTGACCATAGATGTACTGCAGATTTTTATTAGATAAATTACAACTGTACTTGCAGTACTGGAAAAATACAATTAACGTAGCCTCGATTTACGATGAGCTATACTGTATAGCGAGATTTTATTTTAATATATTTTGCACATAATAATATTACTAATGTTATAGTTTATTACATCTGATATAAATACTGCTTGGAACTTTATGACTAGAAAAAAAAAAATCCCCAAATCGCTGTCAGCCATAATGCTAGAACAGAAAAACAGAACAAACTGATTTTGTGAAAAGACTAAAACCTGTTCCTGCTCCACATCGAACAAGCTGATGTGTCCGAGTCTGTTCGCCTTATGTTATTCCACAATGTTGTTCCATACTCTGTGTTTGAAAAGAAAACGTGTTTTGATACTTTTGTCGTTCCGTAAGGGGAGCTTTGAGCACCTGCGCAGTGTTCTTTCGGGTGACAGCAGCAATGGCGGCTTCCTTGTGGATGTGCAGGTTGAGGCCGAGGGCACTGACAGGACCACTGAAGAGCATCGATAATTTGTGTTTCAAGTCCCAGAGTAAGCACAACACGAGCAGCGTCGCAGTCAAGAGTGAGATCGCTCAAAGAAAAGACCAAACAGGTAGAGATGAATATAATATAGCGGCGTTACATGCCTCCTGTGTGTTGTTTTTGCATAACAGTGTATAACTGTTGGATAATAACATACTTCTTAACTGAGCCAAGTTCACAGTTTCGATTGATTCACAGTTGGCGAACATACAATTTGCAAACAGTACAGTCAAAAGTATATTGTTTAGTTCGTAATCTCTGCAACACACACACACACACACACACACACACACACACACACACACACACACACACACACACAGCTTGCCACACCATCGCACTATGAATGATGCCTGTAATTAAAAACCTACATAAATCACGATGCTGAAGTTGGCTAATTATTCGGCAGCTTCTTATTCTGCCAGCTTCTTGTTCGAATTCCAGCTTATTTGCATACAGCAAATGGAACGCAAATTGAATAAGTGACTGGGGTTTTTCAGGGGTTAAATCGCATTGGACCACTTATTTAAATGTTGATTCTCACAGAGGGGGAATCCTTATACGTCCACCGTGCGTATTTAACCCGGCCCAAAACTGATTTTGATACGAAAACAGCGGGCAACCATGGCACAGATAGCAAGTTGAATAAGTAACTGGGGTATTTAAGGGGTTAAATCGCATTGGACCACTTATTTCAAAGTTGATTCTCATAGAGCGGGAACCCCTCTACGACCCCCATGTGTATTTATCCCGGCCCAAAACAAATTTTGATACGAAAACTGCGGGCAACCATGGCACAGATAGCAAGTTGGCATGTTATACAAAAACACAAATTGAATAAGTAGCTGGGGTATTTCGGGGCTTATAGCGCTCTGGGCCACTTATTTCAAAGTTGATTCTCACAGAGGGGGATCGCCTCTGTGCCACTCATGGGTATTTACCCCAGCCCAAAATGGGTTTTGATACAAAAACAACGGGCAAACATGGCACAGATGGCGCATTCCCGCTTCTTATTAGCATACAGCAAATGTAAGTTGCTGTCGATCTGCGCTGTGTGCTGAAGTCAACCAATATTTAGTCTGTGTTCTGCATTTCTGCATTCTGCTGTTTTTATCTTTCACATATGTATGTTTGATTTTTATAATTTTACATTTAGATTTGATTAGTGCACATTTGATATATTATTGATTTAACTCATTGCTATTGATTTATCATTTTTTAGTAGCTTCTTCACCCCGTTCACCTTTTATGCCTCATTGGATATTGACTATAATTAATAGTTTTACGCATTGAATATGGCACAAGTCTCGTGCAAACTGGATGGCCATCCTGGGGGTTTGTGTCTGTCTGTCAGTCTTTTATTGTGGCTTTGTTTGTGCAGGAGTGGGAACACATGTAGTGTTTGGAATGGAGAGTAACAGAGAGAAGTGAAACAAGCCTGTACATGGACTGTCCTGATGATAAGTATTTGGCTGGCGTACAGTGTGTATGTTTAAACAATGAGAGTGAGTGAATTAAGAGTTTTAGCTTGTCGGTAGCTGATTAGAGCCTATGGTATGGAAAGCAAAGAGATTGTTTGTCATACAGATATTTTCCCTTGCTCTGAAGTTACCTTCCCTGCACAGACAACGTGTCAAGTGTTTGTGGGTTTTTTTGCAATGTTTTGTTTTATCCTGTATTTTAAGCCTGGTTAACAAACAGTACCTTTCCTAAATGCACTCAGCACTTTTTAAAAGTGCAGTATTGCAGTTTGCACTGTGGCGTTTTGATAAATCTTCATTATGATGAAAGGTCTAATTGACCACTTGTATGTTTTAACAGTTTGTTGTTGCCACTTTTAACCGTGCAGTCCAATACAAACGTTCTCATTGCTTTTATATGTATCTTTAGACTCGTTTTTTTTCTCTTGGTGACATTGTTTCCCGTATTTTAATTATGTATCCGAATAAAAAGAACCTCATCGTTTATCTAATATTCTGTGCTTATCGCACTGAACTGGTGTAGTCGCGCTACATGTTAAAAATATAACCCTGTGTTTTGTAGCCACTATGACCGAGCGGGTGTTACAGAAGGGCAGGAAGGCAGGGGCTGAAGCCAGTTACTTATTCAATTTGCGTTATTGGCCAACTTTCTATCTGTTCCATGTTTGCCCGCTGTTTTTGTATCAAGATCCGTTTTGGGCCAGGATAAATACATATGTTTGACATAGAGGGGTTCCCCCTCTGTGAGAATCAGCTTTGAAATAAGTGGCCCAGAGCAATTTTAACCACCGAAATACCCTAGTTACTTATTCAATTTGTGTTACATTTGCTGTATGCGAATAAGAAGCTGGAATGCAAATAAGAAGCAGGCGAATAAGTAGCCAACTTCAGCATCGTACTTAAATCATGGTTGTCAGGCTGGCTCTTGAGTAATATAATGTATAAGCGATATTCAGACTTGATAATAAAGATCTATAAACCCCTACAAAAGACACTTCTGTAACTTGCACGCTTATAAATGTCTTGTACCTGTATAATTAGTGGATTTGTCTTTGCATTTTGTTTCCATTGGGAGTCAAATTAATAATTTAAGCTAAAGTGTTAAACAAAAATATAATGCTGCATTAGAAGGTGAAAGTAGCTTTATTTATTCCATTGTAACTTTTAAACAAACAAACTTTTGTTTGAACTAATTGTTGTCACACCTTTATCTAGATACCATTGCTGAAAGAAAACCCTTTTATGTGCTGCAAGAAGAAAGGCTTGAGCAAGCAGAAAGATCAGTTCTTATTAATTGTCCCCCAAAAACCAATGAGAAGAAGTTTCTCAAACATTTGTCAAGCCATGGAGAAATCAATACCTGCTTCTTCTATGAAAGCTTTGTAAGTACTAATGTGGACTCTGATCTAGTAATTGATAGTTACATTTAACCCTATATGGAGGTATTGTATTGTATGTTTTAAATGTATGTATCAGATACCAGTTATTATTTGAAACGGTTTGATAGTAGGACAGAAATGGATAATGTATGATTGAATGAAGACCTCACATTTTAATATCAGCAAATAGCAGTAGTTGCCAGGAGCTTGACAGTACGGTAATGTCTCAGATTTTAACAAAACTCATTACCCTCTCAATTTCAAATTGCACCTTTATTGGACCAGACCAGTTTTGATCAGATGCCCAGACATTCAAACTGTCTTAGGATCTATTTGAGACAGAGACTTGATTTTTTTCCCCTCTCCTTTCTCTCCTTCTCTTCTGAACCACTGGTCCAATGATACTGCAAATTAGAAACATATTGGCTTTCTAATAAAGACACTGATCAGGTAATGAGTTTTGTTAAACTTGTTGTGTTGAAATGACCCTTGGGTGTCTTGGTTTGTCACAGAATCACCCCATCTATCAAGCCTTTTGAAGTAAAACTTTCTGGCATGTACAAAATTATGAATCCGCTTTTTAAAGGATACATCACTCTGCTACATAGAAACAAAAATATTGGAGGTCGAAATAAAAAACAAGAACCAGTACAAGAGTTTATCTGTTGCATTGACTGAATACTTGGAGGGTATATCAATCACTGATGCAGGATTTGTTGAGCAACCTTAACTTCGACCTCCCATCTATAATAGCTGTCTGGGAATCTTTGAGGTTTTTCTCAATACCTCAATGTCTCAAAAACAGCTGAATTAATGTCTCTCAAACGGTATTGTCTGATGACCAATATGTTAAAGCTGGCTGGTGGCCATCTTTGGCATTTTATGCAGCAGGTTCATCATTATCTACCCTAATACTGATTAATATTGTGCCGTACCATTTTTCATCCTGGAGGTAATGGGAAGTAATAACCTTGGGAAAAACCAGAAAATATATAAATACTGCCAATTATCTCTTGATGAAAAGTGCTAATTAAGAGATGTGTTATATATTTTTAAATGACATACTTACAGTAATATCCTTTTTGTATTTCATAGTTATATACTATTTTGTATGTTATAAAAAATACATTAAATAAAACCAGGCTTTCTGTGGAGGTACATTCTGATTCAGGAAAACAAGGTAATGACTTAGCCTTTAAAAAGCACAACATGACAACCCACACTTTTGTGGTTACACAGAGCATTATGTAAATTGTCAGAATGCTAACTATTATGACAGACACATCTACAGTCACCTTTTAAATGACAGTGTAAGTGTGGTCTAACACTTGTATTACAGTAACAGTTTGTATCTGCACTCCTAACCCGTGCATAGTAAATGAAACCTTCCATCAGGTTTTCCTTTATAAACACATGCAGATGGTGACAATACCTGCAGGTGGAATCCTGTTGTTCTTCTGTAAAAATTCCTCAAACATTTTATTTTAAACAACAAGATGGATCACAAAATAAAATGTTAATTCATTTAAATAATTATTGCTGTTCACCGTCTTGCAAGCATTGCATTTTTACACCTTTTTTTCAATCTTACTTTTAGGGTACTTATGCTTTAGTGGAGTTTTCAAAGAAAGAAAGTATAGCATCTCTTCAAGATGGGACCATCATCCCAAGCATTCAGCATGAAGCTACTGTGCCATTCAAGTCTAGACTTGTCTCTTTAAAACTGAACAATCCAGGTGACCTATCAAGTGTCCCTTCATCTATTCAGTGCCTAAGACAATCTGCCATTCCTATCAATGAACTTGTTCAGAGGCTTTCTGGCGCTGACACGGTAAGAACACTTACTTTTACTTTCTTGTTTAGGTGTTTAATCAGCAGTAGACCAAATGGCCACCAGAACTCTTGTAAGATATATTAATAGATGATTATCGGCACATACTCATTGAAAACAAATTGTTGTAAGGAATTTAAGGGCCATATCTCCAGTCTTTAACTCCTATTCTTGAACGGATGTTAACGAAATGAGAAACAAAACACCTTGAGAGTGCGTGAGGGCCTGTGTGAATGAACACTTATGACACTCTCTGTGTGCTAGCCTGCTAGCTTTGGCATCATATAGCTGACGCACAAGAGCTAATAGTTAGCCAATAGAATCCCTGGCTAACTATTATCAGTATTTAACTGTAAATAATCGTTTCAAAGCTGAGGTGTTCACTGGAGGTCAAGAAGCACTATTACTGGCTTATTCAAGCACATTAAACTGTGCACCAATCCTCTGCTTATTAAGTTACTTTTACAATAGTAAACAATTATTTCTGTGACATTTTTTCCTTTCCATGGCTTTTAATACAAAATTAGAGCTACCAGCAACAGGACAAGGTATATCATATGCTGTATTTTGTGAACACATCAATGGGTTAGAGAATCTTTAGTTTAGCTCGGGAATGAATAATGCCAGAACTGTTCCCATATCAAGCTTATTTTGTCTTTTCTTTTAAATCTTAGATAGATCAACAGCTGTATACCCTAACTGAAACATACCAGTTGACTGAAGACAATGTTCGCCTCCGTTTCTTGGTGTGTTCCTTACTGAAAGACATTGCAGCTGCCTATTTTCCTGAATGCACTGTGAAGCTATTTGGCTCATCAGTAAATGGCTTTGGGAAGCTAGGTTGTGACTTGGATATGTTTCTAGACTTGGATGGTATCAGTGGAAGGAAATCAAAAAAGGTACAGTCAGTATCCTAATATAATGGCGGGGTAGGCCGGTGGGTATGACTTAACATTTGTACAATTCATGTTGAATTCATGTTGATTCATACAGGAAACTGAGTACAGAGCAATCCAGTTTCCTTTATGAGCAAATGTTCTTGATACAAAGTAGGTTATAATAAACTGACCAATATATTCCCAGAATGATGTGGTGAAACTGCTACAACATTAAAGCTATACAGTCATGTCCATGTTAACAAAATCAATAAATACATACAAAAAAATATTTTAAATCATTCACTTTTGAAAATATATTTTGATATTAATTATATTCTAGGCTGAGTATACAGTGAAACAAATTTAACACATTCTGTAGTCTTGTTAAAATTGCTGCTTGTTGGTTGTCGGTGCATCTCTGGGTTTATCATCATAATTTCATCATGAATTGCTGAATTAAAGCAAAATATATTTTTTAAGACGCTACAGTTTAATGTAATAATTCTTAAAGCAGGTTAAAAAGAAATTCTGTTTGGTGTCCATTTTGCACTTGTCACTTTCCCTTACAGATGTGTACCCAGCTGTGAATCCACTTTGCAGTACAAATACTCAAAGCCCATTATGCAGTTTGGGTCTACTTTTGAAGTCCTTGAGTAAATTCACAGCATAAAGAATAAATCACCTTTTAAGAGGAAAGTGACTCTACATGCAGGTCTGAGTTTAGGTCACTGACCTGGTTTACAAATGCCAATGTACTGTAATTGCCTTTTAATTCACGGGGCGTCTGTCGGGACTATAGTGTAGTACAGAGAAGGCAGAAAGGAGGTGTTCGTGCGACAGTAACGGGCGAAGGGACCTGACTTTAAAGAAGTGGACTGCGGCCCAAACTTCTGAACAGACTGTGGTCTGGATAGAAAAGAGATCCCCCACCAGAGAGCCGTCCTCTGCGGAGGAGAGGGCTTGGTCTTGAAGGCTGCGGCCCCGGGGATCTGAAAACATAAGAAACACTGCTGCGACAGAGCCGCCTCGCCGGGCGAGAATAGGTCTCGCGGAGACCTGAAAGGAAATAATAGTAAAAGGGTTCCCTGACCGATTTGGTGCTGCCTTCGAATGAGGTCGGGGAAGGGAGGTTCACTTACCCCCCAGAGGGAACTGATGCAAAGGCACATACGAAAGGAGGAGGAGGAGGAGGAGGAGGAAAACGAAAAACCCTAAAAAGCTAACCTCTAAATTGGAAAGTAGGAAGAGAGATTGCACCTTGAGACTATATACAGAGAGTCAGAAACTTAACATGTAAAAAAAACAAGAAGCTGCTCCTTTTAAATAGAGCTTTAAAACATATTTGTAAACAGTTTCCAGTATTTTTTATGGTGTAAACTTCATTGTATGTTATACTATTCATAGATGTTACGATGGCATTTGTACTTATCAGGGGTGTGCAATTCATATCGCCCAATGCCCGGGACGACAAGATCGTTGGACAAATAGTTTTTATTTATTTTTCCTATGTTCGTTCTGTTGCTAGAAAGGCACTCTGGGTATATTTCTAGAGCCACGCAAGTTTCTGAAAACTGAATTGCGGAAGTCTATCACATACACAAACATTTTAAAAAGTGTTTACGTCCCGCCCTTATCATTTCTGATTGGCTAGCTGATCTTCTATGGGTTACAAAGAAACCCAGAAACAGCTGCCAAGAGAGCCTCTGGCAAGGCGCAGACTAATCTTTTAAACTTAAGGTATTATTTATGTTTTTTGTAAATTAGCAAATAAGTGATAATGCTTTCTTAGTACATTTAAATGCAGCAATCTAGTAAAGTTCCAAAAAAAAAAAAAATCACCATAGTCTCTGAGGTATTACTATTAGCGGATTAGAAACTTTGTGGTAAAGCGTGTACTTTGTTGGGATGTTTAAAAAAAAAACTTAGTTTACTGTTTAGAAGCATTTCAAGACAAACACTCCCTTGCAAAAAAATTTGATTTTTTTTTTTCTTTCAATTTTAGTGTTGCTAACCTAGTTTGCCATTTACCATGCTATATTTAAAAATAAAATCACTTTTTTTTTTTTACTAGATTTGAACAGAAGCGATATTAGTTATTTATTGGACAAGCACAATCCATCGATTTGTGAAATGATTAAAACATGAAGATTGACAGATATGTTTATGATAGAAATTAAATGCTTATATATGAGATCTGTACAATATTATTATATTATTATTATTATTTTTAAATAAAATACAGACTGCAAATCTCAATGCAATGTGTATGTATTAATTCATGTATGTATTTATTTTTCATTGAGATTAGTGCAGGGAAAGAATGTTGTTTATATTTGAATAACTCCAAGTATTGCTTATTATAGTAGTACTTTTAGTATGTTACTAAAATTTACTAGCAAATGTTTTCCAAACTGCACTGAAAGGAACATTATAAATTATTGAGGTGAGGTCGGGTCACTGGGAACCTTTTGTGTATTTTGAAGAATTTAGTGAACCAGGCAAGCTGCAAGGCTAGATCCCCTGTTAATCACTGATTGATTGATTGATTATGTTCACTGTTAAATAAAACCACAATCCTACTCTACTTTTTTGTCCCTTGGACAAGAAGGTTTTTTTCAAAAATTGCACACCCTTGATTTCTAAGTTAATCTTTTTGAAATTCTGAGAAATGCTTACCCCAACTGACTTACAGCACCCCGCCCCATCCTTACATGGAAACATAACCTTCAAACACAATTGCTGATGCGGATTGTTTTTTTTTTCAGTTCTGCTTTTTATGACTGTTTTGCAATTGCATTTTTTATTCATGTTTTCAATGATGCACGTTTATAAATTTTATTTTTTTTAAAAAAGCTTAGCATGAGGCTACTTTTAAGTTTCATTACATGTCACTTTATAGCCTTGAATACAGTAGCTAGTTATGTTTTAGGCAGCAGACATATTATATTATTGGTTAATCACATCAATATGATTATTCGTCTTGATTCAGGTATTTTGCTTTCACAGTGCAATGCATGTTTTCATGAGACCAGTCTCCAAGGGGGAAGTTTTCTTCTTTTCAGAGAAGTGTTTTTAGCCTTGATAACAGCTGCATTTCCGTATGATTTCTTGTCTTTACAAAGTAACCCAACAGTGGTAGAAAAATCACCTGCTAGTCTTTACACTCACAGGTAACCACTTCCCTTACACATTGTCCTTTGCACAAAATGTTTCAAGTTAGTGCAGCCACAAATCATGCAAAATGGGTCCATCCTGTGTAATAAATCTAAAATGTAATAAAGGCTCATGTGTTAAATATGAGGTGCAGAGAGAGTTTATTCATGGTTCTGCTTTGGAAGCTCAGAGATTCTATTGGCTAACTATTAGTTCTTCTGCGTCAGCTATATGATGCCAAAGCTAACAGGCTAGCATAGAGGTGGTTTACCCCTGGTTTGCATTAAGCAATTAGCTGCTGTGCCTGTGAGGTACAAAACATTTCTATGAGATTGCAAATATCATGCTGTGAACCTGTTGTGTAATAAAGCATTACATTTAGTTTTCTTCGTGGCTCAATTTATTATTTATTTATAAAATGGTTATGATACTGGGTTATATCTACAGCAGATGATGCAACTAGATTACCTATAATAAGTCTGAAATAGTCTGGAAAGCCTATGAGTGTTGTACAGTTACATTTGCGCAAGGATATCCCAGTGTGTGGGCACCTTTTACTGTAGTTCCTAAAGGTTATTATTATTATAATACATGATAAACCATTTAGGTTAACAGTCTTATCGTTCAGTAGTTAAGTTGCTGCTCGCCACGTTCAGTCGTCTGACATCAGCTTTTCAATAGTAATTCTGTTACTACCAGTACATGTACACAAGAAAACGATCTTGCTACCAAAACCAACCCTTTTTATTATTCCACCATGTATTAGTGTCTCTGGCTAAGAGAACACCCCTCGGGAAGCAAGCAAAGTGTTCTTATAGCTGAAGTGTTTGCACAATATGAAGCAATAAGTAAGTAAATACATTTACTTACTTAGTGTATTACGAGTAATGACGCACGTGCATCAACATATGAAATGAGCTGTAAAACGTAAAGTAAAACGTGTATGATAATAAACTACAATCATAAAGTAACAGACAAACTAATGTTAATAAAACTAAAGCAAAACAACACGGTCAATAATCGCTATGTACTATGAAATTAGCTGGCAGGTGTGTTTCGGGCACAATGGCAGAGGCAAAAATAATGGGCGTTACTTAGGGTTAACTTAACGTTAATAAACTAAATTAGCACAGCACCCCTACACGTGTTACAAAATGCAGAAGCAATATACAAGACATGCACGTTATTTGACAGAATGGTGAAGCAACTCACCAGAACGGGAAACACCAAATTGCTCGGCGACTTGTGTCTGATTCTGGTTTTTTTCAAGAGCTCGAACAATTTCAGACTTTGTATAGCAAGAGAAACAGCGGCGCATTTTGCCGTTTGTTTACATGCCATTTTGTAGTGATGCGGTGCACTCGTGGAAATCATGCAAAACAATTCAGTGATGTGATGGCGGTTCTGGAAAGATTTTGTAAACCAATTAGATGACAAGTCGCTTTTTTACAAAACAGTACTGTATCCATTGGGAATGAACGATGTCAAAGCCAAGAAGGTGTTCTTTTAAGCGATGTTTCTGTTCCTTTAGCCGGAGCATTTACAATGGGTAAACATCTTTTTCATCACAAGGATTTTCCCTTAGGCAAAGTGTTCTCTTAGGAGGTATTCCTATATGTGGAGACTACTGTATAATAAATTAAATACACCACCACATATAAGGCTGTAATTCCATCTGGGGTTTCTGGTGATATTACTAAATCACTCAAGCTAGTGCTCTTGTGGTTTATATGTCACCAGAAAACTTTGAAGGAATTACAGGCTTATTATGTTCCTTGTGTGTACATTGTTATTATTATGATTATTGGGAACATGTAGTTGGATCATCTGGTATAGAAATAATCCACTGTCTCATTCAATTTTCTTCAATAGAGTGTTGCACAAGTATTAAATGCGGGAGGGTTTTTTAAAGTCAGACAGATGTTAAATTAATCTATCTCATGTTTGTTTGTTTTTTCCTTTAATGTTGGCTCTTTTTATATTAATATTTAGAGCTATGTTTATCCAGCCCAGACTCAGCATCTACTGTAATTCATTCAGTCCTTGTATTTGCTGATTGTGTCCACGTGCATATCCCTTGGAGCCCTGGGCCACAAACATGGTCATATTTTTCTATACTAAGTATCTCTAGATAACCACTATCTGCTGCCCTTCATTGGCTTGTCTATCATCAGAGATTACTGTATATTTTGGAACTCGTTTTAAGCAATTTTGAGTAATCTATGTGAATTTGTAACAAGATGCTGCTCTACCAATATATTAAAATATATTGCCAGCATCATGCTATATTGATGGGATCAGCACAGCTTGTTACACTTGGGGATTTCTTGTTTTTTGATTGACATTTTACACCAAAAGGGCATTCATTCAAATGAGGAACAACCTTTTAACATTTACAGAAAAGCAGGTGTTGTTGCCAACATGTGCAATGAAAAATGAATGCGTTTTTATTCACCAGTGACTGGTATCTTTTTTTTTTTTTTCCTAATTTCTTATGGTAGTCTACGTTAACGGAAGAGCTTTGGTTAACCAAAATGAGCAGTTCCTGTTCTTTACACCACTTACAAACATACAAACAGGATGCACGTTGTTTAGAGGGAAGTTTTTATTGTTTTCTGTTTGTGTGTGATAGATTTATTTTATTTATTTATTTAAATAAACAGTTACAAACCAAAAGCTGTTTGTGACGGCCAAGAAAACCTATCGGTGTGTTACAGTTACAAGTGAAAGGATACCATTGTGTGTGGGCAGCAAGTGTCATCTTTTACTGCAGCTTGGAAAGGTCCCCTTGACTTCCATATTCACTAGTATGGCACGTTGTGTAAGCAAAATGTCTCATTTGTATTGATGAAGGAATTCCCCCATCTTCCCACACAGTTTGTTCAACCCTTTCATTATGTGGGAGTTAGTTCTCCTTTATGGAACAGTCTATCCGATAAACATGAAAATGCCTTTTCACTGAATACAGTCAGAATTGTACAATGCAAGTACAGTTTCAGAACCTGTAATGCTAATCTCAATTTCTCCTAGGGCAATGCATTTTCAAACATGATTGACCATTTGAAAATTATTTCCCTTGCTTACACATTAGGAATCTCAGTGGTCCTAGAATGCCCAGTTTGGACTGGGCAATGGTTGTAGTTGTGTCTTTGTTACTTATCTAATGATTAAACTACAGATGATAAGTGTCGGTTTGTCCAGTTATTTTATAGGCAACCTGTTCAGACAATCGCACACTACTTGAAACTGCAGGTACAGGAAAGGTATACAGTTGATTATGCACCCAGGAAGAAGTTCTTCAAAGGTTGTTAATAAAATCGTTAGACATTTTTTAATGGAATGCGAATATGCAGAGTTCTAGACCTACTGCAACATTTTCTTTCACTTCTTTGAGAAGCTTTTAAGTTGTTTGTTTTGATTGTTTGGCCCTATTTCATTACCCACAAGCTTTAGCTGTCCAGAGGCCCTGGTTTCACAAGTAAAACGAGTCTGGTGGTAAAACACAAAACCACCACACAATTTAGCACAATTGTCAATCTCTACTTGAAGCCCAAATTTGAATGGCAGACAGATTGAGGTCAGGATTGATGTGAGGATGCAGAGCTGTGCTGAAGCTCTCCAAGTGGTTGTAACGTCCCCTTTCATGAGCATTCACAAATACATTGTTACTGAAATATTTTTTAAATAAAGCATTTGTGAATAATCAAAAGATGATGTTTACTTTTATATTTTAACTAACAGGTTTGAGACAGCCATACCTCTATGCAGTAATTCCCTTCAGCGACACCATGCAAACGTGCTTTGTGTCTTTTCTTAGACAACGGGTCCCTTTACCCTGGAATACCAGATGAAGAGAGTGTCTTCAGAGAGGGCAGCCACTCAGAAAATCCTGTCTGTGATCGGGGAATGCATCGACCAGTTTGGCCCGGGCTGCGTGGGAGTGCAGAAGATCCTGAACGCACGCTGCCCTCTGGTGCGATTCGCTCATCAGCCCTCTGGATTCCAGTGCGACCTCACTGCCAATAACAGGTACGCCATGCCAACCGAGAGAAGAGTAGAAACCAGCTCTGTCAACCCTTCTGGAGTCAAACTGCATCGACGTAGAGCAGGCAATGAACCTGTGTTCACTAGTGCACAATGGCAGAAACCATGCTGAAGTCGCTGGGTAATTTGTAGATTTATTTAAAAACTGACATGCAGGGTGATGGTGGAAAAGACAATTGAAGCAATCCATGTGAATGGATTACACAACAAAATATTATTATTATTATTATTATTATTATTAATAATAATAATAATAATAATAATAATAATAATAATAATAATAATAATAAATAAGGTTGATCTTCCAAGAAAAGTGGTTGATCACATTTTACACTCCGACAAGTATTATGGAGGTTTGGTATCAGAATCTGTGGTCCTAATTTCTACAAGGGCAATTCATTTACAAAAAAAATTGTCAAGGTATCAAATCCATCCAAGCAGTATTTTTGGTACTTAGTCAGAACAAAAACTTGTTAACTATTATTCAGTCGTAGACCAAACTTTAAACATGTTTTTCAGCTGTAGGTTTCAAATAAAGTGAATTCAGTTTATTATTATTATTATTGTTTATTTCTTAGCAGACTTACAATTGTTACAAGATATCACATTATTTTTACACACAATTACATAATTTTTACACATTATTTTTACATGAAATTATCTGTTTATACAGTTGGGTTTTTACTGGAGCAATCTAGGTAAAGGACCTTGCTCAAGGGTACAGCAGGAGTCCCCCACCTGGGATTGAACCCACGACCCTCCGGTCAAGAGTCCAGAGCCCTAACCACTACTCCACACTGCTGCCCTCAGTTTAGTACTTGTACTGATGGCTTCAGTTGATACTGTTAAAGGGTTTAAGACCTCAGTCAGTTTCAGTGATGACATTTCTATTTTAATTACAACAGTGTGTGGTGGACTGCAGTCAAATATTGCCCAACTGACTTGCATGGATGTTTGAGATGTGTTGCCCCCTGCTGATGAAAAATGAGAAATGCAGTTTAGCACAGAAGTTGATCTTAAACAGCTTGTTTTTTTTTTGTTTGTTTTTTTTAAAAGAGCATTTTAGAGCACTGGGGAAAGATTTTGAATTGCATCAGCCTCTTACTGTACCAATGGCTGTACTAGGACAACCCCCCAAAACAGGTGGTTAATGCAAACCAGGGGGTTGGGGGGTTCCTAATCATGATTTCTTACAAGATTAATCTTATTACGAAACAAAAGAATATTCTGATTGTGAATGATGCAGTTTGCAAGAAACAAGTCAAATAGAGAAACATTGTGGCTAGTGCCTTTAGTGTGTTCTGGTGAATTATTTGAATGTTTGTAACTGAAGTTGAGAGACACGTCAGGGGAATAAGGCTGCTGTCTTGCAGATTTACAGGAAGAGAGTCTGAGCTTTTCTGACTCTCTCTGTCTTTCAGCTGACAGCACTCTTATTCCCTCAAGAATGTCCTTTTACTTCTGCTACTTGTACATTATAAATCAATTAGCTGTAGTGGCGGCTTGAGGTTACTTTAATCTTCAACTAAACTGTCTAAGAGCAGAACGACAGGGAGTCCAATTCCCCCGACCCCTAGCACTTCTGGAAGACTTTGGAAGACTTTTTTTCTTTTTCTTGGATTTGTGATTTAAGATCTGCCAGGGAGTTCTACATTCTTATAAGAGAAGCCGAATAAAAAAATAGAAAACAGAATTAAAATGATGGTGAAACCATTTCACTTTTTGAATTCATTTTTGTATTCAAAATCAATGACTTTGGTTACATGCAGTTTAGAAACTCCAGATTCCCTCTGTTGTCACGGGAATATGATGTAGCATGCACATTCCTCATGCTCTTAAAAATGGTGGGTAAATAGCCTTCTCACGCTAAAAAGCCGTGCCAATTGACTACGTTTTTTATTTTATTGCATGGCAATAGTTCGTAAGCTGTACCATATATTCACAAGACTTCAGCAGTTAAAAAGCCGTACCAAGCAATTATTTATTAGACCTGTTGAAAGTAGCCCTGACAAGTTACTTTGACCAAATAAGAACAAACAAGCATACAAAGGGGGCTTTTTGAGCAATATACAGAACATTTCGTCAAATGTAAACTAAGCCAATCTGAAACTGCTTAGCAGTCTCAGCCTGCCCAGGAGAGACCACTGCATTTCTTTTTTGTTGCTAATCTTAGCCAGACGCAATCCTTGGCACCCAGTAAAAGGCCAGTGCATGGACCCTTTGTCTAACCTGGCCCTGTGTTTCAACTAGGAATGTGTCTGCGTCCATATTGAAAAGCTGACACATCCTTACGTTAATAGTCAATGGCATTCTACAGTACGTCTGACCTGAGCTGTGTCTGTTTTCTGTCCCTGTAGAATAGCCATTAAGAGCTCGGAGCTGCTGTACCTGTATGGCTCCCTGGACGCGCGGGTGAGGGCGCTGGTGTTCACAGTGCGGTGCTGGGCTCGTGCTCACGCTATCACCAGCAGCATTCCGGGAGCCTGGATCACTAACTTCTCCCTCACCATGATGGTCATCTTCTTTCTGCAGAAGAGGGACCCTCCCATCATCCCGACCTTAGACCAGCTTAAAGGCCTAGCAGGTAAGAATAGTACTGTATACTTCTGATATGTTTTGTAGGTAACACACACACAGTGCCAGTTTAACATGCTTATCAATCAATCAATACTTAAAACTATATAGCACCTTACAAAAAGTATATCAAAGCGCTGTACAGGACAAAGCAGAAGAAAATTACAATACAAGTCATGAGTATAGAAAGTAAAAAAAAACAAGAGTTAGAATTCAGTTTTAAAAAGCAAATATAAAAAACAAAAGAAAATCTAAATATAATCATTTGTGTAGTGATTAAAGAGAAACAGTTTAAAATTCAGTTTAAAAAATTATGTTTTCAGCTGATGTACCACTTCTGATATGAGGTGGCAGTGCAGGTGTTAAATGGTCTGTCTTCCATTCTGCTGAGAAGCCTAGCAGATGCAGGCGATTTATAATAATATAATAATAATCTTTATTTTTATATAGCGCCTTTCATAGTGGACCACCATCACAAAGCGCGAGACTAGGGTGTGTGAACTATGCATCAGTTGGAGAGTCACTTACAACAACGTCTCACCCGAAAGACTGAGCACAAGGCGGTTAAGTGACTTGCTCAGGGTCACACAATGAGTCAGTGGCTGAGCTGGGATTTGAACCGGGGACCTCCTGGTTACAAGCCTGTTTCTTTAACCACTGGACCACACAGCCTCTGTATTTATGGCATGTGTGAATAAAAGCATGAATTAGTTTCTCAGCATCAGACAAAGAGAGTAATGACCTAATTTTAGCAATGTTTCTCAAAATGGTAAAAGGACACTTTGGTGACATTGCGGATATGCGACTCAAAAGATAAATCAGAGTCAAATAAGACCCCTAGATTTTCCACTTCCGTTTTTATGTTTTGTGGTCAAATTGCCCAGATCTATTTTTAGAGATGTTGTTGCAGCTGAGAACCGAATAACACAACTGTCTTATAAGAGTTTAACTGTAAAACAATTTGGAACCTCCACCTGTTCACATCAATAAAGTAATCAGCTAAGGCTGATACAGCAAGGGTATCATCAGGGTATACAGAGATGTAGAGCGGTGTGTCATCGGCAGAGCATTGAAAGTTAACACCATGCTTATGCAGCCCCCTGACATTGTAGCCACTGATTTTAGACTCCAAGATTGTGTCCTTTTTTTGTTCAGTGTTTGTTTTTTTTATATCGATTTTCTTGCATAATAGGACAGACACTAACATGCTGTAGTGACTGATTCCTGTGTGTTGCACATGCTTTTGAATCACTGGAAGTAATTTTACTTCATCTTATTGTCACGATTAATCCTAAAAAGTTCTTAAAATATTGTGACTTTAAACTAACTTGTCTGTGTGTAATAAATGGTTGTGTTCCCATGCTTTCTTTTCATTCTTATGAACTTGAGTGTAGTTAATTGGGTTAAAGAAATAATGAGAAAAGTCCAGTAGAACATGTATTACATAACAAAACAAACAAAAAAGTTTATTTTGAAAATTACCTTAAGGTTGTTTTTTCCATTTAAAAAAAAAAGATAAATTATACCATCTCATCCTCAGGGGGAGTTAGTTATTTAGCTCTCATGCGATAAAAAAATAACGATAAAGCCACAATATCACGTTTTAAATGAAAAAAAAAATAATTATAATTTTATCAAAATATAAAAGTGTTTCAGAAGTAATTCTTTATTCCTACTGGTTTAACTGTCGCAAGATACTAAAACTGGCCTTTCTTTAAAATACCGGCAAGTCACCTGGGACAGAGCTGCCTGTGGCAGCAAAGATGAGCCTTGCAGAGATTTTACACAAGTGCTTCTTTTCCGAAGGCAGGTGTATGATTTTTTTATTGATCAGTAAAACTTTTGAACACTGTAAATGTTGTAGCAAATTATGTAGCAAAGTGCTCAAACTGAAGGACTTGTGAATGGGACGTTATTATTATTATTTTTTTAACTTTCTGATGGTTCATTGGATAGAAAGAGGGTTACTTGTATCTACTGTTAAAGTGAGTTCCAGTATCACAGAAGTGCATCTTTTCTGCTGTACCACCTGCGTGCTAAACATGCTTTCACTTCTCAAAATACACTCTAGTAGTTCATCTGCTACAGACAGCAACAATACAACAACAAATGAAACCCGTCAGTTTCGACAGAGTGCTTGAGGATCGCTGCAAACCCATGAATCAAGCGAAGTACAATACTATAAGTATAACCAGTGCTGCTGGATAGACCCATTAACATTGTAGCTTTGTTTTATTTCAATTTCAATTATGGAGGATATAACTGTTACTCAGTGAGTGTTTTGCTTTATTTAGGCAATTTCAAGTTATTGATAAAATAATATATATTATTATTATTATTATTATTATTATTATTATTATTATTATTATTATTTAAACAACAATGAAAAACATCAGTTTATGAGTAAAGGAAACTGATCATTGTAAATGCAGTAAGGTGAGTAATAAACTGACTCCATTGTGATTTAGTAGTTGGTTCAAACAGCAGCAAACTGCTCAGAAAACCCGGAGTAAAGCAATTGGGCACTCTAAAATATATAAAAAGAAAACCAAAAACCAACAGAAAAACCTGTTTTTTATATCCTTGGTGTTGAATGCACTATTACTTTGTTGTTGAATACACTGTTACATTGTTTTTTAGGTCCCACTGATAAACAGCTTATTGAAGGACATGACTGTACATTTGTTAGCAACATCAACAGAATTAATACTACGGAGAACACAGAGACGCTAGGTAGGTTAAAAAAGAAAAATCTACATTTTTTAATAAAATAAAAAATGTAATTACTATCTTTCTTGATGTTGTGTTTTTTTCCCTTTTGTAGAACAACTTTTGAAGGAATTCTTTGAATTTTATGGAAACTTTTCCTTCAGTAAAATGTCTATCAACATTAGAAAGGTAAGTTCTTCTTTCTATAAAACAAAAAACAAAAAACAATTCAACAGAGAACTTCTGAAAAGCATATTTCATCTTGTGAAATCACAAAGTATGAACCATATTTAAGGGTTCAAAAGAAGCACACTAGACAGCACAGCAGGCTAATTCAATTGCCTTTTATACCTTTTGCTCAGATCACAAAATAAATCCAGTGGTCTGAGCTTAAGCCTCGGTGAGCATCACAAAACCACAGAACAATTCAGCACAATTCTTGAGAGGCTGATTGGCTCAGTGTGTTCAGGTCAGGACGAGCGCGGTCACAGAACTACAAGGGGAAGCTGTCGTGAAACCTGCCTATCACCAGAGACATTGTCCTTTATGCTGAACAAGCACAGTATTCATATAACCCCCACAAAACCAATATGTTTTAGGCATCCACTTGTACAAAAGACAGCTATCACGGTGATGTTTTTCCAGTTACTGGAGATCTAAGTGCAGAGTGATCGAACTGCAGTTTCACTGCTGCCATAATGAGATCAAATGTTTTCATCTGCTAGGTTTTTTTATTAAGCATCTTTCTTATACTGGTATACTTTATAGTTCTTAAGTGCGAATGGATCAGTTCCTTGTAATACAGGCATAAGTAACAATATGATACACATTACTGAAGTCAGGGTTGGGGATCAATTCCTTTTTAGAATCAGTTCCCAATTCCAATTCTAATTAACATTCTCTTTTTCATCAATTCCAATTCCAAGTCTTTCAAAGGAATTCCTGTCCTCTTTAAAAACAAGAACACACTACAAAAACTACTGCAGTTCGTTTCGGGCTTGCATGCTTTTGTAGATTTCAAGAGGTGGAGTTATTTGTTCATTTGTCACGTTGTTAAGGCTCCTCTAAACGTCTCAGTTCACCTTTAATGTCAGGCAAGCAGAAAGGGCCTCTCATGAGATCTGCAATTCCAGGAACTCCTCATTACTCCCCTGCACTTGTCGATCTGTACATGTTATCCCCCGGAGGGATACCAGTCTGTGACCTTGTGTACTGGCAAGCCACTCCATTCCAGTTAACCAGGACTGGAGGTCAAAGCAGGCACTTTTATAGCTGGTCCTTCAGACATTGTAATGCAACACAAAGTGTATTGTGCCTGGACTGAGTTACAGGAACGGTACAGCTCTATAATATACTGGAGTTCCTAATTTACAGTTATAATGAATATTCTTTTTGTAAACACAGGGTGGCGCTTTATTTTATTATTTTTTTAAACTGAGTCTGAACTGATTTTTTTTTTCTAATGTATACATGCTCATATGTTTTAAAAGATTTGTCTGGCAATTGGTTACTTTAGTTTTTATTTAGTTATTGATCATTTAAAATAAATCTAGCAACAAGTGTGTTTTAAGGGATGTTCTGGAAAAATTGGATATCCCATATTTTCAGATCAACTTATTGTTGCTTCATTATAAAATCCCACGTTTATTGGGGGAAATATACAACAGGTTATGTCAAAGTTTGATAACCCCTAAATACAGCTATGGCCAAACGATTTGCACCACCTCATAGAATTAACTCATTTTGCTTCATAAAGTTGATTGAAACCTGCTGAATAATGGTACGTTAACATATTGAATTACATTCTGCTTTGTAGTTGTGCATATACTTAACGAAAAACTGACTTTTTTTTGACATTTCAGTAGATAAATGTATAGTTTATTTGATTAGGTGATGTTAAATAAATGTTAAATAAAATATCTAAATTATGTTCAGATATGTTTTACTTTTTTTTTTTTTGTCTGAATCCTAAAATTCGAGGTGTTGCTAAACTATTGGCCATAGCTGTATACTAAATATTATTGAACTAAGCATGGCACAATGACTTGAATGTACTGTACATTTTCAGGGTAAGGAGCAGTGCAAGCCCGACGTCTCCCCTTTGCACATACAGAACCCGTTTGAGCAGTCCCTCAATGTGAGTAAGAACGTGAACCAGACACAGCTGGAGAGGTTTGTGTCTCTGGCCAGGGACAGCGCCTGGATTCTACAGCAAGACAGAATGAGCCATCCACTAGGGGCAGGAGCTCAGCCCTGGGGACTGGCTGCTCTGCTGCTCCCTTCTGCCTCACAGACTGGAGGCAAGGGCAAGAAGAGGAGGAAGAGGGAGCCTGCCAGCGAGAGGATAAAGAGCCTCCTGGAGTCACTGAAGAGCAACAAACCCAACAGCACCAATGGCAATGGAAAGAGGAACTTTTCCACCCAGTCCTACTAGCAGGGGTCCTGCTTAGAAACGTTGCTGTGCATCTCATGCTGATAGGACAGCAGTGCTGAAACCCAGTCGACCACTGGACTGCAGTCACGCAGCTCGCAGGCCTGGCTTGTTTCTGGAAGTCAGAGACAGTTCTGCATCTACACAGGATACAGTTAATATAGAGCAGGTTTCTTAAGTAGTCTGCATTTTTATTTCTAATAAAGGAAAAACAATTGTTTACATTTGTTTAAAGACTAAACAAACACAAAAAAAAATACTTTAAAAAAAAAAAAAATTTCTGTTTAACCATCATTTTATATTGATTCACATATCCATGCCCCATTAAAGGAACATTTGTAATGTATTTGTTTTAAATATCTGGTTGTAATTAGTCAAAGAAAAATACATTTGGAAAGTGAAATGGAAATGTAGAGTACGGTTGGTTAAATTAAGAAAATGGTGAAGGTAGAGGCAAACATTTTAATAGAAAAGAAAATCACAATCTTGACTGGATGGCAGGTGTTGGCTAAATGTAAAGGGCAGTATGAATAGATGTATTTGCTTCAGCTGCCCGGGCTATCTACCTGCTCTGTGATCGATTAGCAAGGCGAGTGTTGTCTTACACTTTTATAGCAAAAACTTCTGAAAACTTTCAAATTAAACAGCCATATTCAGTAAAATAAACATATATATATATATATATATATATATATATATATATATATATATATATATATATATGTGTGTGTGTGTGTGTATAAATATTTTCAACCAGAAGATGGCATTGTAATGTGTGTCTAAAAGAAGAACTTAATTAGAAACTGAACGTACTGCGCCTTGCACTACTACAACACATGTAAAGGATTCATTAACAGTACTGTGGCCATATCATTTGTAGGGAATGTTGAAGGAAGCTTCTAGTCCTATAAGGTATTGTTCCACTCCCACTAGAGGGCTATACATGTGTATATTGGGGGTTCTGGTCACAGGCTTGTGTAAACAGTTTTCAGAATGATAATTTCAGATGACGGAAAGCAGAGACTTGACAAAATCAGCCAGCCCAAACATTTGCCTCTGTGTTTTAATACTTGTAGACTGTATGTAGAATTGTATTGAAATGCAAGATACACAAGCAGTTTCCCCACATTGTAACAGCTGATATTCTCACAGAAAAAGTCACCCATACTTCCAGGAGTTTTTCATTTTCAGCAGACTCAATTGTAACTACCTTTTATCGGTTTGAAATACAAAAACCTTAGCCAAACCAATGGTGTCAGCATTACGAAAGAAACAACTATATGGATTTCAGTGTTCAACATGAAAGCTCATGAGGTGCTTTTTGTCAGTGCATTCACCGGAATTGCAAACATATAAAAAACCTGAGAAATTACTTTAAAAAAAAAAAAGAAATCACTTTCACAAATGTATTAGGTGAGAAGGCAATAAATAGTCTAGTGTATCAGAAAAATATAAAGGTAGTATATTAAAAAATGATTGTTTTACTAATACATTTTAAAATGTATCCTCTATTTGTTTGATTACCATAGGAGATACAGTGTATGAACTGCTCAATAGTAACACAATTGTTTAAAGAAACCTCTCCAGAATGATATAATATGTAAACTTAATAAATCATTGAAAAATACAGAACAGGCTTGCACTGAAACTACACATGGCGCAGAAGTTGTTGAGTTGGATACTTTTGATGTGTCGGTTCAGTTTGAGTGCAAGCGTGTACAGGGGAGCACACAGCTGGAGAATGAAGTGCTAGGAAGAGAGTTCTGGGGGAGCGCTGGGCTGTAGAGATTCAGAATGGCATTTTGAAGTCCCTTTCTGTGGATGGCATTGCATTTTATTATGGCACTGCCATATTTAAAGCTTCAATGAAGTACCAATAACAAATCAAACAAAAACTGGTAAAGGCAATCTGGGCCGGTTCATGTATACCAACTTTATTCATAAAACATTCTTTAAATAATGTATCAGCTAAAGCTTTGTAAATAGGACCCTGTAAATGCAGATGTATATTTCCTTCTGTACTGGGCTGCACCAGTACTATAAATATTTAGTATCATCAGTTCATGTATATTTTTCCAAAATCTTTTACAGACTGAATTTAACGTAAGCTCAGTCTCACAAATGAATTAAGGAGCTAAGAATGTATACTTAATAAAATTACATTTTTATAATTCAGATTATGGTTTGAAGTTTTGAAGCTTGCTTTCTGGAAGGAGATGCAGACATTCCACCAGCTCTCAGCCTGGTATTCCTCAGCATCTTTCTTGCAGACACACTGTATTAAATTGGCCCGGATTCGGTCGAGCTCTGAGAAATTTGATGATAGTTCCCAGTTCTCGTCGATGTTAGGTATTGTTTAATTATTTTAAACAACACAGCAAACATTGTAAATCATTATATGACGTTACTTCCATTTCATACAAACAATCTGAGACAGGCCAAACTCTTGCTCAGTACTATAAATGAAGAACTGTTCAAGAACTTGTTACTGTCAAAATGGGGCTGAAGATTGTTAACTGGGTTAAAGGCCTAATAGCAGCATCATATGGTCTTGTTTCTGAAAAATCCAGGTCATAACAACAGTGGTCCTGTTAATATGTGGTATAGTTTATGCCTGAGCATCCAATATTCTAACAATATTACAGGAAGATCAAAGTTTCCTGTACAGCAACCAACACCGGCTGGAGCTTTTGTAATGTTGTGTCTGCTGCTTCATGTTGGAGGAAATTTTTCATTTCCTTTCTGTGCTGAATATTATAATATCTCCTCACATAAATCAGCTTTTTACCCTTTTCCCCTAGTGCTTTAGAAGTTAACCAAAGTGTGTTAAGATGGTAAAAATTCATCTGAGCCAATATACTAAAATAAAAGCAACAGTGGCCCAAGAATTAGGAATCCTCTACCTGCCATAATGCAATTCTACCATCGCAGCGTTATGTAATCCTTTAACCCTACAGAAGTTGCTTACTGGCTGGTTGCAGAATGGTGCTGAGCATTGTGAATAAGGCATATTGGATGTTGTGTATGTTGCTGGGGATCAGCAGTTTACATACAACTTATGTACTTCTCTTTTTAGGATATTTTTTAAGTAGGTTCCCATGCCACAAATGCCAGGTGCCTTGCTCACAGACACAACCTCATAGAGGAAGCAAAGAGACCGTGTGAAATTAAACAGTATTTAGATTCTGAGGATTCTTCTTGAATTTGTGGTCCAAACTATGTAAAACAATGTAAATAAATAAAATGTGCAAAGAATGTAAATGAAATGTGGGGCTCATAATCTCACAAACATTATTAATAGAGAACTAGGTCAAATAGATGCAATATTACATGCGTTGAGCATTGCACTCGGAGCTATTGGTTCTTGGAATATGAATTACAGATATTAAAGAAGGTCATGTTGGGCCATATTTTGTTGACTGGTGATACGACAATATGACATATGCTATCTGATTGCCCTGTTTTAAATGTAAATCTCACTTGTTAATGTATACAAGGCAGTTAAAGGTTGCTGTTAAGCTTTTATAGAAAATGTTAAACCTGATGCCTGATTAGACGAAATTGTCTGCAAAATGATAGTCTCTCTGTATGATGTCTGATAGCAAGATGGTCTGCAACGAGCGCCACTCCCTGTGCTTGAAACACAACACGGTGTACACAAAGGCAGCTTGGACTCACTTCCTTTTCAGAGTTCCATGAATTGTTTTGATTGCATTAGTTGAACTTCCTCTGTTTCTGGAGCAAAATTGAACTCTTCTAGTAATGTTCCTTTGTTAACTGATGCATCCTTCAAACGATGAAGAAAATGCTGTATGTTTTTTAGTACTGCTATGAGATGACCCGTAGCTACATTTTTTCTATGTATTTACTTTTATTTTTAAACCCAACATGGTTTAACACTGAAATATACCTCTAAATGAAGCTGTTGGAAGAATGTTAATATATTGTACAAGTTTACAATACGAAATGGTCTTGGTAGACTATATTTTTAAAGTGCATACTTTATTAATATACTATAAAAACAGAAGAGTTGGCATCAGATGGCAGCTTGTAGGTACATGTGATAGCCTTTAAATCCATTTTTTTATTTACACAAGAGTAGCTGTTATTTGCTTCATGCTAATATTGGACTCAGCTTTCTCCAAGAATAAGATGCTGTCTCCAGGGTTCAACCAAAGTGCAGCCTTCCTAGCATCTCAGCAAGCCAACCATCTGGAATGGGCTGGGTGGGGCACTTCGCAGGGCTCATCAGGTCCCCTTCTGTGTTTCATCGACTAGCCCACACCTCAGGGAGGCTGACAGTGATGCTGGCACTCTAGCACCACTCCCCTCCATCCCTCACCCAAATTATGATTTATGACAAAAAACTGCATTTAAACTCTTGGACATCAGTAACCTAATGCAGTTGTAGGATTGAAGACAGCTGACACTGCTTTAGGGCATTACATCTAATGGGAATTGTCACTGTCACATAGCTAAACTACAAGGCTCATGTAATGATGTGACAGATCGAATGATTCTTGGTGTCAGATCTCCCTCCTGACCTGTGAGGGCACTGTATAAAAGGAACAGAGTACCCTTAACTAAATGGCAAGACAATTTATTCCTTAGGGTAGATGGAAGTCGGTCATTTAGGAAGGGGCGAGCTACTGGTACTCAAACTCGACGGGAAATGGCGTGGCATCCGAGGATTGGAGGAGCGGATGCACTCGTTAACCTAGGGGTCATGAGTGAGGGTATAAATGGGGGTTGTAGTGTAAGTGATCTGTTCCTTGGTAAATGGTTAGTGTTTCAAACCTACAAGGAGTCTGTGTTGCAGTATCGTGAACCGTGAGTTTTGTCTTGTGTTTGTTAGTGTTTGTAAACTGTTGTCTGTTTTTTAATAGACTACCAGTAGCACGATCCGGAGCTGTAGCGAAAGCCAGCATAAACCCGGACATCACTTTCACCCCTGCATTTCACAGAGAACTGTACAGTGGCTCTCAAAAGTATTCACCCCCCTTGGACTTTTCCACATTTTATTGTGTTTCAACATGGAATCAGAATTGATTTAATTAGGCGTTTTTGCCACTGATCAACACAAAAAAGTCCATTATGTCAAAGTGAAAAATAAAATCTACAAATTGCTCTAAATGAATTACAAATATAAAACAGAAAATAATTGATTGCATAAGTATTCACCCCCTTTGCTATGACACACCTAAATAAGCTCTGGTGCAACCAATTGTCTTTAGAAGTCACATAATTAGTTGAATGGAGTCCACCTATGTGCAATTAAGGTGTTTCACATGATTTCAGGTAAAATACACCAGTCTCTGGGAGGTCCCACAGTTGGTTAGTACATTTCCTAACAAAAATTACATCATGAAGACGAAGGAACATTCAAAGCAAATCTGGAATAAGGTTCTTCAAAAGCACCAATCGGGTAGGATATAAGAACATTTTCAATGCATTGAATATCCCCCGGAGCACAGTATAGTCCATTATTAAGAAATGGAGAGAATATGGCACAACTGTGAATCTGTCTAGAACAGGCCGTCCTCAAAAACGGAGTATCCGGGCGAGAAGGGCACTAGTCAGGGAGGCCACCAAGAGGCCTATGGCAACTCTAAAGGACTTACAGTCTTCCACGGCTGAGCTGGGAGACACTGTGCATACGGCAACAATAGCCTGGGTGCTTCACAAAACTGGCCTTTATGCCAGAAGGCATGTGGGAGACTCTGAGACCAAGTGGAAGAAGATTCTATGGTCTGATGAGACAAAAATAGAGCTTTTTGGCCTCAACGCTAAGCGCTATGTTTGGCGCAAGCCTAACACCGTACATCATCCTGAGAACACCATCCCTACAGTGAAGAATGGTGGTGGCAGCATCATGCTATGGGGATGTTTCTCTGTGTCAGGGCCTGGAAAGCTCGTGAAGATAGAGTGCAAAATGGATGCAGCAAAGCACAGATAAATCCTGGAGGAAAACCTGCTGAAGACTGCAAGATACCTGGGACTTGGGAGAAGATTCATCTTCCAGCAGGACAATGATTCCAAAATACAGCCAAAGCCACGCTGGAGTGGCTTAAAAACAAAAAGGTCAATGTTCTGGAGTGGCCCAGTCAAAGCCCGGACCTCAATCCAATTGAGAATATGTGGAAAGAGTTGAAAATTGCTGTTCACCAAAGGTCCCCATCCAACTTGACGGAGCTTGAGCAATTTTGCAAAGAAGAATGGGCAAAAATTGCAGTGTCCAGATGTGCAAAGCTGGTAGACACTTATCCAAATAGACTCATGGCTGTAATTGCTGCCAAAGGTGCCTCTACCAAATATTGACTCAAGGGGGTGACTTATGCAATCAATTATTTTCTGTTTTGTATTTGTAATCAATTTAGAACAATTTGTAGATTTTATTTTTCACTTTGACATTATGGACTTTTTTTGTGTTGATCAGTGGCAAAAACTCCTAATTAAATCCATTTTGATTCCATGTTGTAACACAATAAAATGTGGAAAAGTCCAGGGGGTGTGAATACTTTTGAGAGCCACTGTAATACACCGCTTGCACTTATTCACTATCACTGGGAACTGTGTTTGTGTTTTGTGTTTAGTGTTGGTGTGTAAAAATGGACTTTTGGTTGCAGGTCAAACCCGGGGATTTACAAATACCAAGTGATACACGCCGCTGTGTCACTCCATCATTATTATTTACAGGTGTTTGCCATAAGGCTCTGGACATTGTTCAATAAATCAATAAACACCCTTGCACCTGGAAATCATTGTCTGTCTGTTTTGTATCCACTCTGCACTGCACGCACCTGTATCCACTTTGCCACAAATGGCAACAGGCCATTCCTCTAGTAGAACCTATGATCCAATATGTACTGTTGCTGAGTTAGCTACAAACTTGATTCTGTTTACAGTAAATCCATGAAACACAAGTAGTGCATGACAGCCACCACAAACAGTTCCATCTTCTCTATTGTGTGCTTCTGAATATACAGTAGCAAGACTCTTTTTTTGCCAACTGAATCTTCAAGTCCAATACAACATAGATTTTTGTTTCTATGGGTTTTCCAAGTAGTCTAGATTATTTTGGCCATTCCAGCCTTTAAACTTGTCATGCAGCTAATTCTTTCAATGTGTTAAACATTAAAGAGACCCTTGAAAGACAAGTTTCATAAGTTGTATTTGAACTGGTTTCAAGTCTTCCTAACAAGTACCACAGCACCAGATAACATACCAACAAATCAAATACCATGCCAGTAAAACAATATCACGTATGGTGTTTTTACTGGTGTGTTTGTAAGATTACGGAATTGAAAATGTAATATTTTGTTATCATTATGAAGCAGTGCAACATCAAGACTGGAGCCATTTGGAGCTGTTCCAGTTTAAAGTTCTTTATGGGGCACAGTGTGAAAATATTTTCAAGCAGACCACTGTACTGTTTGTTTTTGAAGCTAATCATTTCTGAGCCGGAAGTGTAATTGTTGTTTGCTTTCATTTTTCAAGTTAGTGTTGTTGTTTTTTGTTTGTTTATTAATTTTACACAATTATCAGAAATGCTGACTTTTTTTCCAGTTTGTATTGCGATAAAAAAAAAGTTTTTACAGCAACAGATTGAGATCGAATGGATTTCAATTGGAACTCTGTCAGCCCCAGTTAGGCTGACAGAACTCAATCTCTCGCACTGATGGAGGAAATTACCTAAATACAGCGTTCAATGGGAAGGATGCCAGAGGCCTGCTGATAAACATGTAAAACGTAGCTCTGTGAACTCATTATATTGTCAGGGTAGGTGTAGGTAGGTGACAATATTTCCATAGATACAGTTTCGACCTTAGTGTAACTGCTGGTTGCAGATTGGACTGTAGACAGCTGATGGAATATTGGAAAGAGAAGAGGTTGAGTTTTATGGTGCAGATGGAAATGTGGCAGGTTTCAAGGAGGAGAAAGCTTGTAACACTGTAGCCATGTTGGATTGTAAATGATTTGTACGATCAGTCGTTTTGAAGTACAGCTGCTCTGACTTCTCCCTGGTTACAAACATACAGTAGGAGTCAGTAGCAGCTAGTGAGGTCAGCGCTTTAATTGGTTAATCTTGCTGGCTATCTTCTTCAGGATCCTGGTCAAGGTGTTGTACTTTCTGGGTGTAAAAGTAGTAATGGTGGTGAGTACAGAAACCACAATTCCACTTAAGAGGTGGAGCAGGAGTTGTGGAAACAAAAGGGATAATTAGCCAACGGTGTCGGGATCCAGCTTGGATTTACTATGGAAAGAATCGACTAAACTGGGACCAATGAATAATTCTATTGGGCTACACAAATTTAGGGAATGTCATAAGCATATCTACTGTATTAAGCAGATTGTACAAATGCTGAATGCAAAAACGTGGTGGCTGTGATGCCTTTTATGAGATACTGTACATACCTTCTAAATGTGATGAATGGTCTGGAATCAACGCATCTGGTTTGTTAATCAATCCCAATTACATTTTAGCATTGCCTTTATTTTTAAAGGCAATGCTAAAATGAGATTTCTGCATAATGGCCAATAGGGCTGTGAAACTTATTTCCAATACTCTTTCGAGGTCTCCGAATCGGGATGTCTTTGAGACGTACACGAGTGTTTGACAGCCTCAAAGGAACCTTTTGTACTGAACAACTGAGTGACTGGCACCAGGCCAGCATCAACATCAGCTGAGAACTGTCCTTGGGAGCTTGCCTTTGTGGGTCTGCAAAGACTTAATCTATCCTGTGTAACTGTTCTTACACCCCTACACTCTCCTGCTGGCGTGACTGAGTGCACGTCCGCCCTTTCCTAATCCCGATGGATCAGCCACAACCTCCACAGTACATCCGCATTCGGTTACCAATGAGATCTACAACACGATACTCAATTACCATTGAAACATCTGTATAAGCCATCACAAATGTTCCAGTTGCATCACTGCATAGAATTGTACATCTCATGATGGGATTCAGGTTGAAGTTGATTTACTGCCAGAGCGTTCAAAAGGAACCGTTGTCTTGCTGCTGTTTAGTATTTACATGCTGTCGGACAATTTATATGATGGCAAAGACTGGGACTCCACATCTACTGTAGCCAGACACTGTTGGCTGTTTATGTGCTTTTTTGCTTGTAATGCAGACGTCAACATGTGGAAGCCACAGCATATCCTGCAGTTAAATTCTGATAGAACTAAGCTTATGCTGCTTAGTTCTCAACATCTTTTAAGAAACACTTCCTTTTTGGAATGTTCTTGACTGGCTTGTGATTAGAGCCACTGTAAAAATATTGGTGTAATCTAAAGTGGTGAGAAGAACTAACGTTTATGGCTCATGAAATGGTGTCTATCCTGGCATGAATATTTTAAATAAAAATAACCATAACAATGGCTGCAAATTCATAATGAATTCTAACTGAATACCACAGGAATAACATCTGAATATCTTATGTGCTTCCTCGGAGTTCTGAAGCCATTCATTATGAATTCAACCCTGTTAATTCATGTGGATTTAATGACCCGTATTCATTCCATGTTCCTTTGTAACAAATTATACTGATTACATGTATAAGGCATGCATTTATGCATGAATTAACACCCAAGGCATTTAAGGGATATGACTTCTGATGGTCTCTACCTCCTGGTGGTTGAACCCCTCCACATGCACTATACAATGAAAACAATATTTTGTGTGTTATCACACACAAAAGTGGTCGTGTTCAATATTATAAGTCATGTCCCCATTGGAAGCTATAAGCAGCAACTACACTTATAATGTCTTTGAGCGTGTAGATCTCACATTCAGAATGTCAATGACACTCTCAACTTGCTTAGAGGTAGCCACGGAACACTTGCTGTGGTTGATTAGATTCGGTTAATAAAGCACTTTGAGGAATAGTGAATTCTAGTATGTCAGGTTTTCAATGGCTGAAGAGAAGAAAAACATACTTCAAAGCATTGATTGCAATTTGCATGAAGGTATGTTAAATATGAGCATGACCCAATGCTGCAGTATGCAACTGAAAGGGAAATCGCAAGATTTTTAGAAATGTTGACTGTGCTCTCAGCTTCTGCCACATTTGTTTGCACATCATAAGATCATTAAATATCATCAACTGATTAAATCCAGCTATCATTATATGTACAGTGTCAATCTTTCAGTTCAGTGCCTGGCAATAAAGCAATCTCTTCCAGTTGCAATGGCCTTGCCCTTCAAATATGCAATACCTGGAACTGAGTTTGCTATGGATTGTAACATATGGGATATAGTGTATACACTGTAACTAGGAGGAAGCATTTTAAAGAAGACCAGGGGATCGGGATTCAAACAGACACAAAGCAGATATTTCCATTAGAAGTAAAGAAATGCCTTGAGCCAAGTTCCTCAAGGATAAATATTTTACAACTCAAAGTATTTTACCTTGCATCGACTAATGTCAATGTATTTTTTTAAATATGAACTGTTCATGACTTGAAAGCACATGGGATTCTGGAAGCCCATTGGTGAAAGGTGTCCTGGACTGCATTGTGAAATACATTCGCTTCAGTACTGGTTCATTCTCACTATAGAGAAATTAGATTTTCAGCATTTCTATGAGCTTCTCATCCCACTAAACAAGCATCTGAAATGTAACAATTTCTTTTGTTCACAAAATATATCCACAAAAATTAGCATCTCCATCACAATGGCTTGTTTGACACAACTAGAAGATATATTCAGCATTTTTTTAATGAAAAAAGGAAATCAAATCATGTCATGTCATGGTGTAGGGGCAGTGGATATGCTGTCTTGTGTAAAACACATTCATAAGTTATAATGTAGCACTGTAAATATGAACTCTACCTGCGTGTCATGCTGTTTTTACCATATACTCTCCTTCTGTGATGGTTTATTTATGTATTTATTTATTTTACAGCGTTCTTTAATTGGTCCCATTATGTCAGCGCTACATTTCTTTCAGGACTGATATAGGGGGAAAGGTCCAGACAAAAACCAGAAGCCCTGGCGGTTTAACTCATACAGACAGCAGTTTCTAATTACAAACAAATACTTTTTATGCTCCGACTGTTCCTTGAACATTAATTGATTTATTTTCTTTCGATTAAGCTGGCATTTTCTGGCATGTATGCGCCATTAAAAACATAATAATAATAATAATAATAATAATAATAATAATAATAATAATAATAATAATAATAATAATAATTCTAATGGTTGCACCATTTTGAGGCTGGTCTGGTTCGCTCTAAAGCAGGCAGCGCATGTGGTTCTTTTGAGATTGTTCTCTTTTCTGTTTCAGTATCTGGCATGAAATTCCACACATGCCTTTAATTTAGGAAGGAGCACAGGAGTAAAGTTATCTTACTCCTGTGGAATGTTCCACCGTTACTTCGAAAGTTGTCCCAGACATAATTAAGTAAGTGGGTAACAGACGTGTGAAAATATGTGTGTAAAACTGCTTCACGGAGTCGAGGACTGTCTAGGAACATCACAGGGGGGGTTTGAATTAGTAAAGACAGCACATCTACCAAATCCAGCCCTTCTAGCTCCAGCAGCCCAGTGGTTAAATGGACACAGTGCACATTCAGAGTACAAAGTATAAGCTGCTAGGAGAGACACACTTGGGGATTTAAAGGAAGCACACAAGATAAGGTTCTAGGGATTTTTCCAGCTGCTGTGCCTTTTTAGCAGAGACCAATCTCCTCAGTTTGCATCTGAGGTAAGGGTTTTTTTTATTGTTTTGAATGGAAAATGTTTATGCCAGAGCTATAAATATACACATAGTTTAGCCATATGTTCTGGGTGATTGTAATGACTGCTAAGTAACTGTAACAATTTGGTTAAATCTCTCTCTCTCTCTCTGGTTTCCTTTTTTTACACACAAACTTGTGTGCATAAAAATGGCCTTGTTTTATGGAGAGCAGTGAATACCTACTGATAGACTGTGGCTTGCAGCCTGCGAGTCAGAACTGGGAGTTGGGCCAACTCGTTCATGTTATTACGGATTGAAATCAGCATCATGGTTTTTTAAAGAAAGGTACTGTGGGTTTCAGTGTTTTCTAACAGCAATCAGGATGATGGTGCAGGAAGATTATGCTTTTGATACAGTACTTCTCTGAGAACTATTCAAATGAGAGGCATTGTATTATTATTTATTTCTTAGCAGATGCCCTTATCCAGGGCAACAATTGTTACAAGATATCACATTATTTTTACATACAATTACATTATTTTTTTACACATTATTTTTACATACAATTACCCATTTATACAGTTGGGCTTTTAGTAGAGAAATCTAGGTAAAGTATATTGCTCAAAGGTACAGCATCAGTGTCCACCACCTGGGATTGAACCCACGACCCTCTGGTCAAGAGTCCAGAGCCCTAATCACTACTCCACACTGCTGCCCTATTAATTATTAAGATGTGGATTTTTTAGAACACTGGTGCTGTAACAGTTACATGACTAATTCTTGATTTGTTTTGAACATTCTGCTTTATGATATGTGTTGTGGATTGGGTGGGTCAGTTAATAGTGATCCTCAACCTGCAAACTCTATTTCACTTGTGGCCCTTGGTAACCTTTAGCTTAGATTTTTTCTTTTTATTCCAGATAAAAGAAGCGAGTACTGCATACACCCTTTAAAATTGCTGCTAAAACATGAACAGATGAGCAGGGAAAGGAGACGTCACTGGGCCTTGAAATAGTAATTATGAGTGTTCCTTGAGATGCTGGATGCTGTAGGTGTATTATCAACCTTCTTATACCGGAAGAATGTGGAATAAAGATAATCTCTTATTCTCTTAGTCTTCACGTAATTCACAGACATGTTTCAAATCACATGCTAAAAAAGTCCAGGAAGTATAGTGTGAATTCACTGAGGTTCAAAACTTCTGTGTTTGTTTGTTTTCCATTGAAAACTGCCAGCGCTCTTCATAACAGATTTGAATGTAGCCCTTTTGTTGCAATGTAAAACCTGGATATGACTCAGCCAGTGCTTAAGCAGGATTGTCCTATGTATTTTGAATCTTATCAAACAACTCAATTGGGATAAGTATACCTTTTAGACTCTTGCTGTGTTTTAAAACACATGTTTCAGATATTACCTTCATTTGTGAATATTTATATTCCAGCAATTCTATTTGTTAAAACATTTCCAATAATTCTCTATGTTAAGTTTTTGTTTTAAATTATCTTGTAATGCCTGCCAGCTGCAAACTACTGAGATGTCCAGAAATGACTTCAGAAAATCCCTCTGCCAGATGTAACAGGATGTCCTCACACACCGCAAGCGAGCGTCTTAACCACTATGCAAAAGAGCCCGGCTCGTCTACATTCGTGCTTATAGAGCTTTTATTACTGTCATCTCACCGACATGGGACAGAATCTGTCACAACAGGGCATCACACAACACTGCCTGTTACACTGAGAAGAAATAACACCTTACAAAAATGTTCTATTTAGAATCGCTACACCTTGTAACACCAATGGTATTATTAAGACCTTTTCTGTGTGGTTTCGTGGTTGCAATGAAAAGCCTCTGATTGACGGTCTGTGTGAATGATACTCTGCCCCTCTCAGTTATGGTAGGTTTCCAATGGAAATTAGATATTGCATCTAGATTGTCTCACTGTCATCCTTCCTAAATGACATCTCAGTTAAGACGATGTAAATCTGCTATTTATAAGTATCAACAATTTGCCTGAAAACGGTATGATTAATAGGAGTATATTTCTGACCTCACTGCCTCATACATAGACAGCTGGCTGAAGAAATACAAACTTTTACTCCAAGTAAATTAAACTAAATGCTGCAATTTGAAATCAGATCCATGTTAAGATAGAAGTTTTTTTTTTTAAATCAGACTTTCTTTAAACACCCTTTCTAAAGTAATACTTTTGTTTGTCAAGTAGAATTTCAGCTGTAATTGCTCCATTGAAGACACATTAGCTAATTTGTTTACTTGGATTAGTTTTTTATAGTTGTGTTATTGCATACTGATAATTTATCTTGTAAGTGAGATGTCTATATCAAGGGTTCAATAAAATTAGGGGGAAAAAACCAGTAAGAGATCTTATCACTCTAAAAAGAAGTGTTCTACTTGATTCCATTTTGTCAATGACCTATTGATGTTAGGTCATGTTTTCGAATGATTAAAATCAAAGGTGTTTTCTATTATTATTATTTATTTCTTAGCAGACACCCTTATCCAGGGCAACTCACAATTGTTACAAGATATCACATTATATAGATATCACTTTTTTTTTTTTACATACAATTACCCATTTATGCAGTTGGGTTTTTACTGGAGCAATCTAGGTAAAGTACCTTGCACACGGGTACAGCAGCAGTGCCCCACCTGGGATTGAACCCACAACCCTCCGGTCAAGAGTCCAGAGCCCTAACCACTACTCCACACGTTTTCTATAGCCTGACAGCATAATAGTACAAAATGTGTTCACTTTTAGCTTGCAAACTTGTGAACTATAATGCCTTCTAAATGTTTACTGTGGTCTACCATGGTGAAAGCACAGCAAAGTGTAGTAAAGCATGGTAAACGAGACGCAAGAATGCTAAATCACAGAGAAGTAATGGTAACACATGGAAAAACCCATGGTAAACATGGCAAATTATAGTATAGTAGTGCATAGTATAAGCATGGAATAAGCATTACTGGGAAATTACTGTTCTGTTATTCCATGATATATTGACGTAAGGTTGTTCTGCATGTCATCTTACTGGGTTCAGTTAAACTTGTTAAAAGTGACACCTCTGACTGGCTCTGTCATTTACCCTTGTGACTAATATATAAACAAACAAGCAATAATAAATACCTAGTTGTTGCAATGAATTGTTATAGTGTGCAATGTGGATGAATTAGTTAGTAAAGAAATGTCTACAGGGAACTCAAGCAAGCCATGCAAATCAATCATTTCACTGAAGCACTGATAAGGGCACTACATTGTGAGTGCTGTCTTCCTTGGTACCATGCTGTGACCTGACACATAGCACTCCCCTTATATAAACCAGGCAGTATGCCTGCCTCGTGCTGTTGTTTACATTGAAGAGATAGCAAAGCCAAGCCTGTGGCTGTGAGTTTATAGGAAGAGGCATTACCCATAGTGACGAGCAAATACTGTGCCCTTAATGTCAGCTCAGAAATGGCAAAACGGCTTCTTCCTTTTTAGAGACATTGCTTCCATTGTGCTTCCTTATAATGCATACAGTCACCATGTGATTAAATTTGATTTGAGGCCCAATTCTACTTATTATACATTTTTGTGGGAGAAATTACAAGACTTTGGCAGAAAAATGTTGAGCAGCATTTGTTTCTACAGAATGTAATCAAATGAATCAGTGGATAAAATCAAGGATAAAAGTGAATCTGGCCCTGCATTAGTATAAAGAATTCTTTATAATCGTGTCACATCTAAAGAAGTTTTTTTCTGTCCACAAAGAGGTTCTATTTGATACAGATTGGTTTGAAAGGTGTTTTGTGTGTGACATTCTTGTTTGCCTTTTGCACGCATGCAGACTGGGGCAGCACTATGTCTCACAAGATTAACATTGTTCTGGTGTAATCTTTTATCAGAAATTTGCAACAGGGATCTTTGTCTTTTTAATACTCTTGCTATACTGTACAAGAAAATCCCATGCATAAATCTCTTACAGCAGTGGTGTATTACATGACTTCAGAATCTTGACAAGACAAAATCTGATTGTGAAACATGACTTTGTTTTCACATGCAGCATTATAAATAACGCTTTTGTAACGGTCAGTGTTGTGTGATACACTGCCATTACGGATTCTGTCCTGTCCCTCCGGTGAGATGAGATTAAAAGCTCTTTTGCATTGTGGTTAAGATGCTCACCTGTGGTGGATGAGGTCATCGGTTCACGCCCAGCCTCTGCTCTGTTACATTTACTTTCTGAGAATAGGATAGCTAAAGATAACTATGTCAGTGGTTAAATATGTTGCTTATTCCCAGCCCCCCTGGTTTGCCAAACAGAATGCAGTACTGCATTTGTTAATAGTTAATCATAATTCAAAAATAAAAAATGTAATTGATTGAAAAAATTATATACTGAATCAACCCATCCCCAAAATCACCCACTTGCAAACATACACACACACACATATGTACAAACTAGATTAAGCCAAACTACAGTACCTTGTTTGGGACATGTGAGCTTATAGCAACACAATATAATGAGATGCAACATTTAGATGCAAGACATTAGTTAGATATTAGAGTAATCCATTGCACTACATGCAAGTGTTTTGTTAAATATTAAGGAGACTTGTGAAAAGACTGATAAAGAAACCACTTCTGTTGTGTTGCATTGTCATGCAGCATGTTTTCTCTTGTAGTTGAATGCCTTTTATGTATCTTCTGTCCTCTGTGAGGGTGTAGAGGGTGTCTGTTCTTTTTGCAGACAGTGACTGGAGTGAGTATAGGGATTGAAATGTATCTGGGCCAAGGACTGGCTGCACTGATGGGCAATAAACAAATCCCTTTCAGTCCTTGGCCAATCCATTTCTTATTTTGTTCATAAAAATCAAACTCATCCGAAAGAAAGCAAGTTTATCTTCAGACCTACAGTACGTGCCTCTCAAGGTGTAACAGGGTGGACCCGGTGCATGATCCCATGACCACACCCACCGAAGGTGAGCACCTTAATCACTATGCAAAATAGCCAGGCCTGTCTGCATTTATGGTTATAGGGCCCTGTAACAGGGCGAGGTGCCCTGTATATTGTTTTGTTTATGTATTTAGGACGGGTTAGCCGATTTTGTTTTGTTTAGTAGCGTGGATGGGTAGCCCCATCCACAGTAAATTAATAAACTCGTGCAGAAGGTGGCCATCTCCCGAATTTAATTAAGTGGTTCATTTTGTTGCTAATCGGGAGATGGTCACCTGAATATAAAAGCCTGCTGCTCTCGGCACTCGTGGTGGGTGTTAGAGAGGAGAGAGCGAGCAGCGAGCCAGAAAAACGAAACTACAATTAAACATAGGAACAGTGAAGGCAATCTGCCCAGCCTGACCTGTGTTTTATATATTTTGTGTTCGTGACTTGTTTTTGTTTACTGTTTTATTTTTGCTCTGTGAGCTAAGTGTTTCTGTTTAAATATTTATTTTTTTGTTATTTAAAAATAAAACGGCGTGAGCCCCTTTAACTGCAGTACTTACCTGGTGTCAGTTTTCCTTTCTGCTTCTGGCCTGACGTCAGACGACTCGTCCAGCCTGCCACAGGCCCTTAATCTGGTCTACATGAGGGCAGAAGTCATAACACTAGTGCATCACACAACACTGTCTGTTACACTAGGCTATTTACTAGCAATGTTATCTGATCTGAGATATTTACTAGCAATGTTATCTGACCTGAACGAACCAATCTCTTTTGGGCAATTCATATTCCAGGATGAACAGTCAAACCCTAGCTGTTCTTTTTACAAATCTCCTGGAATATGCTGAATGTCGATGAGGCATTTTGTGATTTAGCTGTCAACCTTGATTTTTTTGAACACCACAGAAACAAGAAACCTAAAATATGCAATAACACTCGTAATGAAAAGCAAGGTAGGGTTAGTACAGTTTTCCTGGAGGCAATAGCCGTTGCTGCACTCGAGTGAGTTACAAGACACAGCTGGACTGCAGATTAGGGCTGTTTACAAAGGAAAAGGGAGGCGCCAGGTCTGCTCATAACTCATAAGTTATTTTAATCGAAACCTTTGGAAAGAGCCAGTGCCAAAATAACATTATGAATAGTCAACATGGCTAACACAGGGTTGTTTGCATTCAGCTCCAGAGCTTGCATTTAAGCACACAGCCCTTTGAAACTCTCCTGCAGAGCCAAACAGAAAGCCATCTATCCTTCATCTCCACTTACTTCACTGCCTCTGCGTCCTCACCAGAAACTAGGGTGCAAATTACATCATGTGTAAACTTGTGAATCCATCAATGTGGCCTGTACGGTACCTACCCTTAAGGAAATGAAAAATATGAAGTGTGTTAATATGTTTCTAGTATACTCATTTATAGTATATTCTTTTAAGGGTGCTATTAGGGAAGCCATCTGTCTTAGTTTTCCTTTCCATGTAAATGACCCTATGGTCTTCCTTCAAGCGAACTTTATAACATTGATACTAATATTTGTATTATTATATTACCAGCAAACCTAAAGTTTTATAGTTACAACTTACAGTATTTATTCACATTTAAGCATATTGTAATTGTGTCTTGGTTGAGAAGCCAACACTGATGAAATAGGCGAATCAGCTTTCAGAGTCCCACCATGGAGCATTACATCCTAGGATGCTTTTACTTACTTGGCACCAGGATCTTATCATTAAGGAAGAAGGATAGATAGCTTTCTTGTTTATAGACCTAATATACTGACCTTGCTTTACAGTAGCACCCATGTATGCTTTATATTCTCATCTGTTTGTGGATATCCTATATACAGGCATCAATACTGAAACAAAAGCAGCACATCTTGCAGTCGTTCTGCTTAGGAAAAGAAAAGCCGTTGCAAACATGAAATTTGGATCCTGATAAGAGAACAATGCCTGTGTTATGGTTTGGAAATAGTTGCAGGAAACTGGGGTGAGTAATTCTGAAAGCAGGTTATGGATAAAGTTTTCCTGGATGTATTTTGCATGCAATTCAGGCCTTTTTATAAGCAGGGTAGAAATGTATTTGAAAAATGATGGGTCATTCTGGCTTGAAGTGGCTATTAATGGCTGTGAATTAAAGACCCCTCTTGTCTAATGATTTTGTTTTAGTGTTTCAAAAGCAATTCATTGTTAACAAAGTGTGTGTCAGTCCAACGATGAGAGGAGCAGTGGTCATGTCTATAAAGTGGAAGGGAATGTTTAGTCTCTTGGTTACCATTACTTTGAAATGTCAATGGCAGTACATCATTGTTTGTAACTTTGATTGGTTAATGAGAAGCAAACAACGCATGTGAGTCCTTTTAGTTTGTTTCTATATGTAACAATATGTAAAACATCTAAGAGGGTTCAGTGTTAAGGTTTTTAGATCCAGCACCATTTAGATAAATTGTATAGATGGCAATGTCTCATTACAAAAACAATTAATAAATTAATAAGCACAAACAACAGATCAATACTCTATGCATTAGGACTCAAATGCATTTATTGGCATGATGATGCATATGAATATTTTTTCTCTGATAGAATAGAATAGATACTTCACACAAAACACAACAATGTCATGTATGGCACTGTCAAAGTTATCTGATTAGAGGACATTCGAGGCTGCGCAGGGATGTGCCGATATAGTAACTGCTTATCTCAACTTTAGCAGGTGTTGAATGCAGTCAATTTGAAGAGCTGTTTATGTTTACACGTGTTTGGTAACAGTAGTCTTCACAACCATAAGAGAAACCATCCAGCAAGGAGCTACTGTTTTGGGTATATTGGGTGTATTTTTTCTTTTTGAAAAAATGTGCAAATGACGATTTGGAGTAAAGAGCTTTGAGAATCCAGCCTGTACACTGTAGTATCACATGGTAGCATTTGTTAATTTTTCAATGTGTTTTTTTTTTTTTTTGGTGTGTGTATCCTCCAGTATGCTGAAAGGTGTAGTGGTTAGGGCTCTGGACTCTTGACCGGAGGGTTGTGGGTTCAATCCCTGGTAGGGGACACTGCTGCTGTACCCTTGAGCAAGGTACTTTACCTAGATTGCTCCAGTAAAAACCCAGCTGTATAAATGGGCAATTGTATGTAAAAAATAATGTGATATCTTGTAACAATTGTAAGTCGCCCTGGATAAGGGCGTCTGCTAAGAAATAAATAATAATAATAATAATAATAAGTGCTGTTTGATATGTTTGGCACATGGACATTGCAAATACTCAGAACATGCACCTGAAGAAAGAAGTTGAGCTTCACTGTAAACATGTTTTGAGACTTATGTTGTAAAATGGTGGATCATGGAGCGATGTGGTTCGATGCCAAAATCGAGGCATGATACCTGGGGCGATTAAATCATTCAAGAACTTCAGAGCTCAAAACGAAATGCACACATTTTAAGAAACAGAGCCATAACGTTCATGCTAGGAAGCGCTATGTCTTCCGTGGGCATGGACTCCTTATTTTCGGGGTTGTAAACATAAAACACAGTGCATGGTGGGATACTGTTGTATTAAGTCCCACTGTCCATAGCGCTGCTAGGAACTGTAACCAAACTGTTTTAATTGTGTTTGTACGCATTAAGCCCGACTAAATATGAAATGGGGCTTCAGTGTGGCTAGATTCATTAGAACGTTTGAGTACGGTTCTCGAGATCGGGTATGTGGCCTAAAACTCTAAATTATGTTGAATCAGAATCATTCGTACAGTTTTTTACTGTAAGGTGTATGTAACAAAAACATTCTCCTTTTTTATTTCTGTTTTGAACTTCCTGAACTGTACCTGATATTAAAAATGTCTTCACAAGGGGTCCCCGAGTGGCTCATCCAGTTACAGTGCTGCCGCTGGGAGCGCAGGATGAGTCACACAGCTTGGACAGTGCCTGTTGGCATCCGGGCTGTGCAAAGAGGCCGAACTTTGCTGGGGACTTCGAAGAGGGCGTCACATTAGCTCGGACGCTCCCAGGGTGGGGGATGAGAAACCGGCAGGGATTGCTTCTCCTCATCGCGCAACAGCAAACCCTACTGGCCAGACACAGAACACATTCAGAGTGGATAAAAAGCAGAGATAATCTCTGCTCTCTTAATCTGATCGGCGTAAAAGCGATTCTGGCTTTAGGCTTGTGAGATCAGAGGACTCTCACACGCCCTCAGAATGTCTGTGCTGTGTTAAGACTCGCTGCGGTGAGGAGAAAAAACATAATTGGACATTCACAATTGGAGGGGGGGAGGGGGGGATATAATAATAATAATTGGTAACTCTAAATTAAAAAAGATATCTTTACATGATTAATTAACATTGATTAAGGGATTCATATAAATGTATTATGAATGTGTCATGAAATTTGTTAATAAGTACATTTTTATTTCCTATGAATATAATATGTTATCTTATATATAACTGATATTATACTATAGCTATAGTAAACGATGTATTTGCACTGCAGTACACAAGCATTTATCTTGTGAGCTGTAACACTTTTAAGGACAAAAGGGGTGAAAGCAACAACAAAAAATCCCTCCGTCTATTCTTTCTATTTCTCAACAAACTGGTAGTGTGATACAGTGTACATGGTTGGTATTCAAGGCTTGCTGGCTTAATCTGATTGGTTTACATGAACAAGGATGGCACTGAGAATTCCAAGGACATAGATAGCATTGTCCTCATTTAAAGGACTACCAGCAGTGTTTTAATACTAATGGTACTGCACCTAGCAATCTAAGCAAAGATATACAGTAAAGCAGTTATGTTTATGGGGCTTTTAAACAAAGCCCATACTGTTTAAATGCACTCTTTCACTTTCAAAAGTCTTTTCAGTCAAGACAGGAAGATGATGTCACCCTTTTTATTTCCCCATTACTAAGTGTGAAGGATCCGTAGCACTCACGGGTTCGTGCCCCTTTAAAATGACGACCCAGGACAGAGAAGTGGATTTTAAAAGCGCGGTTGCGCTACTTTTTAATAAACACAAAAACAAACAAAACAAACACCTAGCTCTGTTTTGGAGCACTAACTAAACAGGTTATTCCCTGTCTAACTTGCAGGACGGCTAAGCCATTTACCTGGCACCACACAAAAAACCACACAGGTTTACACAGCACTTACTTTTTTTCTCTGACTGCTCGAAGCAGAGCACCTCTCTTCTGCTTCCTTCTACTCAGCAGCCTTGAGCAGACTGACTGCTCCTCTTAAATACCCTGCACCTGGTACTAATTTAACAATGGCTCCCAGGTGCAGGGGATAATTAAAATAAAACAATTAAATTAAACAATAAAACAATTAACAAAACTAATTAACAAAAGCACAAAACAATTAAACAAACAAAGGTGCCATTTCTCTCTTCAGGGAGGTTTTAACCCCCTCCCTGCTGTCTCACACAACCTGCTGCCTTACACATCCCCCCTTGTCTTTTCAAGACACAGGCCACTCGACGGCCACCTCCTCCCCTAAAACACAACCACCCACCCTCGAGTCCATAAATGTTCTTTTCGCCTCTTCCACGGGCGGACTTGAGGGTGGATCGGTCCACGCCCCGCCCAGCCAGGTAGGGACCGTGCACCGGCGACGAGGGGACCCAACGGTTCGACAGGGGCGACCGGAGCGTAGGCCGGGCACTGGAGGATGCAGCAGTGGACAGAGGTCTTCCCCTGGGAACCGGCGCAGTGATGTCCGATCACCCAGGGGAAGCGAAGCAGCAAACAGGGGAGCGACAGCGACGCCTGGCAGCAGCCCAGCGACGCCTGGGTGCTCGGGAGAGCAGAGCAGGGAACCAGGGGCAGAGCTGTGGCCAGTGTTGCAGACTCCTGGGCTCTAGGTCCAGCACAGGGAGGTCCAGGAAGACCGGCAGGGTGTCCTGGAGCAGGGTGAGGGACCGCCGCAGCGACGCCGGACTGGACCGTAGGGGTGGTGGTCGGGCTGTGGTGGAGGTATGCTTTTCGCCTCCCCTCTGGGCTCCGGAAGCGGCGGCTCCTCCCTCTGGGCTCCGGAAGCGGCGGCTCCTCCCTCTGGGCTCGGAAGCGGCGGCTCCTCCCTCTGGGCTCCGGAAGCGGCGGCTCCTCCCTCTGCTCCTCCCTCTGGGCTCCGGCAGCGCGGCTCCTCCCTCTGGGCTCTGGCAGCGGCAGCTCTTCCCCTCTGGGCTCTGGCAGCGGCAGCTCTTCCCCTCTGGGCTCTGGCAGCGGCAGCTCTTCCCCTCTGGGCTCTGGCAGCGGCAGCTCTTCCTCCTCTGGCTCGGGAGACTGCGGAGCTACCCTTGCCTGCTCCCACTTATGGAGCAACAGCTCCAATTCGGTTGGCTCCCGCTCCTGTCTCTTCAGCGGTGCCAACCCCATCTCTTTCTCCCATCTCTCCAGCTGCTCCCTCTGAGCAGCGGCATTTCTGTTGATCTGCTCGATCAAACACCATAAATCCATTTTCAGGGTCTTAGGGGCGCCCACACTTTCTGACACCAAATGTGAAGGATCCGTAGCACTCACGGGTTCGTGCCCCTTTAAAATGACGACCCAGGACAGAGAAGTGGATTTTAAAAGCGCGGTTGCGCTACTTTTTAATAAACACAAAAACAAACAAAACAAACACCTAGCTCTGTTTTGGAGCACTAACTAAACAGGTTATTCCCTGTCTAACTTGCAGGACGGCTAAGCCATTTACCTGGCACCACACAAAAAACCACACAGGTTTACACAGCACTTACTTTTTTTCTCTGACTGCTCGAAGCAGAGCACCTCTCTTCTGCTTCCTTCTACTCAGCAGCCTTGAGCAGACTGACTGCTCCTCTTAAATACCCTGCACCTGGTACTAATTTAACAATGGCTCCCAGGTGCAGGGGATAATTAAAAATAAAACAATTAAATTAAACAATAAAACAATTAACAAAACTAATTAACAAAAGCACAAAACAATTAAACAAACAAAAGGTGCCATTTCTCTCTTCAGGGAGGTTTTAACCCCCTCCCTGCTGTCTCACACAACCTGCTGCCTTACATAAGACATGATCTATCTCATTTCATGCCACAGAAAGGGGTTTTTAAGTCAAGTAGAACAATGGTTTCATCAGGCTGCTTGACCACTAGTGATTGGCAAACATTATTATCATAATGTCTATCTGCCTGACAGGGGCTTCACATACAGGAAGGTGTGAAAACATTGGGTGAGGTGGAAATAGGAAGAGTTCCTAATTGCTTCTGTAGTTTTGGTTGGTTGTGCTATGAAATCAAACCACTGTAATTGAAAATCTTGAAAAAGTGTCAAAATAGGCAAATTAGTGATTGTCCAATTTAATTAATGACTCTAATAGGCCATACATGCAATTATTTTCAAAACTGTAAGAGAAAAGAAACACATTGCCACAAATGATAAAATGCATTGGATGTTTGAGAAGTTGTTTTTAGGATCCTAATTAAAGCACAAAGTGGTCTAACGTTTTCACAAAAGTTCCTATTGTTTCCATGTCATTGTCATTACTGACAGAAAGTTGAAATTCTCACACCCTGAGGTTTTCATGCAGGTAGGTATATAAAGGATATAAATGACAAATCTGGAGGTGCTCTAATACATTTGCACACTAATATATATATATATATATATATATATATATATATATATATATATATATATATATATATATATATATATATATACATATATATACTGTATATATATACACACACACACACACACACACATATATATACTGTATATATATATATATATATATATATATATATATATATATATATATATATATACATACATACAAACACATACAAATGTGTTATATAACTTTAAAATGAGTTATTATTGTTTTTTCCCTCATTGTGACAAATTCAGTTTATAATTGACTGCTAGTGCAGCACATGACTCGAGGATTGCTGCTGTAGCTGTCTAGCACCAGATGTGTATGATCTCATCTCATTTAAATGCCTCTGGGGGGTTGTGTTCACCCCCTCGCTTCTGCAGAGCTATGCCTGGTACCACCAGTGTGTGCTGGCATCAATAATAACCTGCCCAAGCATCACTCAGTGCTCTGGAAAACAAACTCTTTTCACAGAAACCTAGTGCCTGCAGCAGGTTTGATAGTTTACTGACTGGTGTGCAGCATTATTTTTTAATCCAGCTGTAAAATCTGTCTTAATCTGTTGCAGATTGCTGTAGATTAAGTGGATATTTTTGTTGTTGTTTACATAATAACAGAGCCGGTTGGAGAAGCTGAAGGCAGATCGGACGTGTTTCTGCACTGAAATGTTGTGGTAAACTTGCTTGATTCCATGTGAGTGAATTCACAGAACCTTTTTAGAGGATTGTGAACTTGTGAATGGGGCTTAAAGGTTATAAATGAAGGTAAACATGGAATTAACAACTCTGTTACCCTATAAGGATGTTACCCTGGTTCAAAGTTACCATGGCTAATTGTTTACCATATTTCCTTCTCCATACATGTCTGCACATGCCATATCATTCTAATTTAAGTTACCTTAGCAACTCTACTTATGCCAAAGTCACCGCCAGCAAACTGGTTTAACATTATTTACACATTTTATTCTCATTTGCCATTTCAGTTCTACAGGGCTACATTTATTCAAAGGGTTATACTGCAAATATCCCCTATGCACACACAAGCTGTCCCACACACATCCAGCTCTACCAATCTGAATGAACCATGACCTGGAGGGCCTCATGCGAAGTGGAGTGAAAGCTTAACTTCAGGTCACATGCAATCCTCTGAAAGACTGAAAACAACCGTCCCAGTTAATGTGATGCTAGCTTTTCAATTTGATTTTTTTTTTATTTTTGTCAATATGCAGTACAACGATGATTGTACTGCTTTGAATGAAGACTAACCATCTGAAAAATGCACTTATGAGAAAGGTTAAGAAAACAGCCACATGAAAGTCTTATTGAGAGCTAGATGCCTGCAATGTGATTTTTGTTGCTCTCTAATAATAACTGAGCTCCCTTAGTTGCGCTCAACGCGAATGAATGGCCTCACGATCATTATTGTGAAGGCTTTTCAGTAATATTACAAGGCCACATACTGTTGGCAGCTGTCATTTGTTATGGAACATCCTGAGTCGGTCAAACCCAGTCACTAAGTATTTATTTTGGAATGGATTGAAACCATCTCAAGTTTCATTTGAAGGTTTCGAAGTGCAAGAGAAGATTTGAATAATTAAAAGTCTGAATGAATCTAACTCATTGGTCGCTTAGCTCACTGGATCCTTACCCCAGGTGTTCCTCTATTGGCATTGATGTATACAAGAAATTAAGTGCACAGTCTGCACCTGTATTCTGTAAAAGGTAAACTGACTTGGTAATGCCATAAAAAATAAACCACGAAATAACACATGTGATGCATTAAGCTCTTAAATTAACAATGAAAGGAGGGCGGGGAGGCTGAAGACAAAGACTTCTAGAACAATTTGGGAAAGGTCAGGTATACTGTTTAAGAATGATTCGCCAATACCATTTAGGGAAGGTGGCTAATCCTCACAGCTAGAATTATGGCAATCCTCCAATTAAAAATAAATCAGCAAAGCTAAATTACACCAGGGCCTCGCATTCTTTCAGCAAGTGTAATACATTTCAGTACGTATCTGTTTTATACAAACTTTTACTTTTTTTGTTTCCAGTGTGTTGACCTATCATGTATAAAACTGCAGGACGGGGTGCAGTCAGATAATATTACCGGTCCTGTTTAGACAGGTGGAGACCACTATTTGCTTTAAGATGAGTTGTGGGAAAGCCTTCCCCTTCCCTGCAGCTTGTTTAGTTTAGGACGTTCTGTGGTAAGATATGCAAACGTTTGGGGCTTAAAGAGTCTCTAACAAGTTCACAAAATAGTTGGGAAATCCTGAATAGTCCCAACAAAAGATAGTCTTTTCTCAGTTCATTCTTTCCAAAGGGTTGCGAAAGCACAAGTTTAGAATTACTATAAACACAGGTTTGAGTCAGTTTGCTTAAAGAAACACACTTTAATTTTGGCAGTAGTATTCAGGGGTCATTATGAAATTCATGTTCAGTAGTAATATACTAGCAAATTACTCTCCTAGTCCTCCAGGGAGCCCAAACCCAATACAGGTATTATCTGCATAGCAGAGAGGCAGTAGGGTGAAGTTATTTGGGCATTTCGAATCCCACAGAGCATCATTAGCTCCCTTGCTTTTTTCGCATCTTGTTCTTGCTGTAAGAATTCTGCTTTGCCAGATCAGGATCTAGGTATGGATTTTATATTTGAAATGATTGTTTTCTATAAGGAGGAACACATCTGCAATACAGATGTAATCTGTAGGACGCATTTTTGTGTAAATGGGCCATTAACATGTACATACAGTGAGCATTGTTGCTGTGCAGTTCTGGCTGCCCATGGTGACCCTTTACCCTATTGACAGTGTTATGAAACATGCTTCTAATTTGCTGTCCAAACCCTATTTATATTGTAAACTATTCCAGGTTGATGACAATTTAGCTAGATCTCAAATTAGATTAATTAAGTTTTAGGTTTAGATTGGACAGTGATCATAATATAACTGCTATTCAGATAGCTTCTGCCTACAAGATTGTAATAGCTGTGCTCTAAATTGAGGAGATGCTCTTCTGTTCTAGTAGCATGTCATGGACATATGTACTCATTAAACATTTATTTATAGAAGTACAGAGCCAGTGACATCTAAGGCATAGCTGTGCATTTCCAGCAATACAATAAGAAGCTTTACCCTCAATACCCGTCCACTAGATGGCGCTGGCTCTTGCCTGTATAAAGACACTTTTGGCTGATGCCATCTGGGTTACATATGTGTTTGCAATCACCTATAGAACAGAAGAAAAAATGACTGATTCTAATAAGAACCACTGACAATGAGATTGCAAAATCCATTCAATAAAGTGATTATGAAAATGTAATTTGAAGATACTTACCCTTTAAGATGAAGGCACCAGTGATGGAAATAAGACTCCGACTACATAGCAGTTTCACCCATTCCAGGTTTTGATAAGAGCTTGACCTTAAACTCATAGTAAACCTGGAATGGATCTTTTGTGCGAAGGGTGAGTGATAGATAACTGAAAGCCTCCACTCAGCAAGTCATCTAGCTATCCCTTTCATTTGGCTTTGTGAAAACCACTGCTTGGCAGTGTCGACAGGGAACTGTACGCTGTTGAACTGACCAATCAACAGCCAGTATCAGCGCTCTTCCAGTTAAGTTAGAGGTTACCAACACTGATGGAAAGTAGTCCTAAATATGAGCTTTCTAGCAATTAATATACACATTTGTAGTCAATGGCTTGTATGGTGCAACAGAACTACATACTGTAGTTGACAATGATCAGCAAAAGCATTATTCGGTTGCTGGTTATTCCTTAGGATAGACTGTTTTTGCCTCAATTTATTACACAGAGCCAGCAAAGGGGACACCTTGTCCAGTCATGGCTAGCAAGCTATTTTAACCGGTTTACTTTGAAACAAGAATATATGGTGGTGAAAAAAATTGTGCTTTGGGGTATTTAAGAGGGGCAGTTGTTGTCCAATTCTAACGCATAATACAGACATTCTTATAGATTTCAACATTAAAATACAGAGATACCAATCCTTTGGCATGGAGCATCACTATTATTATTAATTGTTTATTTAGCAGACGCCTTTATCCAAGGCAACTTACAGAGGCTAGGGTGTGTGAACTATGCACCAGCTGCAGAGTCACTTACGTCTCACCCGAAAGACGAAGCACAAGGAGGTTAAGTGACTTGCTCAGGGTCACAAAATGAGTCAGTGGCTGAGGTGGAATTTGAACCGGGGACCTTTTGGTTACAAGCCCTTTTCTTTAACCACGGGACCACACAGCCTCCAATTATATATTTAGGTAATTGCCAGCCAATTGGGTACTCTTCTCAAACTGATCTACACAAAACTCCAGCTGTAAAAGGAGTAAATGAATATTTTACAAAAATAAACTTCAGACTTCAACTACTTGAAATCCTGTTGCTTTTTGGAGAACTGGTGAACTCATTTCCTTATTAGGGAAAGCTCATATTTTCGTATTAAGAGGATTACTACAGATGTATATTTTTTAATGCATTCAAATCTTCTTAAGCATTTGGTTCTCGTTTTAAACTTACCAGCTGGAAAAAAAAACAACATATAACTGTGACAGTTTCTTTATCTGTGAAAAGTTAATAAAAACATTCAGGTATTTTTGTAGATTTTTTCACATTTCTGAAACTGTGATGGCTTTATGCCTGTTAAATCATTTAGTCGTGTTTTTGGGGGGGCCGGCGGGCGGGCAGAGAATGAATGAAAAGTGACGATTTTTAAAAATAATAATTTGTATGTTTGTTTGTTTGAACTTGCATTAATATGGGGCCCTATTCACAAAACTCCAATGCCAGTTGTAATTGTTATTAAGGGCTGTTTTTTGGAGTGTATAAACATTCTTGTTGGGTATACCATGCTTCGTAAAATTGGAATATACTAAAACCCTGGTGAAAATGAACTGAATACTTTATTTATTAAACAAAACGGGTTATTTAAAAAAAAAAGTTCTTCACAAAATCTACATTTAAAAACTGTCTTAAAGTTTTGTGAATATAGTGTGTATTTCAATATGTTTTTCTTTTTGTTTTGTTTTTCCCCCCGCATACTTGACTTTACCGCCACTCTCACAACAAACTACTTGATTATTTGAATTGTTATTTTCTTTGTTTAGGTACCCTATAACAGATTTGGACGGGTCAATACCTTCCAGCACTCCACGTAAAGTGTTTACGACCGCTTTTGCCTTTGGACGGAGATCTTCAGAATCACTAGCTGCTGAAAGTGAGGAAAGCTTACTGTTTAAGTTCTTTTCCATCGGACTGCCTCCAGCACTAGGCATGCTCAGCAGCAGCTCCGTTCTGTCTCAGCCACAAGAACGGAGCACGGGGGACTACGAGACGCCAGCGTAAAGGCTAAAGCATCTCTACAAGGCAGGTAAGCCTGAATTTCATACCGTCTCGAAAACTAAAAACGTCAAGGGTTTTCATTAGCCATCGTGAGTGGGGTATATTTTGCTAAACACGTTGCAGAAGTGAACGACTGTACGCATTAAAACGCTTGCAGCAAAGACGCAGCTGCAAATAATTAACAACGACGCTTCAATTCGCAACCCACTGTACCGTCCAGCATTGACCTTTTTAACACCAAGGACTGTATACAAAGGGTTTGGTGCATGCTTTTATTTTATAGATTTCTACTTTGACTGCATTGAATACAGACCCGTGTGGTAACTGCGGTACAATGTTCTTTAAAATACTGTATATGAGTGAGAAAAGGCTTTAAAGTTGCAGTGTACACATGATCTTCCCTGCTGGAATACGTTTCCTAAGCCACTGCATTCATTTGACTGCTTTAATTCGTTAAATAACAAAGTTGTCTTGTACAGGCATTCCTGTCATATACAGTATGTATAGGAGGTATGTTATCGTTTTGACTGAAGCAAAATTAAGGGTACTGTACGCGGCTAGTTGGCAGACAGTTCAGGGAGTCAATTCAAAGCTCTTTAAAACATGCTTACTTTCAATATAAAGAAATATTATTGTATTCTATAGTACTTGTAAAATAACTGTAATTTACTATCGTATACTGTATGAAATACGGTGTTATTGCCATTTTTTTTTTATAGAAAACTATAATATTCTTTATTAGGGAACTACTATATAATTATGAGACTACTCCCTCCCCGCTAGTCCAGACAACTGAACAATAAACTAATTTTCTGATCTGAGAGGGTCATGTTTTCCCAATGTTAACGAAATGCAGTTGTAGATGACAAACAGCCTGGATCTCACGCTACAGTATAGAGTGCAGTATAATAAAGCATACATGCAGTCATGGTCCAGGCAGTGTTTCCGTGTGTGCTTTGATCTGCTAGTACCCCTGGTATTCCTAAATCTCCCAGCCTCCATGACCTCGCACAAGCAGCAGCAGCTCTTTTCTGTTCTGTAAGCTCCCTGCTTGCTGCCCCACTCACTCCTGGCTGCTTGTTTGTTTCTATTCTGCTCAGTTGCCTCCCAGACTGGCAGCAGATTCATTTGCTCTCCTGGTCCATGCATGTTAGTGTCCACCTGCTAGATCCAATCTTTTTATTGGTTTGGGCTTCTGTCATCTCAGTACCAGAAACTAGGGGTCTTTCAGGTCATATGCAGCAATTGCTTGTAGAAGGTTTTGCATCTCTCTTTTAAAAGATGGTAGCAATGGAACTTTATTTTACGCAACTCTCCTCTACATGCTGTACTAGTGTACATAAACCTCCCAAACATTGCCACAAGTCCTATTTTAAATGCCAAATTAACACACAATCAAGTAATATATGAAGTAATTAATGTAATGTTTGCCTTCTTGTGCAGTTAATTGTATATGGTTAAGTATAACTAAATAATGTAAAGTATTCAAATTCACATATCCACACAACTTTACATTCAATTGTAAAGAGATGCCTGGCCTACCTGTTTGAAGTGTGTCTTAGTGTCCTTTACTTTAGTGCAGTAGTTCCAACATACAAGTAAAAACTGTACTAAACATAAACGGCTGTTCGGTCCAAAAGCTTACAGAACAATTTCAAGTGAAAAAAGCCTTCCACCTATGGGAAGATTGGGGAATGGGGTCCACGACTCTGTGGTAATTGCAGCGTTTTCTCCCTTTGAAAGTTTTGTATGAACACGATTTTCTTTAAGTTTTTCCAGCCTTGCTGTTATTGTTTTACGGGTCGGCACAGTATTGGGATAATCTTACATCGATTTCAAAACAGCTGCATTCACGATTCACACACACTATCCTCATAGGGGATAACGTGATCACGTCCTGTTCGGCCAAATCTATAGCAAATGTTGTTATGGGTGTTTGCTTGTTATTGCCATCAGTAGCTCCATCCACAATAATTCTGAATGTTTTCATTTCAAACTGTGAAGCACTGAACTTGTGTTTGTGTGGTACGGCAATTTTGTTTGGCATAATTATTTACATGCCACAGTTTTCTCGTCTGGTTCCTCAAAATACTTCCAAACGTGGCTTCCTTTGTTTAGAGATGCCATTTTAAATATAGAACAAACTCAGAAAAAACGCTTGGCTTCGTTTGTTTAGAGATGCCATTTTAAATATAGAACAAACTCAGAAAAACTCAGCTTGTCATTAACGTTATTATCCCGCCGTGGAATTGATACCATACCACGCCTACTACAGGCATGAACACATACACAGTGCACCAATGAAGCACCAGATTGAATGAGAATAAAATCCGCCCCTGTGTCAATCATTCTGCACCAATTAGAAAAGCTACTTGGAGGCAATTGCCAAACCCCTTATTTTTATAATATCCACCCTTACTGTGGCACTAGAGCAGTCTGATACGAGACGAACTACTGATGATAAATGACTCCACACTACATAACCGATCTCGAGAACCATACTCAAAACCGCTCTAATTAATCCAGCTCAAAGCATCCACACTGAAGTACCGTTTCATGTTTAGTCAGGCTTATTATGTCCACACACCATTAGGATAGTTCAGTTACAATTCCCAGCAGGGCAACGAACCGTGGAAATTAATACGTCAGTATCCCACCATGCACTGTATTTTATTTTAAAATAATGTGTTATGCCCCATATTAACAGAGGTCCATATTGCATAAATGAAATATAACAAGTATTGCGGAAAAAGTAAATCCGAACACACACACACACAAGTAGGGCTTGAAGTTTTCTGGTTTTATTTTTAATCAGGTGAAGTCCCTTTAAACAAGTTGAGCTGATTTTGTTTTATAATTAAACTCAGAAAAAGCTGTTAATTACAAAACAATCTTTGTTTTTACCTTCATATCTTGCCTGAGCCTAATTCTGGTCCTCTTAATTTTATTTCAAGCAGAGCTGACAAATTACGTAATTTGTTCATCCCCGATCATACTTTTAACTCGCATTTTTGCAGTCGCCTAATTTAACGTTGTGCTTTTGTTATTTCCCCACTAGTATAACAGAGATCCTGACAGATTTTGTGAAGCACAAAAATGAATACCTAGTGCGGAGTGTACACTGATAGCAAATCCTTCAGGTGCCTGCTCTGAGTATTTCGCCAAACATACCACAAAGCATTTTGGGATATTGAAGGATACACAAAAAAATGTAGTTTGGTATTACAGCGTCCACACTTCTGATAAACCGCACTACCTGATGCGATCTAATTAGAACCGGACTTGAGACTACTTCCTGAGGTGGTCTCGAGTCCGGTTCTCGAGTTCGGTATTAAATGCTGCGTAGTGTGGACGCTAACCGTATTTAGCACTTTTAAGCCGGCTTAAATGCAACTAATACGGTTTAAAGGCATAGTGTGGACAGGGCCTAAAATTAATGCATAAAAAATATGCGTTTTGGTGACACTTGTCACGTGACCGGTTACACGTCTAGCATATTATTCAACGTTTTACCACTTCTTTAGAGTTTAAACGTTTAAAATTCCCATCCCTAATAGCTGGTGTAAGCCCTGGTGTTTAGAGCTGTAATATATTTTTACCATACTTTACCATGATATGCCATGCTTTTTAAATAGGCTTACAATACTCCTCTGGACTTAGCAATGCTTACATGTGCTTTACCATGCACTGACTGTGCTTTATTACACTTTGCTATACTTTTACTATAGTACGTTTTATAATGGTTTATAAGTATATTGCAGTATACTGTATTGTGAATTACCATATAGATTGTACTATGCATGAAACAATATAATATGCCAATATATGGCAAATATGGTACAAATATAACTATTATTATTATTTATTTCTTAGCAGACACCCTTATCCAGGGCGACTTACAATTGTTACAAGATATTAAATTATTTTTACATACAATTACATTATTTTTTACACATTATTTTTTTTCATACAATTACCCATTTATGAGTTGGGTTTTTACTGGAGCAATCTAGGTAAAGTACCTTGCTCAAGGGTGCAGCAGCAGTGTCCCCCACCTGGGATTGAAACCACGACCCTCCGGTCAAGAGTCCAGGGTCCTAACCACTACTCCACACTGCTGCCCATTACGTTTATAAATATATTAACCAAATACAAAAAGCTGCACATTTCCTTTGTGTTGTCACATGTATTTCTCTATATATTTCACAACACTGCAAAAAAATGCAACATAGTGTAATTCATTCAATATATTGTTTTAATGTGCATAGAAAAGAAATGCCAGTATGTAAGAAAATATCTTTTATTCTGTGAGTGAGGGTACATTTTGTATCACGGTAACACTGTGAATTTGGAAAAAGTATACAAAGTGTAATGTTTTTTCACAGCCTATCACAATGCATATTGTTACGAGTTTACTGCATTATTTGGCTGACAGGCCATGATCCTGAACATAAAGGTCAAACAAACAAAGGGCTTCTTGGAATATAAACATGACAGAGATTATAATGGCGTTGTACACACAGGAAAACTTTGTAATGATGGCCTGTGAAGCCTTGATATTTATTTTTTGTCAGGAGGCATTTCCTGACACAACCCTTCTCTGCACATTGTGGGGTCCTAGTGGTCTCCAGTCTTAATGATTCTGGCCCACTTCCATCCCAATTAACTTTTAGGGAGTACAAGGCTGCTTAAATCAAGCGCAAAACAATAGTTCTCTTGTGTTCTTTGTTTAGACCCTGGTTTGTGGGCTCTATCTTTAGATTGTGGTGGGCAGGCTGCAGCTGACCCCAGTGCAGTTTACTGCACTTATCTCCAAGTCATTTTGGGTTTGAAGCAGATGTTTTTCGACACCTCACAAATGGAAATGGATTTTGTACCCAATCTGAAACCTGCAGCTGTCACTGTGCTTTGTTTTAAGAGGCAATGCACTCACAGATGCCTGGAGGAAGTTTGCTCATTAGTTCCAGCAGTGGAGAAAAGGGTAGGTCCGCGTTCCAGAAATGCTTGATTGATACAAATTAGTTGAAAGTTGGCTTGCAGCAGTCATACAAAGAGCTTGAGACACGATTAAAAATACATTTTGAAGGCGTCTCGATCAGGGATGCAGAATGCAATTTTCTGTTTTCTTCAAGTTTTTGTGCTCACAAGGTATGTGTAATTCCAGATTACTATTAGTTTATGCCCTGCCGTGTAATAAGAGTGAAGGATCTGCAAGTTAAATTTAAGATACAGCTTGAAGTGTGGGATGGGCACGTTCACATCAACACAGTTTGCAGTGTGACTGCTCTGAGATACCAGTAGTTGTAAGTTGTAAACCAGACACCGTTGTCAGCACTGGTTGACAGCTTGCTGTGCTGGTTTAGAGAAATACATAGAAGACAGCGCACCTCTACGGTTAATTAATGCTATAAACCTGCACTAATATATGGATATTTTTATTTTTTAAACAAATACTGATCACTTTATTCTGTAAGTATCCCCCATACTTTACCCAAATCCCTTGCAATGGCATGTGTGAAAGGGTTTGTTTTCAAGTGTCTTGTTTGTTTTGTTTTTTCCTTAAATTAAGACTGAAAGGCTTGCCAAGCCCCGGTCTGAACTGCGGAATGCTAATGTGTGTGAAACCTTTGATCACAATGACCCCTGCTTTGTAGGCTATGCCACTGTCATCTCAAGGCAGCTAAAAACTGTGATGGGCCCTAATTAATATTAATCACACTGAGCTAGGAAGAAAAACAAGATTACACTGTAATCTCTATTTTTTTTTAAAGTAGTCATTAACCCTTTTTCATTTTTACATCCATCTAAAGAATTGCTTTTCCAATTGTGATCAAATTTGACTACCACATTCTTTAGCACAAGTTACAGTATTGCGATTGTTAGAATGTGGGGATTCTATGTTAGACTGTTAAAATGCATAAATGGTGGATGCTGGTCAGAGTGATGTACTTTTTCATGACACTGATAGGTTTCATTTTTGTATGTATTATACTAGTGTCAGATGTATGTTTAGCCACAGTTCCAGTTTTTGGAATTAACTGTTTTAACCCACTCCATAAATCCCCCTGTAATGTAATGTGAACTGTACATAAAAGGCTTTGTGTAATACATCACTTCATCACTGCAAGATTAAAGATGTAAATCACAAGTGCTTTGCAGTTAAACACACAACCAGCCGAAGTTGATAATCATTCCTATTTGTTATGAAAAGGTTTTGGGGCTAACACTGCTTGGCACTGACTTTTTATTGCGGAAGGGAGCTTTCTGACTGTAGTCAAAACAAAGCCAGAGCCCCACCCCCACCCCTTTTTTTTCATCTGTTGTACAAATAAACAGTTATTTGCACATTCATTTGAAACACTTCATGTAGCTTTGTGCTGCAAACATCCTCAGGAAGAGAAATAGCCTGCTGAATGATGTCATTGACAAAACAGGCGGAAGGCTTGCAAAACACAAGAGATTTCGAGCAAATTTTAAGTGTCCCCTTTAAAGAAACAAGTCTATTCTATTGATCTAAATACTGCTAACTTTTATATCCCCTTTGGTTTTATTTAAATCTGTAGAAATTTTAAAACCATTTGTGTGAACTCTGGAGTTTGAGAAGTGTTAGTGTTCCTGCAGCTAATGATTTGAAACACTGCCCTCTAGTGTTGGACTAAACAGTAACACCTGTGGATATCTGACACAAGGGTCCTTTGAAACCAGACCACAAAGCTGTCACACTGCTACTATGCATGGAAGAACCCTGTTAGACCATCATCACTGCATCAAATCCACTCCCATCAGGGAGTTTAGCATATTAAATCATACTTAATTATCAGGATTTCTTTGTTTAAAAAAAATAGCAGGTCATCTCTGGACTGCAGTATATATGCTAACTTCTGTAACCTGTTCACCTGAAAAGAAAAACATTGAACAAGACTTGGAAGCGTTAGTCTTGATTTTATCCTGGATTTGTATAAAGTGAAACACAGTTGAAAGCTTTCTTCCTTCATACAAACTAGTGATTCAGAGGCATTTTGCCACCAAAGTCATTCAAGATTACACCATGTTTGTTAAGGCATCATGTCTCTTAGGTTGATTATAAAAAGTCCTTGGCAAGCATGGCTACACCTCCCATAAAACTGATCTGACAAAGTTCTTATATTGGATACACCCACTACTGACACCAGACTGCAGACAGTGGACTTTATTAGACGTCTGGCTTAGTCTATTCAGCCACACTGCTGTCTATCCTGTGGATGAAGCACTTTTTAAATTAGATGATTGTAAGCTTTTCTTGGGGGAGAAAAATGGTGTGTGTCGTGTTATCTTGTAACTTGCGTGGAAAGCCTTTTTATACAAATGTTGGTTCTTTGTGGTGTCTCTACAGTATCCAGATTATGGCAACTTGTCAACACCATTCCAAGGCTCCCCTGTAACGCTTCACAGCTGCAGTTCACTGACGTACATATACAGGCATATCTGCTTGAACTATCACTTTAGTCTAAGTGTGCTTTGACACGTGTATTTTGTATTTGACATGAGCAGCTGCTCACTTTTCTTGCAGTTTCAAGACTGGAGGTTTAGTTTGCTGGAAATTCTAGAAATTTGCCAGATACATAAGGGTGGGGACGCAAGTTGTTTTTTGTTTTGGTCCTAGTAGAGTAATTATTTCTATCAAATACTTATCACATTTTTTTGCCTTTTTTTCTTTTCCCTCCCAAATGTTAGTTTTTTTTTTAGTTATTTGCACAACAGATGTTAACCCTTTGTGTCCAATTGCCAATGAATACTTTACCTACCTACATAACGATGCTACCTAAAGAGCCACTTGGTATGGCTGAGAAATATCACTGTGATCGAATTTTTTTATTTAGATCTAATGTGGGATCATTTTGTATGTCATACTGAGGTTTTCTGTTTATATTAACATGTCCCCTGGCAACACTCTCCCCCAAATGCTTATAAGAACTAGAACATGTATTCTGTGTTACTGTGTATTTCTTAAATCCATGAGGGACAGACTGAGGTAAGGTTGCTGGTTAATGGCATGATGTGTCAGCAGACTTAGAAAGCATTACACTTGGGAGTTTTAGAAACTCTGTAAAGAACCTAAACTGAAACTGATATGCAAAGTGAATCTAACGAAGAAGAAGAAGAAGTGCTATTTCATACTTGTGCTTGTCCCCAATTGAAGATGATATGGGAATGTGAGTGCTGGCCAGCCAGGCTGGAAGGAAGGTGCCCCGAGCGGCTAGTGTTCCTACAGCTAATGATTTGAAACACTGCCCTCTAGTGTTGGACTAAACAGTAACACCTGTGAATATCTGACACAAGGGTCCTTTGAAACCAGACCACAAAGCTGTCACACTGCTACTATGCATGGAAGAACCCTGTTAGACCATCATTACTGCTTCAAACCCACTCCCATCAGGGATTTTAGCATATTAAATCATACTTAATTATCAGGATTTGTAAAAAAAATAAATAAATAACACTTATAAATAATGCACTTAGATGCTCACTCACAGCTAGAGATGATGGCTTTATCAACAGCTCCTTCTTTTAATGATGTCAACTATAGTGATATTTAGACCCACCACTGTTCATGCATGGCTGAACATTCTAAGATGTCTTTCATTCACAGGTAAGATGTGTACTTTGATGCATTCAGCAGGGTTTTACTTCAGTGTATCAGTATTTCTTCTCTATCTGAGGCGGTTTTATTACAAATACGTGCAGCATTAGTTAGGGAATTCTAGGCAGACAAACTTTTCCATGTCCAATATTTCTCAACTCAAACCAGTCTGTGCTATTTATATATCTTAGAACTGCTTTTGTGGTGAATGAAATAGGCGTGCTTCAGGAGATACTAGTGGTCAAACACAAAGCATACTGGATTCAAGAATTTACCACTTTGGTATTTATAAGTTCAGTTAGAGGAACAGGAAAACCATAAGTTCTGCAACATATCTGAGATGTTTTGCAAAAACAAACCAAATGGTACAGATTTGTCAGGTGCTCAATGTCGGTTTAGGCTTACTTCCTAGGGAATGCAAAAATGAGATGATTTCATCTTTGGCAGTAACATTTGATCCTGGCTTTCTGTTCTTGAGTATTACAGCATACTCATGCCGTGTTCACTTGGTTAAAGCAGTTTTTATTTTGTTTTTTTGCAGGGACCTGTAATAGCATTGCATAAGGAACATACATTTAAATGGGGCTTGTCTCCCAAGCTGTTGTATTAACCAGTGGGTTTTGGACATGGGAGGATCTGAAAAGCTCAAATGTTAATATTCACAGTATACAGTATTTTATAGGATTGCTGTGGCTTTAGTGGTCGTCACTGAGGGGCTGATGTAAGCATAGGAGCAGTGCAAACAATTGCGGCTGCAAAATCCAAATTGCCTAGTGGCCAGGCAATTATTTTGCACTGCGGCCAATGTAAGCTTAAAAGCAATGCGAATTACTCAACACACACAAATAATGAGCTGCAATCATGATAATGAGGGTCGCAATGAGAGCTGCCTGTGTATCAGCTATTTAGCGGCCGCACTTACAGCTCAGAGGTGAGTTGAGTTAGGAGTACAGAGAGCAGTAGGTGCTGGATGAGATTTGTGGAGCACGAAAATCAAACCAAACAAGCATGCAGCAGGGCTGCTATCCACATCACAGCTGACACCGCTGGAGAGGCAAGCAGAGAGGACAATCAATCCCAAGCAAAGTGACCCTGGGTTTGAATATGCAGGGTCTTCTCCATCTTTCCCTTCTCCTCCAAAGGTTTTCCTTCCTGTCCTCAACAAGCCAAGCGTCTCTGCATCAGGAAGTGCACCGCAGCAGCCATCCAATGACAGGTCTCTGCAGGGGGTGTTTTTATACAGCTCTTAATTACTCGCTTCTACAATGTCTTGCACCTTGCAGAGGTTTTTGGATGGTCAGCAATTGCCCGAGTGCAAGACAAAATCCATTAATCTCATTATAATGTTTGCGCCCGCTTAGTATTCCAGATCCCAGCCCAATTCCATGCTCTTTTCTTCATTTGAATACATTTCAGTATAAAGTGCTAATTTGATAGCAGGTGCAGAACGGTGGGTGAAAAACATTCTTTAGATATTCTATATTTTTAGTGACCGCTAAAGTCCCTCTTTACGCCAGCTGAAAAGTTTTTTTGGCAGTAATGTAGGTGTTTTGCAGCCGTAAATCACTTTGCACGTATCCTTACATCGGCCCCCTAAATGAGTGTTTGTTAAATAATAATAAACATTCAAGCTCTCAGCCACAAAAAAACAAATGTATCTGTCCTGGATTGACTCCTCCGACAGCTATGGCCAACAGTTTTGCATCACCCTATAGAATTAACTAATTTTGCTTCATAATGTCAAATGAAACTTGCTGAATAATGTTACTTTAACGTATTGCATTACCTACTGCTTTGTAGTTTTCAATGCTTAACAAAAAAGTGACAATTTGAAATCAAACATGAAATAATGTACTACTATTATGGCTTCCGGTAGACTTTTGCAATATAATTTTGTAGTTTCCTTGATTACATGGTGTTAAATAAAATATCTAAATTAGGTTCATTTAGTTTTTTTTTTAATGTCTCAATCCTAAAATCCTAGCTGATGCAAAACTTTTGGCCATAGCTGTAGAGTGGAGCTCCGATCAGAAAGCAGTGCTGCATGGGAAAAAACCGAGGGAATTAGAATGAAATGTGGGAGTGCCCTTCATGACCCTCTAGTAAGAGTCCAGCCACAGGTCAAGATTGTGTCAAGCTTCCACTCTTAGCATTGTCTGAAACTCAGCCATGCATTATAGGGCTTGCGTGTCTTTACTTGAACTGGCTGTGCTTATTAATTATCAGGGTCCAGATAAACAGACTGCACAATATTACAACAGTAACAAACAGGATCATGAAGGTAACTACAGTACTTTTAGATGATCTGCCTCAGAACAAGGAGCTCCTATTGTTTTCAAGCCTGCATTGTAACCCTCCAAATGGAATCAGAGGCTTTACTGCTCTTCTGAGTGCTCCCAGTATTTCTTTCTTGTTTTGTAACACACACATATTCAAGCATAAATTACATTAAAATTCATTTCAATTACATATTTGGCAAACTGAATATACAGGCACCATATTATAATAATAATAATAATAATAATAATAATAATAATAATAATAATAATAATAATAATAATAATTACAAACATCGAAAGATCCGCTCATCTTGAGTAGAAACCGATACTAATAGGCTAATAAAACAAAAAATACAAACCGTCATCTGTACAGCTTGTGCACTGTAAGAGATTGAATGGATTGTCCACATAAGGTGAGTGGGTTTCAAATGCATGTGTTGTCACTTAGGAAAGTAGCGGATACACATTTGTTGAGATACAGTACTATAAACATGATGCCAGTAATAGCAGAGAGAGGCAGGTGGGGCTATCGCTGGTGTTTAAGAACTGCATTTCACTGGGAACCCCTTGTATGGTCTCATACATGTTACCCAAAATGGCCTGTTGGTTACCTTAACATACTGCTTGATAAAGTATTAACCTGCAAACTGGGAGTTACACAAAGGGTGGATCTTTTTTAAAAGAGTAATTCATTGAAGTGTTTTATTTTTGTTTGTTTTTTATAAATAGTACATTTTTGCACAAGAGCAAGCGAGGAGCATATTAGCGTACAGAAATTGGAACAGAGCAAAATCTGTCCATCTTTGAACCCTGTTGGGCGTTGTCATGCAACTCTTTGTAAACGTTTAAAGGGGTAACCTGATATCTGGTACCATATTAGGTTAAAAGAAGCTCTCAGTTTACAAGCCGTACTTTCATCAAGTCTAATAGTTCCTACTGTAGGTCAATTCAGATGCTGAGTGAAATTCTCTCGTCCTTTATCTCCTTCTTTACAGCTGTTAACCAACCAGTTTCTCCTTGTAAAGCTAATACAGTACCAGGTATTATTGTTTAAAAGTAAGAATACATGTTTAGTATTTAACATATTATGCATCCTTCAAAACTTCACACAAGACCTATATAACGAATGGAAGTGCCCAATATGTATCATTTATCATATACTTGTACTTGCTAGAACCGAAGTAATTGTATTTTATCTTGCTCTTAATTGTATTAATACTTGTACTGTGATTGTTGAAATGTATTTTTGTTTACGACTGTAAGTCGCCCTGGATAAGAGCGTCTGCTAAGAAATAAATAATAATAATAATAATTTATGGGATTATTTAGTTACGGTATTATCTCATTAAACAAAGCACAAGTTAAAGTTTTGTGAATGGCTCAGTTGTTTCCAAAATAATACCTCATATTTTTATTAATCTAAAAAAGAATTTAGATTATTCTAAATTCATTATTCTGATTATTATTCTGGTTATTACAGGACAGAGAAAAAAAACATAATGTAATCCACACAAGAGGTTGTGTGTGAATACCAAGCAGTTCATAGTTGAACATGATTATTTTCACTTGACATTAGGATTTAGCAGAAGACCTTTAAGCGTGTGAGCCGGCATTAAGACTTTTCTGTTAAACATCTAAAAAGCCACCATCAAAACCCAATTACTGCTGCCAACCAACTGAGTCAGCAGCTCTCTGTATCTGCCTCCAGGCTGAAAAAGCTGGGAGTTATTATCTGAGGGAAAAGTACAAAAATATTTGTAGGATTTTTACAAGCATTTGTGAGCAGTTTAGCATCATAAATACATCACTCAAATGAAAACTGTAAGGGCTGGATGGAGGCAGGGGAAGGGAAACAGCCCAGCAGCCCTCTGTGATCGGTGCAGTGTTTTCTTTTAGCAGCCAAACCTGTCCGTCATCATTCAAGAAAGAATATTGGTAATTTTAGTATACCCTTCTTCTGTTTCCTTCTCTCTTTGCAGTGATGGCTTCTGCTGTACAGTTTTACTCCGGCTTGAAGTGCTGTGCCTAGAACAGAAACACTTGCAATAATACATGATGTATAGCGTGGAAGATCTCCTGATTTCACACGGATACAAACTGCCCAGAAATGCTCCTTCAGCCGACAAGAATCGATACGCCGATTGCCACCATGAAATCACAGAGAACAGGTCTGGTCACGCAACTGTGAACGGGTATGAAACAGACACCAGGGCCTACGTTTACAGCAGGCAGGCTCCAGCAAAGGGCTACTTCAGTGAAAATGAATGCAGGGAGAGCAGCCAGAGGAGGAAAGCTGGCAGCAGTAACCAAGGTGACACACAGCCCTCGGGTGATTTTCACACTGCAGATGCAGGGTAGGTTTCTCACTACCGTATACTAGCCTTTGAAGTGCATCAGATCTGCCCTCTAAATGTATGTTATTAATGTGTACCGATTTACTGTGCCTGCCTGTGTTTATGCAGAGATGGAATTAGTCAAGGGCACATTTTCTGTAGATAAGTTTACATAGCATTAATTAATATATTGTCTCTTCTGATTTAATAAAAGCAGTATTTTTTTAAATCAAGATAATACATGTAACATCTTGAAAGCTTAAAATAAATTACAAATTAATATTTATGACATACAATATTTCCTTTAGAATACATTTTTAAAGCAAATCTTCACATTGTAATTCATTGGAATTGTAAATGAAAGACAGGTGACAGATGAGAGACTCTATATTTTGAACATTGATGCCCTTGAAGAACGGTATCTCTTTCTTTTAAGTGGTGTCTTAAAAGGGCATTCTCACATTTTATAAGCTATCTATCTATCTGTCTGTCTGTCTGTCTGTCTGTCTGTCTGTCTGTCTGTCTATCTATCTATCTATCTATCTATCTAATCCATCAGATTCTGCCGAGTCAACACCAAGGGTGGGTAAAGTTGTCAAGGGGTGGGGTGGGGTGGGGTGGGGTGGGGTGGGGGCATTGACTCAGGCAGGTGTAGGCCGGAGTAAGTCTGTGTTCTCGTCAGAGGAGCCGGCCAGGTTCATGAAGTGTATAAACAATGTCCAAATGAGATTTCTCTGTTCAATATTCTTTATGTCCATGGCACTGGTTTGTTGCTTTTGGTTACAGCGTTAGGATACAGAGCTCAAGACACTTGCTCAAAGTACCCTGTAGTAATGATATCTGCCCTAGTTCCAAGACACAACCTAGCTCAAAACAGTTCAGCAGCCACGTCACAGTGTGTAAGGTCTTCCATTTGAAGCTACAGTAGCATTAGCTGCGCAGTACAAAACAGAGTACAAACTAATCTTTTTTTTTTTTTTTTTTTTTTGCTGTATTCTAACAACTAATAACATTAATTACTGTAACCTGGCCAAAACAATAGAAAGTACATTCCAACATTACACAGGCAGTATTGCAGAGGGAGCATTAATCATTAATGCACAGAGCAACTATTTGTAACCGTGATATTTTCCCTCAGGCATGATTTGCGCATGGTTATTAAAAATCAGAAATCAATGGTGAAAATGTTATTTTCAGTTAAAAGTTGGGGGGGGGGGGGGGTAGGGCAGCCCGTGTTTGTGTCCTGGCTGTGTGAAGTTGCTGATCTTCGCTGGCGATTGGCTCTTGCGCTCCTGCATGTTAGGGAAGCACTGTGTCTCTTTACTGCACAGCAGCAGGCCCTACTGGCCAGGCGTCCGGTGAACTCAAAGCGGACACCTGCAGGACTGGCCCTTCTCCTTTTCGTGGCTGACATTCAGTTCTCTTGGGCTGTTGCTGAGTAAAATAATTGCTATAAAAATTCACCAAGAATTCTTTTTCTTTTTTTTTTTTTTGCCCAAACATCAATCTCTTTTTCCTACTTTCAACTGAAGAAGAGACCTTTGAGGTCTTGAAAGCTTGTGATTAATTATTGTTTAGTTGGTCCAATAAAAGGTATCACATCTCCTCCTCTTTATCTATACAACATACAGCAAATTCATTCATACAGTAGTTTATCCTTCTGTACACTGTGTTCACCAGTTTGTTAAGAGAGGGGTGACAGTATGGAATGGGTCACCTACTCAAGTTATTCAGGCAGAATCACTTGGATCCTTTAAGACCCAACTTGACACAGTTCTGAGATCAATCAGTTACTAGGAACCGGACGAGCATAGGTGGGCCGAATGGACTCCTCTCATTCGTATTTTTTTTTAACGTTTTTGTCAGTCAGTGCGTTTACATGAACATAAGAATTCCGATATTTTTCTGAATATATAGTTTTCCAAAAAATAATTCTGATATCAAAAGTCATGTAAACACAGTTTTCCGAAAACGTATCGGAAAGTTTCTGAAAGTTAGTTTTTGGAAAACATCACGTAGAATGAGTATTCCGAAAACAAACTTCTGTCATGTAAACACACTTTTCAGAAAACTTCTTCTAATAGTGTAATGCACATGTGTAAATGTTGACATCATTCCCACGCACATGATTATTAAAGCAATTATAAAAAAAACACATCGGTAATAATGATTAAACCTTTTGGACACACAAAGACTAGACTTCGTACCTGAACAGTGGGAGTTAGAAGAATGAGTTTGGTTTTGTTACACTCCTATTTCAATGCCCATACTCTCATCTTGTAACCAGAAAAGGGCTTGTAACCAGGAGGTCCCCGGTTCAAATCCCACCTCAGCCACTGACTCATTGTATGACCCTGAGCAAGTCACTTAACCTCCTTGTGCTCCGTCTTTCGGGTGAGACGTAATTGTAAGTGACTCTGTAGCTGATGCATAGTTCACACACCCTAGTCTCTGTAAGTCGCCTTGGATAAAGGCGTCTGCTAAATAAACAAATAATAATAATAATAATCTTAATTGACTTTTTGTAAAAATTACAGCCCAACAACTTAATTTTTGGATCGTAAAAAGAGCAACAAAACAAGATCAAGACGAGGAGAAAGGAAAGTATGATAACTATTTATCGGTTTTGCTTGTCAAGTTATAGAACGCCGTCTTGTGTGAGGGTGGTAATAAAAAGCAGGTTAGTGACACATAATGGGAACTGTTTGATTTTGGATTATGTAATAATATGTAGTCCAAGGGATACTTTTCTATTTTGTGTTGTATTTATTTGTCCGAAACAAAAAAATCTATGAAATGCTATTATTAATGTCAGATACCAGTCACTGATCAGTTTACACAGATCCATTTGTTTAGTTATATTATTAATTTAAATAAAGTAATAGTATTTGATCAAAAGAAAATTCCATTATTACAACTGTAGCTGTTCACACAGAAATTGCCTATACTGTTGGCGCAGCAAATTAATTCTAGTTAGGTAATTTACAGTACTGTATACACTACAGTAGTCTCTGGCTAAGAAAACACCCCTCAGGAAGCAAGCAAAGTGTTCTCTTAGCCAAAGTGTTCTCTAAGATGCATTCAATAAATAAATAAATATTTATTACATGTGATGATGCACATGCATCAACATATGAAATGAACAGATTAAGGGAAAAGCAATAGGCAAGTGCATGTTATAATAATAAAGTAACAGACAAACTAACGTTAATAAACTAACTGTAAAACTAAATTAACACAGCTCCCTACACACGTTAGAAAATGCAGCAGCAGCTCTAGATTAATGATGAATACCTGTACAGGAGTTATATTCAAGACATGCACACAATTATTTAATAGATCTGTGAAGCAACTCACCAGAACAGAAAACACCAAATTACTTGGCGACTTGTGTCTGATTCAGGTTTTTTTTTTTTTTCAGGAGCTCAAACAATTTACAACTTTTTGTAACAAGAGAAACAGCGGTGCGTTCGCTGTTTGTTTACATGCCCTTTTGTAGCGATGAGGTGCACTCGTGGAAATCAGAATACACAACGAGGCAATGACATGTCATCTCGCAATGACAAGAAAAGATTGAATAAACCATTTGAATTTGATTTTGATGATGATGAGTTATCAGGTTACAAAACAGTACTGCATCAGTTGTGAACGAGTCGCTAGCAGTGCCAGAAAGGTGTTCTTTTAAGAGAAGTTCCTGTTCCTTTAGGCGGAGCTTAAAAATCAGTACCCCATGGGAAAAATCTGTTTCACCACAAGGGTGTTCTCTTAGGCAAATTGTTCTCGTAGGAGGTGTTCCTATACGCGGAGACTACTGGAGCTTATATAATTATTATTATTTGTTTATTTAGTAGACGCCTTTACCCAAAGCGACTTACAGAGTCTAGGGTGTGTGAACTATGCATCAGCTGCAGAGTCACTTACAATTACGTCTCACCCGAAAGACGGAGCACAAGGAGGTTAAGTGACTTGCTCAGGGTCACACAGTGAGTCAGTGGCTGAGGTGGGATTTGAACCAGGAACCTCCTGGTTACAAGCAAGGAACAGGTGAGCTGTTTCAAGGAGTGGGCAGTTTGAGCATGCTGTGGAATTAAATAAGAGAAATGTACAGGATAATAATTTGTTGAATACAACATAAGAATTTGCAGCTTCTCTAAATCTAAAATACCTGATAATTCATGCCTCAGTCCTAGTCTTACTGCAGACTGAACAGAGCCCTGTCTGTTCCTGTCCTAGTCTTACTGCAGACTGAACAGAGCCCTGTCTGTTCCTGTCCTAGTCTTACTGCAGACTGAACAGAGCCCTGTCTGTTCCTGTCCTAGTCTTACTGCAGACTGAACAGAGCCCTGTCTGTTCCTGTCCTAGTCTTACTGCAGACTGACCCGAGCGTATGTGCAAATGCTCTACGTTTTCTCCATGTTCACAGTTGAATTTTTCAGAGGTGTAGTAGGATTATCTATTCCAAGTCATGTAAACACAGAAAAAGTGTCTATTTTCAGAAAAACAATTTTCTGATTCAGTTTCTTATGTAGACGTACTGTATGTTACCTAAGGTAGTTTTAGCTACAGTACTACCATTTGCAGCAAAAGGGGTCTGTGAATTTACGGTGAGGTCTGTTTTATCTTTGGGAAGCAAAGCCTTTTTAATGTTTTTGTAAACTACTTGTATAAGAAACCCCTATAAAACTATTCATTTCCTCATGGGTTTGTACCAAAAATATTTGAATACTGCATCATACGGGGCACTGCACCTTTAAATGGTGGGGAGGAGGATACAGTAATTGCATAACAAAATAAAAGCAGAATTTCTAGTATTTAAAGATGCTTTGTGTGACAGTCCTGCTCTCAACATGATCCTAAAGCACGACGAGGTCAAGAGTAAGAACTGTGAAAAAAAAACAATATTTATTGAAATTATTCTGGGATATTTAATTCATAACTAGAAGCATTAGCATTGCATTACAGGCTTCCAGTGAATTAAGGCCAAGGTTGTTTTTATATGCAGATCATATTGCAGCAGCCTCCTGATTTCAGGCACAGTATCTTTTGAGAGAGAGCTGACTTAAGCAGTTCTATTAGACTTGCACTCGCGTCCCTCCAGGAGTGTGAGGGAGACTCTCTGAGTGTCTACATCTAAACACAATTCTCAATGCTCAGTTTCATAATATGTATTGAGAACACCAGGTACATCATTAGAATGCCATACAGGTACAGGTGCTTTTGTTGGTCATTATGTTTTCACACAACTTATATACAATATTCCCTTGCTAATACAGACACAGTTATGTACATTTTGATATGCCAGGCACAACATATGTCCACCAATAATAACCAATTTAGTGTGACTCAAGGTCACAGTGAATTGCATGGTCCAAAGAGACACACTGGGGATAAAAACATCTGTTATACTGACACCAAAGACAGGGCGAAAATAAACAGAAGAACAGATACAAGCAGCCTACTAACTCTCTTAAGAGCAGGATTTAAAGAGGGTGTTTAAACTCTACTCTTTAGAGTTTAAACGGTGCTGGGTGCGCTAGGTATTTATTCGATTGTACTACTGTACTGTGTACAGATTTATACATTTAAAATAAAATACATGTGTGCATTTGTTTAATTACGTTTTTTATAAACGGACACCTCGTTATTTCAGTTGTCTGTCCCGACATGTCCAGTTTAGCAAGGGACTACTGTATAATTATCTTTATATATTTGTTGATGTATGTACTGTAGTGTGGCATACTGTTGATATCTATGAAACCTTCATAGGGTGTTGTCTAATTGAACAAGTCCTGAACAGTTTCATGAATATCAAACTGCAGGTTTATTTGTTTGTATTGTTCTGCCATTGCACTGTATATAAAACAGCTTAATCTGAGAACGGCAGAATGCTAACAGGTAGTCAGATTCATGTAAACAGGATATTACTTTCAGTATGTTTCCCTGAATAAATAAATACACAATTTAGAACAAACCTATAGTAATTAAGTTGAAAGAATGGGGAAACACAATGGGAAAATGTACATCTAAGTGGAAAGAACGTAATGTTTATTCTTAACTGTTCTAAAGTGTCTGTTCTAATGTTTTTTTAGGTTCTATGATGGATCTTCCGGAATGTATTCCTCACGGCAAAGGAGCGAGAGAGATGTGGCCTACTGGAGAAGAAGAGGGCAAGATTTCAGTGTTTTACTAAATTACGCTGACAGTGGAGAGCCGAGAGGAAATAGCTCTTCAAAACCAGAAGGGGTGAGACAAGAGTTGTTTGCAAAGGATCCGAAAAGTGAAAGAGAAAGTGCGTGCTTGAAAGAGCAAGATGTGGTGCAGGGGAAACGGATGATCACTGGCAACAGGAAGTGGCAAAGCCTGGGCACAGAGGAGTGGAAGCCGGCTGTGGGGTTAGGAAGGCAGCTGTCGGACGGAGACGGAGACAAGCACTGCCACAGACCTGAGGGTGGCACCGTTCATCCAAAAACAAAAGGAAAATCTCAGTCGCTACCTAGGGTACTGTCACCAGAGAGCCTGCAGTTTGTAGACATGTCTGCAGCTACTCAGGAGACGTGCAGCAGCCAGAGACTCAACAGCAAATATCCTGAGGAGCCAGCTAACAAAGAACAATGGACTGAAAACAGCAGGCCAGGGGCTCCCGTTACACTTTTACCAAAGCCCAGGTTTAGCAGGCCGCTCAAGCCCCCATCATACGAGGCCCACCAGCAGACGAGAGGGAGCTCGGAAATGATTGCTGGAGTCCCAGACCCCAAGGCAAAAGATGGAGCCGGATCTTATTTTTCAAAGAGTGGGGAAGCAAGGGCTGAGCCTTTCTCACAGGAGACTGCTGGCTCCAACATGGAGCCTCCAGTTTACGTACCTCCTCCATCTTACAAAACACCTTTTCAAAAAAAAGGTAACCAAAAGACCTTTCATGAAGTGCCTAATCAGAAGTACCGGAGGGAGATTCAGCAGGTGCCAGAAAGCAGAGAGACAGGGAAATGGTTATCAAGACAGGCTGACAGCTCGTGGGTTGAACACCAGAAGGATAAAAGTATATTAAGCAGGAAACATATGTATCCTAGATTTATAGATGACCACCTGGGATGTATTCAGTACATACCCTTTGATGATCCACGTTTAAAACACATGCCAGGGGGACCATGTGGAAACCCCTTGACTGACTCTGACAAAATCAAGAATATCAAAAAAGAGATGCCCACTGATAAAGTTTTCGAACAATCCACACAAGATAGTGCCTTTTAATCCCACGGGATTAATTTACAATGATGAGCAAAGCCTCCAATACTGAACATGCTAACAGCAATAGATGGCTTAGTGCTTCACAAAAAGGGAGTGATAATCTTGTAGCATCTAACCAAAACTGTGCTCTGTACCACAAAGATCAATCTAACCCTTATCAGACCAGAATGTCCAGGCAATACTCACAACCAGATCAAGGCTTTGCGAAACAGTAACAAGTAAAAAGTTTGAACCAGGCGCAGGAATGGAGAGAAAAAGAAATTCCAAAAGAACATTAAATGAGACCATATTCTGCCTGGTGTCTGTGCCGGTTCACTTGCAACCAAATGGTCAGAGCTCGGATCAGAATAATAACACAATGACTCCGGGCACTGTGGAAAATGCTGCTGGCAAAAACACCGGAAACTTACAAAACCAAACTCTCCGTAGCACGTCCTCAACGGACTTGGAGTTGCAAGCACTTACTGGAGGCATGATGAACCACAAAGCTGGGAGGAAGCCACAGCCGAGGACCGACGCTGATTACAAAGAGGTAGATGGCCTCAAGTCCAGCCAACTCCAGAAACACAAAGATCTCCGATACTCTGGGTCTTGGCCTGGAGATCAATACAGAGACCAGGAGACACAAACAAGCTACATTGAACCTCTACAAGGTGCTAATCAGGGTGCGCCAAGCAATCAAGCATACAATCAGTGCCATTCCGATTTTGAAACAAAAGAGCTGAATTTGGATACTGAGGGCAATAGATATGTTCAGCACGGGTATCCCATGAAAGGTCAGATGTGCCTGAACCCGTCCAGTAACAGTGCTTTTTCAAGGACAACCAATTTCTCTAACCAGGTAAACACGAGCACAGCACACCAAATTCAACCCTCAGGAAATCTAGGGGAGAAGGACATTTCAGCAATGAGATGTGAAACTAAACCATCCTCTGCCAGCAACGGGAAAGCAGCTTTCGGTCAGTTTCTCCTGAAGCCGGTCAGCCGTCGACCCTGGGATGCAATCGAGGAGCTCGAAAGCATCAACAAAGAGCTTCAGGATCAGATTGGGACCCGCGCTGGTGGTAACCAGTTTACAGGGCACCCTGAGATGGCTTATGAAGAGCTTGTAAATCTACAAATTGGAAGCTGCGACACTGAAATTGTAAATACAGAAGTGTGGGATCAGAAGCAGGTACAATCAAGTCTACCAGAGCCACACCCCTACAAAACCAGCAGAATGAAATGTGTGTCCCAGTGCTCGACCATTCCACCGGACCCTGAATATAATAACATGAGTGATGTTTCCCGAACCTCACTGAAGACAGTGGGCGTCAATAGACTTGAACAAAAAAATAACCCATTTCCACAAGAGCATAAATATGGAGACATTAGGGCAGTTTCCCAGACTTCACTTAAGAGCGTGGTCGCCAGTAGAACATCAAAACAAGATACCCCTTTTCCATCAGAGCCTTTATATGGAGACATTGACGCTGTTTCCCAAACTGCACTTAAGACTGTCAGTGGACTGTCAAAGCAAGATGAAATAGAGCATGTTAGAAAGATTAAGAAGGACATTTCTATTCCCAAAGTGAACGGGGAGGAGAGGAGCTCAAATAGTTTTGGCATCGCCATTAAAGACAATAGCTTCCAAGAAATAAGGAGCATAAACTGCAATATCAATACGCAACAAGAAGAAAGAAAGCCCGTCAATGGTTTAACGGTGGTTACGTTTCTACCAGATAAGGACACCACTAATGAAAGCGATGATGATGATGGTGATGATAATGTGAGCTGTAATTGGATAACCCACAAGACAGACAAGACACAGAGTGCAGACCTAAGTGAACTGTTTGAAATTAAAAGTGCAGAGGACATCCCTGAAAACGAACCCTTGGAAGTGAGGGCTGCTAGGATATTAGGGATAGACGTCCCAGTTGAATCTCTGGGCATTGCAGACCAGCTCCTGAAATCGGACAAACCAGAGCCTTTGACAGAGAGACACGCGTTCACTAAAGGTGTAACAGAATGTACAAATGGAAAGTCGGGGCATGTGAGAGGAGAGCTTGAGTATAGCTGCGCAGGTGACACGGCAGGATCCGTGGTGTACGTCGGACATAAGGAGGAACTTGAATTGACAAAAGCAAGAAAAGAAAATAATATCATCTGTCTGCAGAAGTGCCATGTTGAAAACAAAGTTAAAGGAGACCCAGAAAATGGTGAGAATGTCTCTGGCAAGTTTCTAGTGCCTGGTGCTATTGAGGAAACGATGGTCGCCGCCGCTCCTAACTCGGATAAGAAAAGCAGAAGCACATCGAGAATGATTGAGGCCCTGCAGGGTAAGCTGGCTTCCTCCCCAAGCCGGAGCGTATTGGAGCGCATGGTCAGGATGAAGGAGGTGGACTCGGTGTCCCGCATGAGGCGCCTGAGCATCAAGAGCTCTGACTCGGACGAGGCGGAACATGAAAAAACACCCAAACAACTGCAACAGGAAACGGGAAGTGTTTTTACCTTTACCACTCATCGCGACTCACTGAATAACCACTCGTCACAAGGGGCTGCTGTTACAAGAAGAATTATAACGCTGACCCAAAGAAAGGGGAGGCTACGAGAAGATGAAGAAGGCATTTACCTTTCAGGTAGGAATATATTTGGAGCATCAGGAATGCTGCCAAACCCTAGTGTTTTGGGAGTGAATTAAACTAGAGTAATAAGTAAATGAACCTTGCTATATGACCTACCTTCTGGGTTTTCATTAGAAAATATACTTGGGGTGTGCAGGACCACATAGCCAGCGCTGAAGACTATTTCTTCAGAATTTTACTTTTCGGGATTAGATTTGATGAAACTATATTTACTTATTATTTACACCTTTCTTTTGCGTTATGAAAAAACGATGGATCGATGCATCGGGTCTTTATGAAAACGATGCATCGATAGTAAAAAAAAATAAAACAACAAAAAAAAACAGTATGGTCCCAGCCCTAATTCAAATGGTCTTGCATATTCAGTTTCATAATTATCTGCGGTCCATCAAGGACTTTGGTTTTCAAAGAGATGCAGGCAGAAATGCTCACAAACTCTAAATGGTGTACAGTATTTCATTTAAAACGAACGTGCGTATCCCACATTGTATTACTGTAGTTAACTTAAAACAAAATAGCTGCTTGTCCTTGTTTCATGCATTTGTACAAGCAAATGTAATGAAGGGTCCACTTCAGTGCCATTAGGAAATTGCTAATGCTACTTTTAGGAGAAGGGTACAAGCAAAAGTGTACAAGGTGATAATTGTAGATAGATAATGAAAGAAAGAAAAAGAATGCAAATGTTGAGACATTCAATTAAAATAATAATACTAATAATAATAATAATAATAATAATAATAATAATAATAATAATAATAATAATAATTGTATTTGGCCTTATTCGGTGTAAGCTGGTCTCTGTATTTTCAAGTTGCTCATGTATACAGTACTTTTCTTTGCCACAAGGAGGAGCTCCTGTTCATTTTATTTCATCAAGGGTGCAATACAGTAGCTTCCTTGAGTCCCTTGACTTCCTTTAAACATGTTACTGTAGGGCAGTCAGTCTCCCTCCTGTGGTGTTGATTTTCTTATTTACCTCTTAGATTCCTATGACCCCAGCAGAGTTGAAAGAGTGTGAGGCCTGAATGACTGACAGACGTGAGCCTCGTTATCCTCCTCCTCCTCCTCATCATCATCATGGTCCTTTGAGATCCAGCTACAGCACTGTGACCCGGCTGCCAACAATATTGCCTTCATTCCATCTAACCCAACACAGATTGCCTTCTTCAACACAAGCATTGTTTACACTGTGTTCTCCTGTTCTGTCATGAGTGTGCTGTTCCACTGCCACAAGAAAGCAATGCCCAAAGGGCCTCCATTTCCTTGCTGTGAGTAAACAAAATGAAACTTACACTTGCAAAACTGTGTGTGCTTCTCATTGGCGGACCTTTATGCAATTCTGAAATGCAAAACAAATCTAAAACTGTTGCTAATTGTTCTTGGCAACAGGGCACAGCTGTTATTCAAACCGTGCTATTATATCAGGTTCTCTGTGAACTAGTATATAAACAAAAAAAAAGGTTGAATGTAAGTTCTCAAAGAAATGTTGGTGTTTTTCTAAACACCAGAATAGAAAGAGTTTCATGTGAACATTTTGTCATAATCAGCATTAGCTTTTCCAGATGCGAGTACAGTAAGAAGAGGTGTGTGGTTAATAGCTTCTGACGTAAAGAGATTAAGGGGCTACAGCACTGTTTGTTTTTTATAGCACTCTTTAGCAAAACGTACCCATACTGCATATCTTGAGCATTTCAAAAAAGAATGCAGAGACAAACAGAAAGTGAATACTCACTAGCAGAATTGTGCTGGAAACATGTTGATTCACATTTCTTAATATTGAATGTCAGCACATGCGAATTAAATAGCAGGGTTCATTCCAAGTTCTGCTCCATCCAGGTATTAATTAAACGCTTGATAAAAGCTGTATCTGTTGTAAAGTGCTCCAGCCACTAATAAGCAACTCTTTTTGTTAAGTATGTGTTGCAAGGACATATTCACAAAGCTTTAACTGGAGAGATCTTCAGAGTGTTCTGAATTTGATAGAGTTTGGTATTCATAACAACATTAATCCCCTGTAGTCATGGAACAAGCTAGAAATTACATAAAACTTTATTTACAAGTTTAAATAACCTAAGACATAGTGCTTTATGAACAGAGATTGTAGTTTCTAAACTGAATGATCAATGATCTAAACAATGTACATAAACGACTTAAGCAATGATTATAAAGAATAGATTGTAAGGGCCCTAATTACAGACCTTTAGCTCATTAGTTATATGTAAGAATGTTTTTTCAGGGCCGTTTTTTGTCTAAAATAAGTTTGATAGTAAAATTGTTCTACACTGTTGACTTAAACTCTTTCTTTAAATAACTCTCACGAGTTAATGCTTTATGAATAGGGCCCCAAGTTCCATTTAACACAGTATATATACAGTACTGTGCAAAAGTTTTAGGCAGGTGTGAAAAAATGCTGTAAAGTAAGAATGCTTTCAAAAATAGACATGTTAATAGTTTATATTTATCAATTAACAAAATGCAAAGTGAGTGAACAGAAGAAAAATCTATATCAAATCAATATTTGGTGTGACCACCCTTTGCCTTCAAAACAGCATCAATTCTTCTAGGTACACTTGCACACAGTTTTTGAAGGAACTCGGCAGGTAGGCTGGCCCAAACATCTTGGAGAACTAACCACAGTTCTTCTGTGGATTTAGGCAGCCTCAGTTGCTTCTCTCTCTTCATGTAATCCCAGACAGACTCGATGATGTTGAGATCAGGGCTCTGTGGGGCCATACCATCACTTCCAGGACTCCTTGTTCTTCTTTACGCTGAAGATAGTTCTTAATGACTTTCGCTGTATGTTTGGGGTCGTTGTTATGCTGCAGAATAAATTTGGGGCCAATCAGATGCCTCCCTGATGGTATTGCATGATGGATAAGTATCTGCCTGTACTTCTCAGCATTGAGGAGACCATTAATTCTGACCAAAACCCCAACTCCATTTGCAGAAATGCAGCCCCAAACTTGCAAGGAACCTCCACCATGCTTCACTGTTGCCTGCAGACACTCATTCGTGTCGCTCTCCAGCCCTTCGCGAACAAACTGCCTTCTGCTACAGCCAAATATTTCAAATTTTGACTCATCAGTCCAGAGCACCTGCTGCCATTTTTCTGCACCCCAGTTCCTGTGTTTTCGTGCATAGTTGAGTCGCTTGGCCTTGTTTCCACGTCGGAGGTATAGCTTTTGGCCGCAAGTCTTCCATGAAGGCCACTTCTGACCAGACTTCTCCGGACAGTAGATGGGTGTACCAGGGTCCCACTGTTTTCTGCCAATTCTGAGCTGATGGCACTGCTGGACATCTTCCGATTGCGAAGGGAAGTAAGCATGATGTGTCTTTCATCTGCTGCAGTAAGTTTCCTTGGCCGACCACTGCGTCTACGGTCCTCAACGTTGCCCGTTTCTTTGTGCTTCTTCAAAAGAGCTTGGACAGCACATCTGGAAACCCCTGTCTGCCTTGAAATTTCTGCCTGGGAGAGACCTTGCTGATGCAGTATAACTACCTTGTGTCTTGTTGCTGTGCTCAGTCTTGCCATGGTGTATGACTTTTGACAGTAAACTGTCTTCAGGAACCTCACCTTGTTAGCTGAGTTTGGCTGTTCCTCACCCAGTTTTATTCCTCCTACACAGCTGTTTCTGTTTCAGTTAATGATTGTGTTTCAACCTACCTATTGAATTGATGATCATTAGCACCTGTTTGGTATAATTGTTTAATCATACACCTGACTATATGCCTACAAAATCCCTGACTTTGTGCAAGAGTACCTAGAAGAATTGATGCTGTTTTGAAGGCAAAGGGTGGTCACACCAAATATGGATTTGATTTAGATTTTTCTTCTGTTCACTCACTTTGCATTTAGTTAATTGATAAATATAATCTATTAACATGTCTATTTTTGAAAGCATTCTTACTTTACAGCATTTTTTCACACCTGCCTAAAACTTTTGCACAGTACTGTATATATATATATGTTTTGGTTCTTATTACAGATGTATTTTTTGATATCATTTCACCAAATCTGTAGCGAGCTACAAGCTGTACAAAGTAAACTGCATTTTAAGAGATTATATTTAACCTTTAAAATGTTGACCACTTATTTCAACCTTGATTCAGCACATAACTATATTATCCCAATTATTTTATCATTGTGTTTCAATGTTTTCAGAAGGCAATCGTCCATACTTAGTTTTGAAGTGTATTTGAGTATGAACACATTAGACACTAGGTATCTCTGAGATGTAGTGCTGCCAACTACCTAGATCTTTGGGGAACCTGTTTTTTTAAAAGTGTTGCAACCATTCAATACTTACCTATATCTGGAGAACCATATGTCCAATTGTCATGAAACTTGCGAAAGACATTCTTTAAAACAAGTTGATGTGAGTGTAACGGGCAGAGTTGTGTGCTCTTTAGAACAGGGGTGTCCAATCGCGGTCCTGGAGGGCCACTCCACTCAAAGTTTAACAAGTAAAATGATACAATGAACTACTTCAGGGTCTGTCAATTGAATGATTTAGAAAAGGGTTGAAACAAAGACCAGGAGTGGAAGGCCCAGCTTTGGCCACCCCTGGTTTAGAACACTTGGTTCATGTGAGTGTTGGATTGTGAGGGATATGGAGGTACAGCATCTGTCCAGCTCTCTGAGTATCAAAATTACATTTGCTCATGTGCATAAGGTGGAAGCAGGTGATGGTGATTTTCTTCTTCACAACACTGATATCTCTAATTGTGTATTTCCAGCGATGGCAGGTTTTCTAGCGAGTGGCACAAGGTACCTTGACTTTACTGACATTGCTGTTAAAAGTCTAGCCAGCACCGAGCTCACTCAGTTAAAATGCCATTTCTTGTGTCCCCATATTGTCAGCTAGGTAACAACTGTGGGTTAATCCTAAGAAGGGGATGCCCTTCCCCATTGCTTCATTTAGCTCTGTTTCCCACTTTTATCATTGCCAGCTCTAGATACGATTTGTTTAAATCGAAACAAAATGTCAAATTCCCCATTGTAATCTTCGCATGTCTCTGTGTTTTTATTATTTTTATCATTGTCTGTTCATGTGTATTTTTTGTTAATACAAATAAGCTGTTTCAAGTTTTAAACAATAGCTTTTTTGCCATTATGCAATTGAAACATTTTGCATTTTTATTGTTATGTATATGCACATTACTTAAAGCAGTATTCCACTTAAAATTCATTCTGGCAATAATAAGCTGAATGGTGTTATAGCACCTGGCATCCGCAGAACACTATAATGTAGTTAAACAGGCTATATTCAATTCACTGCTACTGGGTGACAATAATAATTAAAACATCAATGCTCTATACTCATTACTAACATGCTGGCATGACACACACCTCTTTAGCATACTGGAAGCACAGTTGGATTCATATTTTATGTTCCAGCCTTTACAATGAGTTGTTTTTTGCTTACTAATAGATTTGCAACTATTTCAATATATCAATGAGAATCATTGAACATTTTAATTTTAGATGAAACTTGGGACCTCAAGTTTCTGAACAGGGAGCATAACAGCTGCATCTATGCCTTTGGAAAGGGCAATCCCAAAGCTTGCCCTTTCAGCCGAATGCACCACACTGATTACAACTGGTGCTTTTGAAGCTGTAAGAATGATATTGCTACTGGGGTTTTAAAGCATCCTTAGTCATGGTGGCGTGGAAGCAGATCATTTAACCTCTCAGAGCTGTCTCTTGTTCTCAATTTTGTACCTTGGCATCTCAAGCAGACTGTTGTATTTGAGTGTCATTAATATTTTGTATTGTCCGTTATGTGCAACATGACAGATTATGCACATCTTGTTGTAATATTTTATATTTTCATATGAAATCGAAAAGCTTTTTTTGTACTCAGACCCGGGCCTTTATTGCACACATGAAACTAAAAAATAAATAAATAATAAAATAATTTGCATTTGGTACTTTTAAAGAAGTCAACCCAATAAGCAATCATTTTCTTTCATAAAGCATATTTTTATTTCGGAAAACTATGCCAAGAGAAATGACCTGATAAGCTAAAGAGCCATTTATAGTATTTTAAAAGGGAACTCATCTGTTTTTTTCTTTGTGGCACATCAATACTTTGTATTTATGAACAGAAAATGTACATAATATATCACTATATGAGTGTGCTACCATTGTATAATAATGCTGCCTATTCATAAATAAACTATTTGCATGAATATTTGGTTTGGATTTGCATTCATGTGTGTGAGAGTCTTTTTTAAGAAGTCAGAGCTTAAGACCTTTCTAGATCAAAACAATGTATTTCCATTGAAGACCAAAAAATAATAATCATTTTTGTAAATAAGGTCAATTTTTTTTTTTATTTCCGTAGTGTATTACTGAAGATGGGCCTGTAACTAGGGGGGACACATCAATCCAGCAAACCAAGACATTGACAAAGTGTTTGTCATTGAATTTATTCGTTTTCTTTTAGTATTTGTAAATTTAGCACTGTTGGGTGTTTTTATAGTTATGGATGACATATATAATTCCTAACATTAAAACAATATGTTTTTATGGTAGTGCATCACATGAAACATAATTATCTGACAAGGATTCACTGTTTATCCTCCACTACTGGTTTGATTTGATTACCATTTTAGAAAATCTATTTTAAGCATTATTTATAGACTATAAAGTGCTTTGAAGCAGATGTTATTTACACACAGCTACTTAATTAGATTTATTATTTATTTTATGACTGACGAAGAGTCATGCCTTTATCCAGTCATTAATTTAGGGAGTTAAAAGCAGGCTAAATTGATGCATGTGTTTGGTTCTTAATGGTAGAGGCATCACATGTATTCAGCTCCCACATCAGGCACATATTTAAGGGTGGTTCTCGTCGTTTAGCAGGTTATTATGATATTGATAAAACATCCAAAACCACTGGGTTTGCATCACCATTCACACGAAACCTGCTTTTTTCCCTTTTTTTATATGTTAAATGAAACGCATGTGAAAATGGAGTGAAGTTGTGCAGCATCTTTATTTCATGCCTTTCACCGTCTCATGGCCCAGATTAAATGAGTTTGGTGGTAAAAGTCAACGTGCATGGTACTCGCTAGCACTGTGGCTGCTGTAGCCAGTGGCAAAGGGCGTTACTGTCCACTGTGGTGATAAGGCATGACTTATTTAAAGGGCTTATACTTTCTGTAATTGTCACCTGTTTCATATTTTCATGTATACTGTACTTCTCAATGACATGCACTTTGATGATAATGCACCCCCCTTAAAGTGTTGCTGAACAGGCTGTAGGGTTTCAAACACAACACATTACTTTTATATCTCTGACACTTTCTAGACAATAGGGTGGCTAATGGTCAGGTAGGCAAGGCAGGTACCATACAGACAAATTATCAGATCATTAGACAAAATAAACAGTACTGGTTCGGGGCCATTAGGGAGATGCAGTGATCAATAATAAAGCTGCTTGTCAAGAGAAGATATGAAATGGAGGGGCGTTTTCAACACAACCTTAAAAAGTGGAGAACATGAAAAACCAGGCCATTGCCTCCCAGCTTTCACGAGCACCAAAATCGGAAGACATTTTAAAACAAATAAATACATTTAAATAATGGAAGACTAAACATTAACCTAATCCAAATTTGATTTGGTTCAGGTTTATATAAAAAAAAAAAAATTAAAACATTCTCCACTGAAATAGATTTCCAAATGAAAGTTATGTTTTCTCCATATAATTATGCATTTGAAATAATGTGCATCACTCCAAACAGTTAGGCATATTCAGAGATGCATACATTAAAAATGATATGTGCATACATCCTGTATTGAAATAATAAGATTGTCATTTTAATGCAAAATGGGTATCATGGCAGCTGATGGTCACTGTGACTGCAAATATCCACAATTCATTTCTGCCCTATTGTCTCCACACCTCTATGTCTTGGTTTCTCTTCTTGGTCACCTAGCAACTCCTGTACAGCCAATAGTAGTCACACCTGAACCTAGGTAGCTCATTGATACCCATTAGAGCAACAACTGCTTCGGCACTGAAAGTCAAAGCATTTGTGTGAACTACATTCATACTCTCTTAAGACTGTGCATTCCTAAATACAATCCTAGGCTCTGGTACAATAGGAACACATCATCATTTGCATTCAGTGCAGTGATATTTGGAGTACCCATCAGCATGAACTGGTGAACTGTAGAAGTAATCAATGGTTGACAATATTTAAACTCTTGCACACACGTTGTCAGCCCCCGCTAATAGAAACAGAACATGTAATACTGGGCAGTCTTAAACAGCAATTTATGACTGACCTTTTTCAGGCACCGTCTGTGCCCATGTGTTTTTAAAGCAGATGCAGCTTTCATATCTAAATGGTAATGAAATTACTTTCGGGGGAATCAGGATTCTTTACATTTAAATACGTTTCAGCAGTGACAAATCAAACTGGCCTTTCCGGTCTTCCGTTACAGACAGTAAACATTCACTGACCTTATTAAGTCAAGGCACTTCATGTAAATCAAAGCATATTTAACCTACAACCCAGTTCCATTGGGAAATTCAAGGAGCAGTTTTATTGCAGTGTCATATTTATTATTATATTATTGAAATTAAATAGCTTGTACCTCAGAGAGCAACTGAAAGTTACCATTAATAACTCTGGAAGCATTTGGCATATGGAAGGTGAATTCAAATCAACTGTTTAAATTCCATATTGCATAGGAAATATAAGCAGATAAGATGGTACAATGGCCTGTTAATGCAAGACAGAGAGAATAAAGTTTTACTTTAAACATCCAAAAAACAAATCACACGTACACAATTTTACCACCTGGGGGTGCTAGACACTAAATAATAATCCTATTTGAATTCAGGGAGTTTGTTTGGTCACTGGCTGGCATTTAACACTTCAGGTGGATTCATTCAACATTGTGTCAGTGATACAGTGTGTTCTTATTTTCCTTTCATATCCTCTCTCTCTTTTATTGCAGCCTGTGATAAAAAACAATGCTCTTGATTTCCACTCTACAGGGAAGTGACCTCAAGCACAGCTGTTGTTCTGAAGTTTTAGCCCTTCAGTTCACTTCTAGACTGCAAGCCCCTGCTTCCGGCTGTCAAAGAGAAAAGTGTGTGTTTGCTGGTTATTATTTTAATTGGACGTCTGCCCATTTGAAGCACTTAAGGACTGACCCGAGGGATTAGCTTTAATGTGTGGTTCTGGTTAGGAGTAATATAAACTGGATTATTAACATGAAATGTCTGCTCTTCACAAAATAAAAGTTAATAAATGATAGCAGTTCTAAGAGCTGGTTGTGGAAAACATCTGGATATTAATAAAAAGAGGTGGAAATCATTGTTGTGTTTTTTCCTTGTTTGTTTGTTTGTTCATTAACTGCTGTCCAGTGGGTAGGGCCGTTGTGCTTTGCAACATTCAGCACTACAATTGATTTTTGGCTGCCCATACCCTGCTCTTAAATTAGGTCCGGAGCGAAATGACCATATCTTCTTAACATCTCATTCCCAGAAAAGCTAGATTCATCTGCTTTTATATGTAACATTTATCGGTCCTCTGGAGATCACAAACCTCAGCCCAACCCAAGTATTGGCCTAGGCTCCTCAGAAAGTCACACACTGTTTCAACACATTGCAAACATAGTTTATGGAAACAAAACAGAAGCACCAGAAGTAAGTTGTTTTTTTAGCAGGCTGTTTCATAGCCATTAGGAATAACACACTTGCTCAGCAGTGTCAGTTACTGAAGCCTCAGCAGGGTCAGATCAATTCACTTTTTTCAATTCCAGTTCCTTTTTAAAATCAATTCTCATTGCCTTTTAATCAATTCCAACCATCCTTGATCAACATTTCAATTAGCAGTATTCTGTTAAAATGAGGTTCTGTTAGTTAATAAAATTGGCTTCCATGAAAGCAGTTGAACAATCACAACAATTATTATTTCTTTAAAATGTAAATTTCAATTCCAGTTCCTTCAAAGGTGCCTTGTTTCACTTTCATATACAATAACAATCACGGCCGCATGTAATATTAAAGCTATCCTGAAATACACAGATGTATAATGAAAACGCACAATGTTCAACGTAAGGAGGCAGGTGAAAGCAAAGCAGGCTACAGCAGTGTGCAAGATTAGTTACAGTAGCAAGGCAACTTACCATGGCAAACTTTCATAAGCTATGTTTCCATCAAACTTTTTTTATGCACTAAAACATGTGTATAAAAAAAAGCTTGACAACTGTGATGGAAACAGGAAATTCGATTAATTCAGTCATATGGTGGCATTTACATGGTCAACACAACACACCTCTACCCAGATGGGGCACTTACTTAAAACTTAATGACACATATCATATGTCAATCAAATCTACAGCTATGGCCAAAAGTTTTGCATCACCTAGAATTTGTATCACAAAAGTCAATATAGTAGTACAGTATCTCATGTTAGATTTCAAAATGTCACATTTTTCAATCCAGCAGTACTTCAGCCACCATCTCCGCCTCCTGGTCGGGCAGCGCATAGGCTGCAGGCCACTTCGTAAAATAGTCGAGGGCTAGCAGAACGTAACGGTTCCCCTTGTCTGAGCGGGGGAACGGGCCAAAGATGTCCTCCACATCTCACCTGCACCGTCCCCAGCAGAACCCCTGTCGAACCCAGCGCAGGGTTTTAGTGACCCTGAAGTGCCCAGTGCCGGGGGTGAAGGTCAGGATCCTCCCCCTGCTGCCACCTCCACTCTTCAGCCCCAACTGTGGTCATCTCATGGCAAGCGACTTCCCGGCTCGGGTCCTGGTCGTGGCCTTCTCCTGTCAGTTCCTTCTCATGGGCTTCCCTCTTAGGATAGGGGATGCAATCCTCTCCAACGCAGGGGCGGAGGAACAGGTTGTGTCCAGGTTGCCGTGGTGAGCCTCAGCCCGGCGCTAGATCATATAGTGGAAGGACTGGAACTGCTGAATCCAGCAGGCTACCTGCCCCTCCAGCTCCTTGAAAGTCAGGAGCCACTGCAGCGCCGCATGGTCACTCCGGATTATTATTGTTATTATTATTATTTTTAATTTCTTAGCAGAAGCCCTTATCCAGGGCAACGTACAATTGTTACAAAATATCACATTACAAGTTACCACATTATAAAACATCACATTACAGAATATCATAATATAGATAAGAGCAGTTATGAAAGTAAGTAAGTAAGAGCAAAATAAAGAATACAAAAAATATAATTATAAGTGGATGGTGAAGGGAATTAAGGCCACACATATAGTGCTGGACTGGCGCGATCACCGTTAGTAGCTCCCTCTGGGTCACACAGTACCGCCCTCTCACTGTCGGGTCCTTCCTGGGACAGTACATCTCCAATTCCCTCATTGCTGGTGTCCGTCTCCAGGAGGAATGGTAGGCTGGGCTCTGGTGGGGGAGAGCACAGGAGACTGTGTCAGTGCCTCACGGAGGGTGTCAAACGCAGCCTGCCATTCCTCTGTCCATTCAAAGAGTTCTCCCTTGAGGTCCAGCGATGAGAACCACGTAGACTCTGCTACCTGGTCCAGGGACTCATCGGTGTGGGGGAGGGGACAGGAGTCCTTCTTGGTCACCTTGTTCAGCCGTATGTAGTCGACACACAAGCGCCACTCTCCCTCCTTCTTGGAAACCATCACAACAGGTGACGTTCAGGGGCTGTGTGACGGTGCAATCACTTCCCGCATCTCCCTCAGTACCTTCTAAGCAGCCTCTTGTCTGGCCAGGGGTAGGCAGCGAGGTGGCAGCTTGATGGGTGTGGCCTCCCCCGTCTCGATGTGATGCTGTGCCAGGTGAGTCCAGCCTGCTCCTTCTGAGCTGGTGGGGAAGCTGTGGCGGTAAGCTGTTCTCACTTGTCCCAGCAGCTCTCTTTCAGTCACCGCAGCTGCTTGCCACTGCTCTCACTCTGCTACTTATCCCCCGTCCAGGCCACGCTCCCAGTGCACCAGCCACCAATCCCAAGCATGCACAGCTTCCTGCTCTTGGCCCCTGGTTTCTCGCTCTTGATTCCTTTGCAACATTGTGACAACAATGTTGAACCTTATTATTATTATTATTATTATTATTATTATTATTATTATTATTATTATTATTATTATTATTACTTAAATTACATATGGGGGAAACAGTACAGCTTCAAAAAAATATGAAAAGTTGTACAATAGTAATTATTTTTAATTTGGAGGCTATATATTGTGATATGAGCCGCGCTCACTCGTATTCGTTTACCCTTTTAAATGAGACCCAGCACCCAAAACAAAAGTAAGCAAAAACAAAATAAACACCTAACTAATAAACAGGACAGCTAGGCTGTTTACCTGTTAAAAAAAATAAACACGCAGTTTGACCAAGCACAGCACAAAACAAACACTGTATCTTTTTTATTTTTTTTAATGACACACAGTCAGGCTCTTCACATAGCAGAGGCCCCGACCAGACTGACTGCTCTCCTTATATATTGGCAGTTGGCTGCAATTTACAATAACGAGGCTTTTAACCCCCTCCCTGCCCTGTTACAATATATATATATATATATATATATATATATATATATATATATATATATATATATATATATATTTTAGCTCAAAGAGCCAGCTGCCCAATGTTTCGATATGTTGTACATATCTTTCTCAAGGGAGCCTGTGTTTGAATCAAAACATTGGAGGTATTTATAGGTTTTTGACGGCATGACAACTACTTGTTATTGTTTACATTCAAATTGATGATTATTCTTACATGATGTAATGCTGTTCTATTTATTGTGACATCATTTTTACTTCTATCTTTGAATCTGTATTAATTCTAATTAACATTACTTTATATATATATATATATATATATATATATATATATATATATCAACATTTGTCCAATTTCAGTTAATTCTTGAAAATACATTGTTCCTTCTTGTTTCTTTAGCAGACGCCTTTATCCAAGGTGACTTACAGAGACTAGGGTGTGTGAACTATGCATCAACTGCAGAGTCACTTACAATTACGTCTCACCCGAAAGACGGAGCACAAGGAGGTTAAGTGACTTGCTCAGGGTCACACAATGAGTCAGTGGCTGAGGTGGGATTTGAACCGGGGACCTCCAAAGTTTTTATTCAGGGTGGATAACAACATTGAATCTCAATACAGGCGATCTTGTCTAATTCTCAGTGTATTTATTATTATGTGCCAGTTTCATCAAATAAGCTCTTGATGCCTATAAAAACGAATGTTTTAAATAGTTGATTATGAAACACCTGCAATTCATAGAGCCACCTGTAGTATCATTGTTTTTAAATCATTGTGAACATACTTTGCAGTTACTGGAAATCTGAACTGAAGGTTTGTTAACGGTAATACAATACAATAATGGTAAAATAAAAATGGTATTCTGTGAACAGTTTATATGTGCATGGTATTGTGATTTGCTTCCAATGGCTTTGACTCATTTCAGAATTTTGGACAAATCAGAATCTTTGCTTACTTGTTCAAACAGCGGTGAAAGCCACAATTAAAATGAACTCTGTGTAACCATGTCGTTTTGTTCTGTAAATCATTTCAATTTCTGTACCAGCAGCCACACATTTAATAAGTGCTCAACATATACATGTCTGACACACAGAAAGACACAGGAAGACATGTTTGTATCAGCTGCCCCCTTGCAGATTTGTTTCTATGCCAGTCGGCTCCGATTAGCGCTCAGGTGAATCCCCAGCTAAGTCTCATTGGCACCATTTATCTCCTCTACAGGAAACTCTCATTAATTTGGTGATATGTTCCACAACAGCAAGGTTTCCCTACTTACCTGACAGGAAGCTAGGTTTACAGAGAAATATAATTTGTAACTGCATTGAGGCCTAGCCAAATAAAGCTGAAACCAAACCCTGAAACCTCCAATTGTTTACAAAAATGAAGACACAGTAAGTACAGTGAATGGCAAGTAGGCCTATACTGTGCCAAAAACAAAGGTTATAATAAACCTTTTCAGACTAGAACAAACTATATGTAAAGGGGGATTTCCATTAAGCCCATACACTGTAGAAAAGGTAATAGAATGCAAAGGGAATTTAAAAACAAAACAGTTAGAAAATGATTTAGTATCATTAGATACTACCCTGGGGCCAAAGATGTGCTAGCGAGGGATGATGGGCTGAACAGCCTTTTCTTATTCTCTGTCTCGTTCTCGTTATAATCAAGCCATGACATCTCTGCAAAGTACTGACTTGTGAATACTTCTGACTAACATAGTTTACTGTTCAGAGGGGACTGTGTGTGTGTCTGCAGGGTCACCATGGCAGTCGTCCAGACTCCTCTGCAAGAAGGAAATAATGAGATGTCCATACAGCGCACTGAGTTACGATACTTAATGGATAAGGAATTTTGATCGGGGGAACCCTCAGAATCAGACATCTGCCAATAGTTTTCCATGCTGTTTTTGTGATATGTAAGATACTGCAGGACTGTTACATGAGCCTCAGTCAACAGGCTTCGTGATGTGGAAAATGTACAATATAATCCCATTAGAATCTTTTGGCTGAGTTCACAGGCCCTCGTTGGCACTATTGCACTGCCTTACTGTACCTAAAGTAACATGATGTAGTCCAAGATGTGGACTGTGTAATCATCTGCTAATCACTGGATTGATTCAAATGTATGTTTAGAATTTTTGTATAGAGATCACTTCTTAATGTGTGCAATGACAAAACTGTTTTGCCAAACTCAAGTTGGCTTTAGTTAACTTATATAAGCTAAGAAATAAATCAAATACTAGAATGTCACCAAAGCATATTCAAATGAAAAGTTTATCAATGTCTGAAGTATAAAGTGAGCAGTGACCATGATACTAAAGCTAAGAAAAATGAATTTAAAAACACTGCACTGTAAGGCTTACACACTGATCAGAAAGGTAAGGGAGAGAGGAAATGAATAGACATCTACACCACACACCTGTTCTGCTTTCCTGTTCTATAGGCTTTCACCAGAATGAATAAAAGCGAATTACAGTGTGTGTGCTAATGAATGCTTCCCTCATGTTCTTAACAAGAACCCAATCCTTCTTTCTTTAAAGCCTGCCTTGCCTCCATCACTCACAAAGCAGGAGAGCTGATTCATGTTGAACATTCAATTAATTCATTTTTCTGGGTTTCATGAATAAGTTATAGTCTGACACATTAAAAGCACCGACTTCCTTGTAAGCGACTGGAAATGAAGAGTCTTTATTGCAGGAGTGTGTTTCCATTTAGCATTTACTAAAGTTTGCAGCATCTCACTCCATTGCTGTTTAACACAGCATTGAAATGATATGGCTCTGAAATACATTCACTCATTTAAAATGTGCAGTATGCATATTGTGAATGGTATAAGGAGGCTATGTGGTCCAGTGGTTAAATAAAAGGGCTGGTAACCAGGAGGTCCCTGGTTCAAATCCCACCTCAGCCACTGACTCATTGTGTGACCCTGAGCAAGTCACTTAACCTCCTTGTGCTCTGTCTTTCGGGTGAGATGTAATTGTAAGTGACTCTGCAGCTGATGCATAGTTCACACACCCTAGTCTCTGTAAGTCGCCTTGGATAAAGGCGTCTGCTAAATAAACAGATAATAATAATAATAATATACAGTTTACTCGAGAGCATTTTGAGAGGTAGATTTGAAGTTGCATTAGTTTATTTAACAACGTTTAAGAAAAGTGAGTCAATGCAGCAATTATATAAGATTCAATCACGGTTTTGTTTGTGTAATTTAAAAAAAAAATAAACATCCTTTAGTTTGAATATCCCAGGTCTAGCAAATATGTTTTTTTACCTTCCACATGTCCAATCAGTATCGATTCCCCAATAGGTTGACAAACTAAACCAGAGCTCAAAGGCTGATATGACACTCTGCCTGCAAGATTGATTGAGGGAAAGCTTGAGCATGGTGGTAGGATTGTGGAGACATGTCATAGATGACCAGATACATTGTAGTGAAGAAGCACATTGCATAATGTATTGTGGTATTAGATGTGGAACAATGTATTTGATGCATGTTCTTAAAATAATAACACTGAGCCCGAGAAACCAGTGAGAACAAGTTACAGCCGCGCTGCCTATTCATGCTGCTGTAAACATCATAGGAGTGGAGCTGCAATAGAAGTCATTGTGTTGTATTACTGGATGAGCTCTCACACAGTATGAAACTGACAGTTGTGATGTTAACAATGCATCAGCCTTTTTATATTGTTATTTGGCAAGAATTGTCTTCTAGAATGATATCAGTCCCTTCCTATTAAGTTTCAACACTCAGACTCTGTTTGTCTTTTTTTAGTACTTTTTGTATTGTTTAGAAGAGCAATAACAATATTTTTCTATATTTTAAGTGTTCAGACAATATTAGGTATTTTACAGTACATTATAGATGAAAAATACTCATTCTAAAAATGTATTATTATTATTATTATTATTCATCTTTTTTTGTGATGAAATGCAATTAATTCATCCCTCCCATGCTTTGCGAAAGGGTGTGAGCTTAGCTGCAATAAAACACAAAAGGTGCAAAAGGCTACTTTAAACACCTCCGGTGGACAGGCGAGCTACCTGGAGGAAGTGAAAATCTCACCATTGATGTGGGATTGGGAGAGAGTGCCAGTAACATCCACTCCTGTCATGGGCCTTTAAAACACGTTAATAGAGCTGCTGAACCGATTACTGGATCATTCCGATTGAGCTCTCCACAGGTGAGGGTCACTGGCAAATTGACCATGCCAAGTAAAACAAGTGAAGAAACAGCTGCTTTGCTTTGTGTGGATTGCTGATCTCCACGGAGTCTAAGAAAAGCAGCGATCATCACAAATCCAAGCCGCTGTTTCTTCACTTGTTTCAAGTGGAATGGTAAATTAGCCCGATCACTAACAATGACCCTCTCCTGATTGACAGCACCTGATTTCTGTGGAGAGCACAGTCAGATCAATGGAATAATCGTTTATGCAGCACTACGTTGAATGACACCCTGCCTTGCACTAGAAAAGGAGAAGAATGCATGCAGTATATCAAGGAAAACCATTAATAATCTCCCATGGCATTTATGAACTGGTCATATTACTTTTAAGCACCTATATATTGTACAGACTGCTGCACATTGTGAACCCAGTTGTTGTTTTTACTTTTTCTTTTTAAGTAATACAATAATAACATTATTTATAAGCTTTTTGTTCACTGTCCGAAACTTTTACCTCCAGGTTCAGTCGTAATATAGTCATAATATATAATACCGGTATATTAAATAAGTGAAAGTTGTGGTAATTTATAGCGTTTCCCAGTTGATCTGCCCTTTCCACTTTTATAATAATGTTAATATATTACTCACAGTGGCAAGAAAATATATTTAATAAGCAACCTCTATAAACTTAATGGCTTAAAGTGACCTTTAATACCCCATGCTTTGCGAATGTAATTATTCCCTGTAATATACAACCTTGATGGGGATTGCAGACAGAGCACTTAATAAACATATCAATTGTAACCATGTATGGTCCTGAGCTAGGCAGACTAGCTCAAATGATCAAGGCATGACTGCCCCACACAAAAATGTTCAACATTATTTTTATAGATGGTCTCAGTTCAAAAAGAACTTCAATTCACAATCATGCCAACACAGTGCAGCACAGGGAGCGTCTAAGTGGGGCATTAACACTTGGCAGAAACATAACTCAGTGAATGAGGAATTGCAGTGTCCTAGTTATTAACACACTCTTATAATCACTCTTTCTTTTTTATTCCCTTATACTGCACTGTTTCCTTTCCTCTACATTGACTGCTACTGGGAGAGTTAAAGACAGTGTATTTTTCATCTTTAATATACTTGATAATGCATAACAAGTGTAGGTTTGGTAGGCTACCACAATGGTAACCCTTTTGAAATGCTGCTGTTCAGTGTAGAGGCAGTAGACCTTTTTTTGAAAAAGTTATCCTAGCAACGGCACTGCTGACTGCAGGGGTATCTTATACTTTGAGGGTGCAAGTTTGGAATCCATCCCCAGGACTGGCAAACATCCCAAAAGGAAAAGATGTTTGGGAACGACTGATAAGTGATAGGGGAAGACAATCGCCATAGAGGATTGTGGCATCTGTCAATACGCACAGGAACCCAAACAGGTAGTGTGAAAAGTTCCACAGGGTGGACCTTCCACCAGGAGCTGAAGAGGTTGTGTAACAGGGTGGAGGCTGGGCGTGAACCCACAACCCCGCGCCTTAACCACAATGCAAAAGAGCCAGGCTTGCCTGCATTCGTGGTTTTAGAGCTTTTAACCTCCTCTCAGCTCACCGACGGGGGACAGACAAAAACATCATACTACCTGTTACACCTGCATGTGGGCTTTTTAATTGGGTATCATCCTCTAGTGTAAAAATAATGACTAGAACCAAAAATCCTACTACTTATAAGGCTTGCGGTTTTTTAGTTTTTCCAGGGAAATATTTTCACAAACAAATTCCTCTGTCAAATTAAAATGTTACTGCATTAGGAAACTACCTACGTTAGCTTGCTTTACTCTGTAAATGTAGCTGACTTGTACTGCATGTTCTGTACATCTTGATCATGCAGTGGCTGAAAACCATGTGAGTCAATGCAAGCAAAAGAATAGAGAAATGCACTAAGAGACAGAAGATTTAGGGTTCAGCCTACTATCTGGAAAGCACACAACCCGGAGCTCATTTTAAACTTGTGTCAAGGTTGAGTAAAGATCAGTCTGCAGCTGAACCCACACACTTCTAAACCAAGATGCCAGTGCTTTGTGAAGAAACAAGGACCATAATCAAATTTGACATCATTTTAATCACTAACTTGGTGAAGCCTGTTTCAGTGTGAGAAATGGCCATGTCACCAGGACTTGATATGTGCTGAACATACCTGTATTTGCACTGAAGTAATTTGGACCACTATCTGCAACAGAGTACAAATGTTAAAAAAAAAAATCAGTTAGGGTTTTCAATAAAGTACAAGATAAACAACAAGTATTATTTCATTAACATATACTCCAGTCCCAGAAAATGGCTTATGACATTTGCATGGGGCAGAGCAAACAAATACTAGAGATAATGTATTCCTAGGTGCTAGTGTTTGCCACTGGAACAAACATGTCTTAATATATTGCCAAGACCACAGAAGTGATGGTACACCATGGCAACAAGCAACACTGGACCAAAAGAGGAAAATAATAATAGTGGGTAACAGAACAGATGATACCTTCAGAATGTGTTTCACTCAGGGTTAAAGCTAAACAAGTAATTAAAGAAACAAGGCTTTTCTTCTGCCATTGAACTTGGTTCAATGCTCGTGGTCTAATGCTAGTTATAAAATTGCCTTCATTATACTGTAAGCCCAAATGGAGTATACAGTAGTTTGCAAGCCAAGGTCAATTATCAATACACAAATAAGAGGATAATAGAAGAGGTTCAAAAATGTAGAAATGGGGAAAAAAAATACTTACAATTGCACCTGTGGTCCTCGCATGCTGTGTGTTAATATAAGACCTTAGTCTTGAATTGCAATTGCCTTTTACAGGCAACTTTTAAGGAGCTTGGCAATTTCTGTCATTGCTGCCATGAACAGTCATTTACATAGAGAGTCAAGCTCTTAAATGAGCCACAGCTCAAATTTACAACATCTAATTTGCAGTCTTGTGTTTGTGAGTCTGGAGGTTAGGTTCAAATGAGGAAAATGTCTCGTAAAATAAATAGAACTGTGCACACGTTGGTCTGATTTATAACATGGGCCAGCCCAGCTGAATTAAACTTGATGAAAAAAAATACCATTGCTTCTCTCTTATCAAGCTTTGTATTTTGAAGCAGGAGTCTTTGAATGGCAATTTTAATGAGGGTTCAGACACAAGGCGGTGCCCCTGCCTACCTGCCTGCAGCACTGCAGCCACGGTTCTGAATACAGGAGGAATCTGTCTGGTTGCTTGCTCACTACAGTACACAACAGCAATGGAGTTTGGTTGTGTTATAGGCTGACTCACACATTACTGTTGGCACTTATTTCCCATTGACTGTCTAGCAAGATCTAAACCAACAAAACCATTTTTATTTATTTATTTTTAATTTAAATTACACCCTTTGCTTCATTAATATTAGGTTATCCTAATGTAATAAGACAGAGGCTGATCATGAACCGGTGACCCTACACACCTCAAGCAAGCTTTTAAACCACAATGCAAAAGAGCCAGGCTCGTCTGCATTCATGATTATAGAGCTTTTAATCTCATCTCATCTCCTCGACAGGGAATGACAATCCGAAATGGCAGTGTATCACACAACACTGCCTGACTCACAGTCTTAAGCTCTTAGCATGGTGGCATGGGGCCTCCTTAACTCGTCTTTTCTGATGCGCCACACAGAAAAGGGGCTCTTTCCATCTCGAAGCTTATATCATCAGGCGAAACAACAGGCATTATTAATTTATAATAATTACTATAATGTGCAATAGTGTACAGTACATGTTATTTTCTGGATAGCAAATTGATTTATTTGCTGCTGACTACATACATATTTGGAATAATTTATTTTCTGCTTAGCTTACTGAAAATGTCTCTGATGTTAGATAAACACGGCTGTTACCGTACAGTAAACAGATGTCTTTCACATTTATTAACATGCTGTGCTCTCTGGGATGTTGTGATTGGTCTGGCAGCTCAGGATGTGTAGAAAGCAAGCCTTATTAGGAAAGAATGGGGCGACTTGTCCATCCAACTCCAGAAAAGGCTGTTGTTTGAATACATTAGAGAAACGTATTATACAATAGGCTGGGAAAGTTTCAAGTGAAAGCTGCTTTGTGTGTCATCTATATACCATATATGTTTTGGATATAAACAGCGGTAATAAACTGGAAAATGTACCTCATGGTTTCAAACACTGGAGTTCATACACTTCAGTGACTTTGCTGTGCAACAAAATTTTACATACAGTTGTGTAACGAAACGAAAAAGCAGGCAACCTGTAATTAGCCAGTCAGAAACCGAAGAGGTACAAGTTGCAGAGCTGATAGCTGGAAAGTAGAACTACTTTTGCAATTTCTTGCACAGTCACAACTTTGCAGATATCAAAAATTAACTTCCCTTTGAAAATGTGCACATTTTTGCTTCTTTTGTTTTAGTCACACACACACACACACAGCACACATATATATATATATATATATATATATATATATATATATATATATATATATATATATATATATATATATATATATATATATATATATATATATATATATATATATATATATATATATATATATATATATATATATATATATATATATATTACCTACACCCCAAGGTGAAAAACAAGCATTCCTGTGAATAAGGACTTCTTAACATCACATCTAGGATTAGTTTAGCGATCAGTTTCTAAAATGTTAGAACATCAGAACACGAGAGCCTGGTTTTTATTGGATGATTGATCCCAGAAGTTTTGCAAAGTTGTCTCTTAAAAGATCCCAATGAGTCTTCAACAACAAAAATGGCTTTGTAACCTCTCTGTTTAAAAAGGTTCTCTCTGTCCTCAATAAATAGAGGTAGCAAGGATACAAATGTTATATTGTGACAGCACGATTTTTTGAGAGAACATTTGTGACAGGATAGCATCACGGCCCAGGCTGGTTATCGGCAGGAAGCAGAGACAGGATCTGCAGTTCAATGGTGCTGTTGCACACTTTTATTTAACAGCAAACAAAGAAAAAGGCACAAGGGCCAAAGAAAAAGGTTTATACAAAACAAAACAACATTTTTTATTTTTTATTTTTTTGGTGGTCCAGTGGTTAAAGAAACGGGCTTGTAACCAGAAGCTCCCTGGTTCAAATCCCACCCCAACCACTGACTCATTGTGTGACCCTGAGCAAGTCACTTAACCTCCTTGTGCTCCGTCTTTCGGGTGAGATGTAATTGTAAGTAATTCTGCAGCTGATGCATAGTACACACACCCTAGTCTCTGTAAGTCACCTTGGATAAAGGCGTCTGCTAAATAAACAATAAAAAAACAAAATACAAATACTCTTTGCTGTCAGGCTGGGCATTAGCCTTCACTCTTGGTCACACAGATACAGTACACACACACACATATATATATATATATATATATATATATATATATATATATATATATATATATATATATATATATATAGCTCAGTGTGAATCCCGGCGCTACAAAAGTGTTCGAAAAGCTTTTCAAGCATGGGGTGCTTCGTCTTGGGACAACTGCATACAGAAATCTGCTCCAGTGGACAGGCACAAGGGGAAAAAAAAGACAGCAACCCATTAAAGTCAAGTCCATATCCACACAGAGCTATGTTTTTTGTGAAGTTTTAAAGATTCCACCTCCACCTCCACATCCCAAACTCCTCCAACAAACAAAGGCTTTCTGGCTCCTTCTACACATGTGGCCACTCCCCAATTAGCACCAATTACCTAATTGTGGAATGGCCACGCCTGTGATTGCTGGCAGGGACAGATTAAACTCCATCCCAAGACACACACTATTTACATAGATTAATTGACTTTTTGTTTTAATTTGAAATAATAGGAGACTAGCTTTTATTAACTAAACTACCATTATGATATACTGTATAGAAATATCCGGTTGAGGGCCAGTTGAGGTGACGATTGTTTGTGGACAACCCAACTACGCAGACACCAATAATTACAATGTTATAACATTATGGTCAATTCCACTTAAAATAAAGTGCTGCACAAGTCTTCTAGGGCCTTATTCACAACGCTAGACTCACACGTTTTTAAACAATGTTTGTGTTTTATGAATAAAATAGGTCTCTAATGTCATTGGATTACATTTTATATGGTGCCGTTTTTTTTCAAAATTTCCTGTGGGGTTGTGGCAAAGTGGTGAGTGAATACAGGTGAGTGCAGTGCAGAGTGAATATGTGGGTATTTTTAATAGAATACAATAAGAATAAGTAAATAAAAAAAAATAAAAAAAACCTTGACAAATAGTCTTTGCACAATACAACCGATATTCTAAAACTAGACAACCAAATGAATTCTGGGATACAGTTATGCCAAGATACATTCTTTATTGAACATGTCACCTGTTCCACCAAGGACTCTTTACAATGAATTAAGCATCTGCAGGGACGATACAAACCATAAGGCCAACCCAACTCAATAAAAAAAAAAACATACTTTGATCCTCATAATTGTAACAATAATTTACTGTAAAGTGCTTGCACAGGCCAGCCATCAGATTCAATCACTATTTAAAAATAAAGAACAGCAGACTCATGTACTATACAGAAGAAGTTCAAATAGTGGAAGGTAATGGGTACCCTTTCTAAGTTGACTAACAACCGTGAAATGAGCATCTAATTGCTGAGGCTCAAAACGACTACCAAAAAAAAAAATTCCTGTAGCCCGTTGACAGCAATATAATAATGTCTTGTCCCATGTTTAAAGTTTTCAGCAAATAGATTGATGTTTTTGATTCGACATGATGAGTCTGCAGTATATTATTCTGGAGGAATACATGACCATTCCTCAATGAATTCCACCTCCAATTACTTCAGGGAAGTTGGGGATGGAAAGCCTGCTCTCTCGAATGGCCCAGAGTAAGAGCTTTTGTTTACGGATTTTGTTACGGATTCTGTCCCCTGTCGATGAGATGAGATGTAAAACCACAGATGCAAACTAACCTGGGTCTTTTGCATTGTGGTTAAGACTTCTATTAACCCTGGGCAGCTCAGAGGAGGTGGATTGATATGAGCAGGCTGCATGGCCTATGAACATTAGGGAAGCAGGGTTTGGGCTTGTGACAGAGAAAGAATGAATCTTGGTTATAAATCTCCCTCCCGACCTGTGTGGTTGCGATGTAAATGGAACAGAGTGCCCCGGACTGGATGGTCAGACAATTCATTCCAAGGGTTAGGTGGAAGTCGGACATCTAGAAAGGGGGTGGAGCTACGGTACACCAAGTCATTGCTCCAGAGGGAAAACGATGTGGCAACCGTGGATTGGAGGAGAAACGGTTGCACTCTCTAATCAAGAGGGGACGTGGCTAGTTGATCTGTTCCTTTTTGTTATGGTTAAGCTGAATCGAGAAAGGAGTACTATGAGTTACCGTGAGTGTTTTGTTTTTATATTGTGTCTAAAATGTATTTCACCACGAGCACTTTAGCACTGACTCTGGACTTGTGATCGTGTGTGTGTTCTACTGTGTTTAGATTGGTACCCGTTGTTTAGAGACAGTGCAATACACATTGCTGTGTATTTCCTGGAATTATTCTTTGTGGTCACTAGACCAGGATTATAAATAAACATATTGTTTGGACCATGAACTTTGTTGTCTGTCTTCTGTTTCATAATCACATCACCACTACACCTGCGCACTGCAAACCACTTTGCCACAGGGCTCCTAAAGGCTATGAGAAAGTTTAGTATTCATGAAACCTTCCTATACTGTCGATGAAGCCAACTATAGTCTATTAACAGTTTCATGAATATTAAATAACTTATGAGTTAAAAAAAGGTCTTGTGAATAGGGCTCTGAACGTACTACAATATCTATGCTCCTGTCAGAGGTATACCCACACCTGTTGCCTGTCAAACTGAATGTAAATTATAAATGAGTACCATACTGCTTGCTATACTGCAGGACGGCATAGCGAAGGGCCCAGAAAAACCCTAGCACCGGCACTGTTGGGAAAGGTAACTCCACTCAGAGCATCAGACCAGTGAACTGACTGAACCGTAACATGATTATTCTCGAGTGTTGACGTGGTTCATTTTGTGAAGGTGCCACATGTGAAACATGTCAAAGCATTACGTAACATGGTGGTTTCAGAAAGTTCCTGTTTAACTGGGTTTGTGCAGCCTGTTTGCAAAGAGAGCCTTAGGCTGTACATTTCCATCTCCACTGCATTTCAGTGGTATCATAATAAGCAGGTCTTTGAAAATTGCCATTCGCATGCGGATAACAAACCCAATAGAACAGGTGCTTCAATCTGTACCTGTAAAGTGGGTTTTAGATTTGAACCTTCAAATGTAGAACAGAATTTACAGCACTGAAGAGGCCATTTTAGACTGAGATCTTTTTTGTGAACCATTTTTCTTCACTTTGAACTGAATTCAAACAGATGCTGTTTTATGGATAGCTGCTGATAATGAAAATGGTTTGTTTGCCACCAAGGTGTCCCTAGTAACAGCCAGTCCTGTCTGTGCCAAGATTAGAAACATTATTCAGAGGTGATGCACTCCTCTTGCTAATTACAATTATTTTACAACTTGAATTGAAGACACTAAGCTCCCTATTCACACGGGTTTAACAAATTAATTAAAGTCTGTTTTGATGAAAGAAATAAAGTTGGATATTTAAAAAAGAAATCTAAACTGTTTGTTTGTTTGTTTGTTTGTTTGTTTGTTTGTTTGTTTGCTTGTTTTAAAAAAAGGTAAAATAAAATGTAACCAGTATAAAAAGGTATTATTTTTTTTTCAAGTAATTTATTGAGTTAAACTTACTGTACTTTAAATTACAGAAATTAATTATCCCATTCCAAAAATGATCGTTATTCCAATTGAAGTAAAACATAAAAGTTTGCTGTTTTTTTACAGACGATGAAAAGTTATGTTTCAGAAGAAGAATACTATAATATGAATGTGTTGCTGTCAAACCCAGTCTGTCTCAAAGATGGCCTCATTTAGTCTGTGTGAATCTTTAATTGTTATGAAAAGGAAGAGACTGCAGTTTGTTTGATACTTCCTTTCATTACATATGTTAAGTTTCTGGCCATTGTTAACAGCCTGCATGGCGTAATTTTTGTTTACCAAAAGAGTGGAATGTTGTGGTGGGGGGAGAGGGGCTGCTAGCATACAACATGAGCTGCATTATATCATTAACTGTATCTTTGTTAAAAGGTAGTTGATTCAATAAGGACTTTATAGCTGTACTGAACTTCTTCATCATAGTATGGGATTGTGTTCATTTCCTGCTGTAATAGGTCTTGGAAACATTTTGGAGAAGCGAATGTTATTTTGTAAGGTATGTCCTAATTTTGTCCTGTAATTTACTAGCGCTGTTTGAAAATCCCATGTCAGATTTTGATGCCAATAGGACATACCTCACTTGATATTTTCCACCAGCTGAGCCCTCCTGTTGTGCAATAAAACGATATAAGTTCATCTCCATGGACTCTGTGGATTGTGAATCAATATGTATCTATACAGCTCTGTCACTCACCATCTGCCTTCAGGATAGGGTGTGTGGAAAGGATAGGGTGTGTGGAAAGGATAGGGTGTGTAGAAAGGATAGGGTGTGTGGAAAGGATAGGGTGTGTGGAAAGGATAGGGTGTGTAGAAAGGATAGGGTGTGTAGAATGGATAGGGTGTGTGGAAAGGATAGGGTGTGTGGAATTGATATGCTGTGTGGAAAGGATAGGGTATGTAGAAAGGATAGGGTGTGTGGAAAGGGTAGGGTGTGTGGAAAGGATAGGGTATGTAGAAAGGATAGGGTGTGTGGAAAGGATAGGGTGTGTGGAAAGGATAGGGTGTGTGGAAAGGGTAGGGTGTGTGGAAAGGATAGGGTATGTAGAAAGGGTAGGGTGTGTGGAAAGGATAGGGTGTGTGGAAAGGATAGGGTGTGTGGAAAGGGTAGGGTGTGTAGAATTTTGCCACATCACTGCATGGATATAAAGTTACAAGCTCAAGCTCTGGCTACCCAGTCCATACCATTTCTGGGGATGAATAGAGCGTCATCTCAAATATTTGAATTGGAAATACACACTGTTCAAAAAAAATAAGGAAAATGCAGGAGTGCAACCTCTTTTTTTTGCTGATATTTTTTGTAAATGCACGATATTTGTTTTTTGATAGTTTCTTGTGCATGTCTTCCAGCTCTTAAACGCTGAGATACATGTTTTTACTGGCTTCTTAGATCCACAATTTCCAAGGAAAATGTTGGTTATATTTATAACTAAGCAGTACACATATGATATATATTTATATTTAGGTCATGCATGTTAGCCCTTTCAGGTACAAGGGACATATGTGTCCCACAAATACAATGATGCAAACCTTCTTTTTGCAATGAGGTGCATGAAACAGGGTTTAACATTTTCTGATAGTATCATGGCATTTTGAGATCAATATTCACTGCTTGATTGGAGTATCATGGTGTTTTGCACAGTCAGGTGTGGTAAATTAACATATGTGTGCAAATTATGGTTCACAAACTAAAAAAAAAACAACCCAAAACCCAGTAAATATGATAAAGCATTCTAAAGCTTGTTGTTTTTTGCAATGGCTAGCAGAGATGATGTGGCATGCTGTGTGTAACGGGCAGTGTTGTGGGATGCGGTTACACATTGTTTCCTCTGTGGGTGAGATGAGATGAGGTTAAAAGCTCTAAAACCCAGAATGCAGACGAGCCCGGCCCCTCTGTATTGTGGTTAAGGTGCTCGTTGAGGTGTGCCAGTTCATGCCCAGCCTCCATCCTGTTACATCTGTACTGCTGGTTTAGCAGATGGTTATGCTCGTTCTAAAAAAAAGAAAGAAAAAGAAGCTCTCTTTAGCCTACTGTAAAGTCACTATAAATATAAGCTCATTGCATTTAACCTATTGGATGCTTGGATTTTAAATACTATATGGATACAGGTACACATGACACTGCACTAAAACAGACAATGTTGATATTTGCAACCGGGTTGCCATAAGAACAGTTGACAGATTCAGCATCGAGCCTTTTTAGTGTAATGATAAAAAAAAATCATTTAGTCACTTTTTGTGTAAATTATTAATAATGCTTTTTGAACTCAACTGAACTGCAGTGCCTTGGTGACGCCTTCGCCCCTCATCCAGCCACGCAAAGCTTTCCCTTTAAGAGTTAGATCACATAGTCCGGAAGCGAGATCTCTGTGGGAGGGGGAGGAACGCAGAGAAGTTTGAGAGAGGCAGACGTGAGTGACAGGCGCGCTTGCAGTCAAAGAAACGGGCAGCTTTCACTTTAAATAAATTAACCACAGGTTCTGCTCATCTTACACGTCAGACCCGAGTGTGGCCAGACCGAATGCATGTTAGCGGGACTGCAAGAAACCGACCAAACGCAGTGTCAAAGGAGTCTGAAAAGGAACATTGCACATACATACAAATGTCTTTGTTCAGAGAGAATTGAGTCTTCTGACTGGGCGGCAGTTTAGCGTCTTAATTCTTAGATTTTAAGCTCTCGCAGGCTGCATTATATTTTTTAAGTAACAACATCGCGGCTTTGCATGAGTTTATGCCAGTGTCCAGATTTTTTTCAGTCAGTTTTTTTTGTCTGCTCTTTTCTGAACTAGGCACTTTGTTAAAGGTAAGTTGTTTTGCATGCTATTTTTTATGATGGCTAGGAAAAGTAATGATAACAATAATCAATAAGTTTTTTTTGTTTTTTGTTTGGCTTCTTCCATTGTAATTCTAAAAGTTGCTGCGAAGTATAAATGCGTGTTTGTCATTTGTTACTTAGATAGGTTATGCCACTGAAAAGTGATCTTGAGCAGGTTTTAAGCACGTTGATAACTCTTAATTAATTCAGATGTCATTGACCACTTGGCGCCGGGTGTTTCCATTTGGCCGTTAAGGTGATGCGGTGTGTAATTATGTCGTATTTTGCAAATTTTCATATGAGTACCTAAGGAAATTACTGTATACTTAATTAACCATACGTGGCTGTGTATAAAAAAAAAAGTGTTTCATTGTAGCTGGAAATGTACGTGCGCCGTATCAATGTGCTTCTGCTCCATGCCTAAACCTTCCTTTACAATTAACCGGGTGTGCCAGGTGAGGAATCGGGCCCCGCCCACGTATGGAGAATATATTCACGGCTCACCATCTGTACATCACCACCGCTATGGTGAGCACCGTTTCCTAATCTGCATTGTATGTTGTGAAATATGTGAGAAAATATAGTTTCTACACGTAAGAATGGCGTAGACTGAGTTTGGCTATAGAGTTACTTTTAATTAGTTAATTTTAACTTAATCCATCAGCAACCATCACAAGGCAGTAGGAATAGGGTATGCTTCCTTCACAGGTGCTGTCTGCCATCTCAACAGCCACTTACTGTATTTTGACATTGGGTGAGGCTTCTTTGAATAGCAGCTCAGCAGTAACTGTATGCTTAACACCTAATTGGGGGCACATGAACAAAGATAGCATGTCAGAATGGCCTTTAGCAGTGTTGCTATGGGGAGATAAAAACAACAGAAGTGCCTGTCTGGTCAGAAGCACCATCTGTTTGGAGGTATACAGTGTGTCTCAGTGACACTTCTGTTTTTAATGCTCTCATGACAATGAAGCCCATATGCAGCAGTTGATGCAATGCACATTATAGCTGTGTTGTGTACAGAGTGCTTTATGACACATGTTTTGAGCCTCCACCTGTCAAGTTATATTTCCATCAAAAAAAATCCACAACCCCTATCTCTAGAGCTGTGCCCAAATGTTTTGCATCATCTAGAATTTTAGCATTGGGACAGAATCTAAAATAAAACCTATATGAACATTATTTAGATCTTTTATTTAAAATTGTGTGATCCAAAACTATGTAATGATATCGTAAAAGTCTGCAGGAAGCCATAATAGTAGTACAGTATTAGATTTCGAAACGTCAAGTGCTTTCAATTTACCAGCCTTTCGTCAAGTATATGGAAAACTACAAAGCGGTATGCAATTCACTATGTTAATGTAACATTATTCAGCAGGTTTCGTTTCGACTTTATGAAGCAAAGTGTGTTAATTCTGTAGGTGATGCAAAACCGTTGGCCACAGCTGTAGGATGACAGCTATACATTCTTAAGTAGTCTGTAAAAGGGAAAACAGTAAAAGAATGTTGAAGTCTAATATTGAAGTATTCATTTTATGAATGTGTCTTATATATATATATATATATATATATATATATATATATATATATATATATATATATATATAAATCCCATTTTACTATAAGTACATTCTACTTTTATTAGTTAAAATATATATATATATATATATATATATATATATATATAATATTGCATATTGGTTTCTTGGCATAAAGGCACAAATAAGACCAGAGCAGAAGCACGACAGCACTGTTAAGCTACACGCGAATGCTTTACATGACAGCACTGTTAAGCTACATGCGAATGCTTTACTCCCTTTCGTTTTTCTTTGCCTGCGTACTGCTCGCTATGATTTATGTTTTATGAAGAATGAAGAGCCTCCTGCATTGCAACATAATTTCTCTTTGTAAAGAGCAGTACTGTATATATTATGATCCTACATGGCACACTACAGATTATGTTTCTATGAGTGCTTGGGCTTTAAACTTTTGTTAAATTATTTTATTTAGTGAAATGACAGTTTTGCTAAATGAATGGTGTCCAGTTTATGTATAACAGTAGGAGTAGTGACATTCTACAGAAGGAGTTTTTGGTTGTCATTTATGAAATATTGATTGCTGTTCTTACAGAGAGTAAACGTTTTTATGTTTAAGCATTTTTGGTTGGATCTTTAAAACGGTTTTTTGAATGTAATTTACTCGTTGGCATTCAGTTTGCTGTATTTTTTATGCTCTTTTTGTAATTGCTACTGCTGTAAAAAGCAAGCGATTTGACTTCATATTTTGTTCATACAAGGGGGGCTGCACAGTAGCAGAGTACTAAATAAAGTAACACCAGCAAGGTGTTGTAAATGGTGATATAAAGCTGAGGGAACACAGGAGACTGGATTTCAGGCCACTGCACTGCACACCAGGGGAGATGGGGTTTGATACAGCAAAGTTGCCTCAAACTAGATCTCCTGGAACCAGGTTTCAAGCCAATGTTCGTGAAAAAAGTGGCTTTGCGTTACTTCAGCTTGTGGTGTTGTGTTTTTTTTTTTCTTGCATAAAAACGGCCTTATTCTAACTGTGCCTGTGTCAGTCTGCGTGTTGTGGTGCTGAATGCCTCAGTGGACACCAAGGGATATCGCAAGTGACGTCTTTTAGCAGATAAAGGTAACACTGCAGCTCGTGGATGGGAAACCAACAAGGCAAGTGCAGAAATAATATTTACTTTTGATACTTCTGCTTGAGCCGCTACTGCTGTCATGTGAACCGAGGGCTTCATAGTGTAAATGGCCTTACTAGAGGGTGTGTTTAGAAGGCCTGTCTGCTTCGTGCAACGCATGAGACAACAATGCAACACTTTCAATCTGTATTTCTTGGTGAGTTATCTATAGCCTGTAATTATAATAACCAGGTTGCATAAACCATACATTGCATGAAATCTGTGACAATTTAACATTCTAAAATGGCAAATGGCTTGCTGCATGCACAGAATACAAAGCAGAAGCTTAGGCTCCTATACTACAAGTTTGTAGTCCTAAAACTGTAATATGCCATCTTCTTGTTAGTTTAGTTGACCTGTTCATTTCTAAATGTTTTGCGCTGATTACATTTCATTGTAATGCATGTGCACAACACTTTACAGTCCTTGCCAATCGGACGAACAAGGATGGCCCTCGATCAAGAGATCGGTACACTTTATTATTATTTTTTTTGACCGCCCATTATTTGTAACAACTATTAAACCAGGTGTTAAATGAAAATGATGAAACAGACAAACAAAAAAAAGTGTTTAATCCATTTCAGGCTTTACTATAGCTTAATTAACCACACCTAGCTGTGGCCTCCAACATTCATCTAATTAAGCTCAGATGTAACTAATTAAATTCATATTTGCTGTGCAATGCTCTTATCTTCTAATCTGATTAAGTTGTTGTTGTTGTTATTATTATTTAGCAGATGCTTTTTATCCAAAGCAACTTAGAGACTTGGGGGTGAACTATGCATCACAACTGCTGCAGAGCCACTTGCAACAGGACCTTGGTGTCACATCTCCTCCGAAAGACGGAGCACAAGGAGGTTAAGTGACTTGCTCAGGGTCACACACAGTGAGTCAGTGGCTGGGATTGAACCTGCAACCTCCTGGTAACAAGCCCCTTTCTTTAACCACTGGACCACAAAGCTATAATCCAAATCTTTTTCTTTTTTTTTTTATCACTCTATGAAAACTGATGGCTGTATGTCTAAATAAGAAGCCCTGGGGTTGCACTAAAACTCATGAACCTGCTATACAGTATCATAGAGCTTTTGTAGCTGTGTTGGTTTTTTGTTTGTTTTTATTGTATAGTGAAATGTGGAGGGGAGTGAACTAGCGAAGGGGCCTGTAGAGTACAGGAAAGACATATTACATTTACAGTCAAGTAAATTATAGAATTTCAGAAAATACAGGGTGGACTGTATTTCGTGATAAGGGTTTAATAAAGGGGTTAATGGATCACCCTTGAGAGAACACCAGCAGGATTAATATACATAAGGATGATGGTATTAAGATCCTGCGCTGTTTAGGTCAGTGTCTTACTCTGTAAATATTGTTAACACATGTTATGTTCAGTATTACAGAGATGTACAGTAAATAACACTACCATTGCATAGCACTTCGATCCGTTCCTGGTTTTACTATGTCTAATACCTCGTTTCCATGGACAGTCTTCTCGAATTGGCCTGAATTCTCCCAGAACTCGAGTTGATGGAGTTTGTGAAAAAGTTGGCGTTTCCATGCTTTTCTGAATTATCATGCGAGTTGGGCAGGAAATACTGCCAATATTTCCAAGAAATACTTGCAAGTTAGACGTGAATTCGCTGTAGACGGTATTATAGTCAAATTGATTTAAAGGATACATTCATGTAGATACTCTTTTGCATTTGTTTCACACAGTACATATACATAGCTGTATATCACTACATAATCATCTATATATAAAGAAAAAGCATCTGTCAAAGAAAAGCCTTATACTTCTATTAATGTTTTCAAATCTTTTTATTCAGTAAAAATTGCATATAATTACCATATAATGGGACATTTTGGTGGAAAATTTTATTGTGGCTTTATTAGCAGTTTTGATTGGATTGCCAATAATACTTCCACCAAAATAACGTGTCAGATGTCAAAGTATGTGAGAATGCCAGTGATGAAGTCAGTTTGCTTGAACATAAAAAGTAGACCGGGCACTTCCATGAAAGGATTTAAAAAATCTGCAATTGATCAGATGCGCTCAGAAATCCAGACGCACACTGTAAGCTGGGTCTGCTGCTGTAGGAGCACTGTTCTGTTTTATGTTAAGCATTTTTGAGGTTTTTTTTTTTTTTTTTTTTAATTAAAAAGCCCAAATTGTTACGTTTGTAACAAGATATTTGATTGTTATTGATGATACGTTGAGGATACTGTATTACTGAAGACACCCATCGTGGAGGTATCGTTAAGTCCAAAAAAAAAAAAACGTTAAAATAAATTAGTTTGGCACTGTATAAAACTGAGCTGATTTTTACCAGTGCTTGCTAGTCTTAACAAGTTAGAAATTATTTCAAAGCAAATTAAAGCTTTTTTTCGGCTTTATATTAAAGTTTTCACACGTGGCAATACTGCCCTACAATTACGTGTTACTGTGATCATTCCACTGTGTTATGTTGTGAACCATAGCAAATTTTTTTTTTTTTTTTTTTAAACTGAGAGATAGTAAATGCTTATCATAAAAGTTTACCAGTACCTTAAAATTAAGGGCCATATAAGAACGATAAATACTGTAACTGATTAGAAGGTCTTCTTAGTTCTCCAAGTTGCTGCAGTGGCATTGTATATGCTATAACGAGTTACTGTAAATGAGATACTGTTTTAGCAGACAGATTTCATTAACTAAACACTTATTTGAATGTTTTTGGAATTAAAAATATAAATGCAAAACTACATTGTAATTCTTTGTGAACGTGCTTTGTGAAAAACAGCAATTCAAAAAATGTCAAAGTCCACCAAGGTAGCAAATCTGATGAATTATTTAATACCAGCCACAATGTCCCGTTATATGGAATGTTCATGCCCCCTACAACATTTAATTTACATTTAGTGATGTAGTTTCCTCCCAGCCCGAATTCAGACTTTAGAAATCAGGGAGTTGGGCTGGGGTCAGCTTGAGCACGTACCCGAGTTTTGTGGTTCATGGTGGCCTGAGGTTGTTACCTATACACTGTGGCTAATGAAGCATGTATTGAAACTTGGATTGTGTGAAAATCCAATGCAATAGGAATCTTATTTCCACCCCTGCAGTAAAATCCAGAATACAGAATGTCAGAAAGCCTGTGTGCCGTGGGTCAAGGATTGCTCTTCACATTGTAGACAAAAACTTTAACATACTCTAGAATTGACAATTTAGCACAGAAAACCATGGTTGGCTGACAACAGGTTGAAGGCTGCTGTGGATCATTGCATTCCTTGCCCTCAATTAAATTGAGAATTCTCGTATTTCTCAATCCCTTTTTACTCTACTAGAGGGGAAAAACTATATATTTTTAAAATTTGGGGCATTAAAGCATTGCCAGGGATTAACTAGTCTAGTCATTTGTAGCACTGCCTAAAATGATGTTTAAGAGGCATGTGTCTTTCTGTTCAAATTCAACTACATTTTAGAGAGTTTCTTTTTTTTTTGTACAGGAATAGAATACAATTTATTGCATATATTATCTAGATGCCATTTTCCCTGCTTATGTCAAGGTGGTTAAGTTTACAAAACAAGCTGCATTGATATATATATATATATATATATATAATATATATATATACACACACAGTCACAGTCACCTCCAAAATTACTGGTTCCCTTGATAAAGATGAGGAAAAAACTCTGTATAAAATAAATACCAGTACTGAGCTATATTGTAATTTTCCAACATGTGGAATATATTTGACTTTATTAATAATTCAATGGAATCAACCAAAATTACACATTTCTCAAATTATAAATTTATTTCCCCCACAAAATGAAGTGTCACAATTATTGGCACCCTTGTTTTCAGTACTTTGTGCACCCTCCCCTTGCAAGGATAATGGCACTGAGTCTTTATCTATAATGTTTAATGAGATTGGAGAACGCATTGGGAGGGATCTTAGACCATTCCTCCATACAGAATCAATGGGGTTTAAGTCTGGAGACTGAGATGGCCATTGCAAAATGTTGATTTTGTGGTCAATTAACCATTTCTTTGTGGATTTTGATGTGTGCTTGGGGTCATTGTCTTGCTGGAAGATCCACTTGTGGCCATGTTTCAGCCTCCTGGCAGAGGCAACCAGGTTTTTGGCTAAAATGTCCTGGTACTGGGTAGAGTTCATGATGCCGTTGACCTTAACAAGGGCCCCATGACCAGTGGAAGCAAAACACCCCATAACATAAAAGATCCACCACCATATTTTACAGTAGGTATGAGGTTCTTTTCTGCACACGGATCCATCTTTTGATGCCAAACCCACCGCTGGTGTGCGTGGCCAAAGAGCTCTATTTTCGTCTCATCTCACCATAGCACCCAGTTCCAATCTAAGTGCCAATGCCGTTTTGCAAACTCCAGGCGCTTACGTTTGTTGGTTGCTCTCAATAAAGGCTTTTTTTCTGGCAACCCTTCCAAATAGCCTATTTAATCAGTTTACACATCAGGAAATGGTTGTGAGTTCCACGCTGCCTCAGCAGAGTGGGACTTTATGGTAAAGGAATACTGCAGCTACCTGTCTCCGCTCTAACCGAGGAGTTTAAGTGCGCCAAGGTCCGACTGGAAATGACATTAGTAGAGTCACACGACAAATGCGTAAGGGAGGCAGCACCTGTGTTGAAAACTGGAAGAAAGTGGGCGGCAAAGAAAGCTGTGGAGGATGCAAAGGCTGCCCTTCAAATTGGTGATATCATGGGGCAAGTTCAGCATGGAAGAGGGGGTCTTGGTCTCAGTTCAGCTCCTCCTACATGGCACAAGGCAGCCCTAGCTCAACGGAGGAAGCTGGTAGTCAACGAGGTGCAAAAGCAGGAGGAGAGGATGAGGTGTATAAAGGCCATTTCCCAGGCCAAGCAGGGAGAATGGATGAGATGGGAGAGTGTGGAACAACGCAAGATTGGCTGGCAAGACCGATGGTCAATGGAACAGAGCAGGATCAGTTTCCTTATAAGGTCAACATATGATGTTCTCCCATCACCACAGAACCTAAACCTCTGGGTAGGAGAGGATCCCTCATGTCCTTTGTGTTCATCACCTGCAACATTAAGGCACATTTTGACAGGATGTAAGGTGGCTCTTAGCCAAGGACGGTTTACTTGGCGCCATGACTAGGTGCTGCGATGTTTGGCCTTAGCATTGGAAGACAAGCGTAACATGACCAATAAGTTGCCACCTGTTCCTTCAAAACATTATACACAAAAGACAACATTCCTCTGCCCAGGAGAGCAACCACCAAGAAAAGGTGTTAAAACCAATCCTCGCCCAGGACAACTGGAAGCTGCTAGAGACTGGAAAATGCTGGCAGATGTTGGTCAACGACTTATGTTTCCACCTGAGATTGCCACCACTAACCTTCGACCAGATATTGTCTTGTGGTCTGGATCAGCACGCCTTGTTCACCTGGTAGAGTTAACAGTGCCATGGGAGGATGCTGTAGATGAGGCGTTTGACAGGAAGAAACTGCGGTATGCTCAACTAGCCACTGAAGCGGAACAGCGAGGATGGAGAGTCTGGGTTTACCCAGTGGAAGTGGGTTGTCGAGGATTTGTGGCACACTCTACAACCCGGTTTCTCAGAGATGTCGGATTCAATGGCCAAGAGTTGCGTCGCACAGTGAAGAACTTATCTGAAGCAGCAGAGAGGAGCAGCAACTGGCTGTGGTTGAGACGGAAAGATTCTTGCTGGGGATCTCAAGCACAATAGAAAAAAAGAAAAGCTGATGTACAGGTAAGTAAGCTGGGCTGAGTTGAGTGGGGGACGGAGGGGGGTGATGCTGGGACGCCAGAATCACCGTCGAGCCCTCTTGAGGTGTCGTGGGCTAGTCGACGAAACACCGACGGTGGAAGGTGCCCACTTGAAGACCCCAGAGATGTACCCTACTTAGCTCAATCCAGACGGTTGTCATGCTGATGCGCTGGGGAGACCGCACTGTGGTTGATCCCCGGAGCCAGCATTGCAGCCGTTGTGTGTGCTGATGCGCTAGGGAGGCAATAAGCTGATCCCTGGAGCCAGCATTACACTTCAGCCATCAACACCAGACAGAAGGATATCTACATTATCATATGTAAGGAAGCGCAAATGGATGGAGACACATATGGATTACATTAGTTTACTGTGTACCTACGTCTTAGTTGGTGCTTATCTTGGCGAGAGCCAAGTTCAAATCAGCATGAAGTTTTAACATCTACTCTCATGTAATGGAAATCATAGTCTTTTTTGCTCCTCTTTATCAAGAGTGCCAATAATTTTGGAGGTGACTGTGTATCTCACACACACACACACACACACACACACACACACACAGTGCTCATCCTTTATAACGCTACAGTGGGGAGCCATAGTTACAAGACTTTGCTATTTGTGTTCCGCCTTATAACGAGTATAAAAGGGCTAATGGCATTATGCAGCAAATGGGAGCCACGAACCTACTGTGTTGTAACCGATTCTGCGCTGTAACGAGCACAGTATATATATTTAAAAAAAAAAAAAAAAAACAAGAAAAAAAAAAACATGCAGACTAAACATTGATCACTTGGTGAAATATAATTCTACAATTCTTTTCTTGCTTTCTTTTTCCTTTTTGGAACACTGCCATATAAAGGTGTCCTTTTATTAAACTGGGGTAAAATGTTTTTTATATTCATGATGGTGACTCCAGGAGAGTGTCTATTGAAGCTGTGGTTGTGCCGGGGGAATCTGGCAAAGCAACACAAACACACCCTAGCAAACACGTAAAAGCACATTCTGTATTTCAATACTAATTCAAGCTTATGATAAATACATACTATTGGCTCCATTCTAGGTCCGTTGCTATTTTCATTAAATATGCTTCCGTTGGGTGACATTATCCGCAGACACGGAGTGAACTTCCATTGCTATGCTGATGATACTCAGCTATATTTGTCCCTAAAGCCAGGAATTTCTTCTGCCTGGGTGTTATTAGCTACTTGCCTTACAGACATCAAACATTGGATGTCACATAATCTCCTAATGTTGAATTCAGATAAAACAGAGGTTATGCTAGTGGGATCACAAAACCAATTAAAAGGAAATGTGGGATTACATGAGTTCGACCCTTGCAGTCTCTCATCAAAACTTAAACTAGAAATTAAGAGTTTGGGGGTCATCTTTGATCCTGATCTATCATTTGAGACTCATATTGGGGAAGTTACTAAAGTATCTTTTTTACCATTTGAGAAATATAGCCAAACTTAGACCAATTATTTCCGTATCCGGTGCTGAGTTACTAATGCATGCCTTTGTTTTATCTAGAATTGATTATTGTAATGCACTTTTTTCGGTGTCCCAAAGCGTGTGTTATCCGGCTTGCAGCTTGTTCAGAATAGCGCTGCTAGAATTCTGATTAAAACCAGGAGAAATGAACATATTTACCCCTGTTTTGGCCTCTCTACACTGGCTCCCTGTGCGGTATAGAATTGATTAAGATTTTGCGGTTAACTTTCAAGGCCCTGAATGGATTAGCACCTAGTTATTTGCAGGAGATACTGACCCAGTATCTCCAAACCGCACTCTGAGATCACAGGATGCAGGGCTGATGGTTATTCCTAGGGTCAACAAAAGCAACATGGGAGGAAGGGCTTTTTCTTGTAGAGCTCCTAAATTATGGAGTGTTCTGCTTTCGTTTGTCAGAAAAGCTGGGACCATTACAGTTTGAGTCAAGACTAAAAACACACTTTATAAAATGGCTTTCTTATCTTAGTGGGTTTTAATGTAACTTTAAAAGTGCTGCTTTTGTATTAAATGTATACTGTTATTTAAATCTGTTATTTAAATGGTCTGACTGTGGCAGTTGTATGTGTGACATGCTATACAAATGTATTGTGGTTTGTTCTTTTTTTCTGCTATGTACTGTACAGTGCTTTGTGATACTTTTGTATAAAAAGCACTATATAAATGCAATATATATGCAATATATATATCTGTCTGTTTTGATATTGTAATTTGCGTATGTTTGGCCATGTGTGTAATGAAACTGAACATTCACAATGATTCTCGGCAGCACTCATTAAGGGAGTCGACACCTTCTATCTGGCACGGCAGTTTGCATCCAAATCAATGCTGCCTTCTGCAACAACTATGATGCTGTTTTTCTGTTATGAAATTGCTGTCCTGGCATAGCATCAATTCAGTAACCCATTAACGTATACAGATTTAAAAAACAAACAACCAAAAAAAAAGGTTCATAGGACATTCAATCTAGCTTCAAAATGCTTAAGTAATTTCAAATCCTTTTGAAGCTGATAAGCAAAGGGCATTTCAGTCTGGATTAAAATCATCAGGAACATGTGTTCAGAGAGATTCACGGTTTTGTGTTTCCTGACTTTCACACTACCCATCAGACGAGAGACTGAAGAAGTAGAAAATGGTATTTCAATTTATTTTAACATGTTAGTGCTCAACAAAACCTGCAAAACCACTGCATAAACACTGTTTAAGCACAATGTTCTTGGATATGAAAAATAACACAGGTACAGTCAGCACTCTGATATACGACATATTTCAGTCGTGTTTTACCGTCCTTGTATTAAGAAACAAATCAATTCCTATATATATATATATATATATATATATATATAATGTGTGTGTGTAACAAATTCATGCACTAACCTGTCGCACGTGCTTTACGACTCCCATCACCAGTCTCTTCAATGTTACAATTTATTTGATTATCCGTCACAGCCCGTTTTTTTCTCACATGTGCAAAGTCTTTATTGTGCAGTTACAGAGTGCTTCCTGCAGTTTCACCTGACAAATGCAGCAAAAACAAAGCGAACGAGACCAGCTACTGTGATGTAAAACAGTTAATCATTAAACAGTTTTAGATACTGTGTTGTATTTTTTATTTTTATTTTTTAAATCTGTGATCTTTAGTTGCTTTTGTGCATTTTCATTTGCAAGTGAACTGTGACGTTAGGGCCTTATTGAGCACTGTATACTACAATTTTGAAGCCTGTTAATTACTGTTTAGATACTGTTAATTCTGGAAACTTATTTATTTAAAATCTTTTGCTAGATTGCGTTGCCTTTTACGTTTTACGCAGTTCTGTGCATGGGTACCATTTTAATTTAATTTTGCTGTTGGGTCGTCAATGGGGAACTTTAGATACTGCTACAGTACATACTGGATTTATTAAAAGTATGTACTGTATTACAATCCATGTGTCGTCTCTTTTGGCAAGTGATATTTTCAGAATCGCGTTGTTCTGAATTAAAATACTACTTCTGTTAAATATAGTACTGTACCAACAAAACCAACTGCAGTACATCTAAATGGATGCCTACTTATTTTAAAACTGTCCTTTCAGCTGGGTATTCCCTGAAAAAGACAAGGGTTGAAACGGGTCAAAATGAAACAATCAGACGTGCGTTGCACTCTTAACCTTCACTGAAGTCAAAATTGTATAGGGTCGGAGTGCTGACTGTACTACCTTATAAAGGACTGTTTACAGCAGTAAATGTAATTGACATTAATTAGTACTGGCCACAGTTTTAACCAATTGCCATTTGTTAATAAGTGTTGCTCAGAGAATAGTATATCAAAGTGGATAACAAAGTATATTGTGCTCCGAACACGAAAGGTCAGTTTTAACGATGTAAGAAAGCAATTGTTTGTCTACTATATAAGCAATAATGATTGAGGTCCAGTCCATTTGTTTACCGGCTGGGAGACTTGAAGGCATGTGGCTCCAACCGCACTCGTCTGGAAATTCCTCTTTTGTTATTGTTGACTTCAATTAAAAAAAAGTTTGTCACAAAATATTTTGTTCTGTATCCTTCCTTATGACATCTGCAGTACATAATTTGCTTGTTTTAGATTTTAGTTTTCTGTCAATCTGTAGTGCTTCTAGTTTTATTGTTTATCTGCCTTCTGCCGCCACTGGTATACTGAGCATCAAAAGAAACGTATCACTTATATTTGGATACAATTCATTAGATGTGATCGGAAAATGACAAACTTTGTTTTAGAGCAGGTGCAGTGACTTTTTATTGTGCTGATTAACAATTGACTTCACGAAGATGCTGCAAAATGATCCGTCGATCTTGGGCAGGTGTTGTGACTCGGTCTCCCAGTTCGTGGCCTGTCATTGACGGAGTGTGTCTGGTTATACCTTCTTGCCAGGTTTGAAATTGCTGGCTGTGAGCACCCAAGACGATGAGCCACAGTATGCTGCCTTAGTCCAGCCTCCAACATGCCGATTGCACGAAGGCGCTGCTTTCTGGACAGACGTGGCATATTGGGTTTTTTCTGTGATTTCTTTATTGCTTTTATTCAAGCTTGCAATTCAACAGCTGAAATCACTCCATATCCAGTGTCCAATCAACTGTCTCACTAATTAGGTGATTTAAATGCATCTGCTTCAGTCATAGTCACTCAAGCGTGTCATGGTCAAGGATGAATGATCGAGTGATTTAAAAGAAAACCAAAAACATTTTCATTGTCCATCATGTATATACCTTATTTTTTTCGAAAATAAATGTGTTATAATAGTGATGTTTCTTTTGAAGCTCGGTGTATATATACAATTATAAAATGTCATCAAAAGAATCGGAATCTGATAGTGCTCATATTGACTGCATTGGTGTGTGGGGTGGTAGGAGTGTGTGTGTGTGTGTGTGTTGCACACAAGGCTAACTGAAAAACATCTCATAGCAAGACTGCTGCTTTACAACATTATAGATGTTACTGAGCAGAAAGTACTGGACTGATGGATTCAATTAATACAGCTGAATCGTACACTGCATTGTGCAATTGCTGGCTCTTTGTGTAAACAGTACCTTGCGACCATGGGAAAACCGTGTAAGTAGATTCTTCAAATCCATCTTGAAGCAATTAGTGTTATTGGGTGAGGACCATTCTTTATTATTTATAGTGTTTGTAATACTTGCTCATTCTGCATTGTTAAAAATAAGGGACTGGAATATGCTGAAGAAGGCAGCAGAAGAGTGGTAGTGAGGATTTGTTTTAACTGGACAGATGTTTTGCTCGACCAGTATTCATAATAAAAGGGGCCATACATTATGATGTGGTCGCACACCTTGCAGGGAAGTTTCAGGTTTTGTGCTGTACTACCATAATCTCTTTATACAGTATCTGGATCACTTGTGAACTGCTATTAATTTAATTAATGCCAGATGTATTTAATAGTATACGGCTGTGGTGCCTGTAGTAAAGCTACATCTGACACTTTCTGTCATTTGTGCTGTGTATAAACATGTGGCACTTCTGGAAAATTATAAACTGCTCTGCGTTACCCAGCTGTCGGGCAGCACCTTGGCCAAGAGCCTTCCATCTCCTTGCACAAGGCAAGAATGTGTCCATTCTCTAGATTTTGAAGAAGTTGAGGTAAACGTGCAATTAGATAAACGCTTCGACAAGGCCTTCATTGATAAAATACTCCTGAGTTACTCCCAAGTTAGAACTTCAGACTTCCTAGAGAATATAAAGAAGGCCTGTGAATACATCCTGGACATTCAGCATGTCTGATATCTCTTCTCAATGTTGAACCATCTCTTCAGGTCGCTGTCTCTCTAGGCATTTGACTGTCTACGTGCTTCTGTATAGGGTTTCTGGTCCAGCAGCTACTGCTGGTGTACTGCATGTGTCAGAAATCAGAGTGCCTGGCTGCTGTTCTACATGGTGATATTCCTCATTTAAAAGCACTCCTTCCACACAACACCTTTTCTAAATGGCAAATGTCTGTGATTCCTGTTTTTTTGTGACAGAATCAGACATTTGTCATATCTTATTAATCCCAGCTCTAAGCACCAAGGTTGTTGCAGGAAGGGGAGAACTGAACCCTGTATCTTCATGTTCTGGTTTGGTATGCTGTGTGTGAAGTGAGCTTGGCTGCACTGTGTGGTGCTACCACTTCAAAGTTACAAGTTGGTACACTGAGTAACTAAATCAATAAGCTTTCTAAAATGTATCTGGTTTACTGCATTTCATTGTGTTTTGAGATATAACGGTAATTGATGTCCTTCTATAACATTGAACAAATATGAGTTGACTCCAAAGTCAAGGAATCTGAGATCTAGCCATCCAGAGACAGCAGGATAACAGATGTAGAAATAGTTTAAGATAATGTTGGCTCTTTGCCATCTGCCTTGAAGCCTGTAGGTTTTAATGAAGCAGGAAACTGCAGAATTGGAGAACTGGGTTATGAAAAGAAATAGTAAGGTATTTTGTAACTGCTCTGTTGGTTTTTTCTCAGTAAGGAGCTGGTGGAAAACAGTAACGTGTTTAATGCTTGATCTGCACAGACTGTCGTCTTCAAGAAACAGCTTGGAGCGTCTTTGCTTTATTTGCACAATAGGTGACGGTAGCACGTTCGTTCAGGCGTTCCAGCTCCACAGATCCACGCTACCCTACAAGGTAATCGGATTGTTTGTTTTTGTTCTAAGTGCATAAGTGCCCATTTCCTCCATACATAATGTTTTTTAAGAGCGTTTTTAAATGGACTGCGTCTAATTTGAATCTTGTTTTCTGTTCATGTGAACTTGAATAAGCAAGACATTGTAGGTGGATGGGGGTGGGGTGGTATTTTTAATGTTATTATTTTATTATTATTTTATTATTTAGCAGACGCCTTTATCCAAGGCAACTTACAGAGACTAGGGTGTGTGAACTATACATCAGCTGCAGAGTCGCTTTAGAATTACATCTCACCCGAAAGACAGAGCACAAGGAGCTTAAGTGACTTGCTCAGGGTCACACAATGAGTCAGTGGCTGAGGTGGGATTTGAACCGGGGACCTCCTGGTTGCAAGCCCTTTTTCTTTAACCACTGGACCACACAGCCTGAATGTATAAGGAGCTGGTGTGGAATCAGAGGTCTGACAGCCTGTGTTTTACATGCCGCTGAATGTATTTATGGAGGTCAGTCATAGTACGGGAAACACACGTCAAACTTTTTTAGGGAGAGGTTCAAGTCCGAAGTCTTATGATTTTGTGCGCAAGATGTGTTGTGGCTATACCTTTACAAAATATAAAAAGAATATCGATTTTAATTAATTTCGGGGTGGCCTGTATACTTTCTATTTCCACAGGATCTTACACAGAGGTTACTATTTCTCAGACAAAGAACTGTGCGAAAGTTCAGTATCTTCTGCTTTATAAGCGGGGCTGGTAATCTAACAAATTTGACTAAATGAGTGTATTATCTTTGCAATGTAAAGGCCTAAGCATGTGTTGTGATACTTTTAAGAATATTATGGGAGTTTGTCAAATCCCCTTTTCCCTCAGCTGTACAAATTGGTTCCATCCTTGCAGTGGAGGATGGAGATTTTGCTTTTACAGGAAACCGCATGCATTCTCATTGTGCAATTCAGCTTTTTTCCATCATTTTTTGTTCTCATTCAAAAGTCACTGTTTCCATTGCAGAAATGACTTCTATCAACTATTTGCATGTCGAATAAGGTGAATATTATAGTAAAGTAGATTTTAATTGGGTTTGAAACATTTGGGAGCCAAGACAAAAGGCCTCTTATCAGGCCAAGTGAGTGATGCAGCAGAACTGAGATAATGTGCTTTCACTTAGTGGATGTCCCCATGGATAAATACCTCTGCAAATGAAGAATTAAAGTGTGCTCTTTTTGAGAAAGCGCAGCTTGAACGTTTGGAAGCACCACAATATAATACACATTCTGCTAAAAACAGGTTGTTTTAAAAATGTGTTTTGGTCTACAAGTATGCTTGCAGTACCTTTTTATAAAAAGAGGCATCCCAAAACTTTCCAGGGAAAATATTTTCTTTCTGGAAACTGAAATATAAATTTCAATCAGTGCTGAGTTATTGGAAAGGACTTCACTTCAAATATCTTCAAGCCAGGAAAGCAAGAAAACTCTTCTGAGGCCTGAAGAAGGCAGAAGCCAAACTTTTTGGATATTTTGTGTTTTCCTATTCCAGAGATAAAGCACTACCAGCAGCTGTGAGAACTGCATGAGGAGGGAACTCCGAGGAGCAGCTTTGCAATCTCAACTCGCATGCCATTAACAACAACACTACCCCTTTTGTTCTGATCAGTTTAGAGGAGTGGGCCACTTTGGCTTGATAATGCAGATAACTTTGGTTGCCAGGCATTGTTTTATTTGAAAAAAAACAAATTGACATCTGCATGTTCAGAGTACGCTGTAAAATGTGAAAGTTCTTGCATTAAGGCCAGGGCCAGAATTTTGAAATGAAGAACATGAATCTTCATACTGACAATCTACCTTAGAACTGCTGTTCAGTTGAACTGTTGCTGATTGTTAAGCTGTTAAAGTTTTTGGCAACCACTTCAAAATTTCGTTTTTGAAGTATGCATTTATTGACTCTTTGGTTAATAAACACGCAGAACAGATTATCTTCCTCACTTATGCAAGGCAATCCAATACTGCTCATCTTCGCAATACTGAACCGAACCCTTGTGGATTATGATGCTTGTTTTTTTTTATCCCATGAAAGTTGAAAATGAGCAAATCATTAATACAGCTGTTGTCCTAATCAAAAGTTTACTATTTGAGCTTGATTGCTTTTAATTCTGGATACCTGCTCTATCCAGAATTAAATTTTAGTATTACAAGAATTTAGTTTTGAAGTCTGTTTCATTGAGTTTGTGTGGCAGGGATACAGGCTAACAGTTACACTCTGGTGTACCAGCTGTAGTTAAAAATAAGACAGGTTTGAGAGCCATTAAGACCTGGATGTAATGAGTGAAACAGACAATGATATACATAGTAAATCTAAATGAGAAATACACAGCAGATGGTGGTAAAAGTTAATTTCTCAGATGGTGGCACCTAATACATTTTATACTTCAGTTACAGTCATTAGTACAAAGTTGTTGGTGGTTTTGGTTAGAAGGGAGAGTTTTGGAGGTTGTCATTGTGAAGGAAACTTCAGACTGAATCATGAACCTTTACTTAACCCCAGTGAGTGTTAAGCGTTGAAGGATTTATTTTCTTTATGCTACGAAAGGATAGCTTTAGCAGATGTGGTTTTAAGAGAGCCTCTTTGCTGTTCCGGCCCTGTAAAACCGTCCTTCTAGGCTGGCCAGATTGTAACCTTGCCTCATAACGGAATCCAGTGTTATTCAACAAACCATGCTGATAATTGCTGCTTTAGTTTTGTTGATTTTGAGGTTGCTCAATTTGTAATAAACAGATGACCTGTGGGTGGCTTGTTTTCAATTCTTTGAAGATACCAGCTTGAGGTGTGTGTGTGTGTGTGTGAATGGGCGAGAAGGGTAAAAATGAGGGGATTATCCAAGTAATGTTTGAAAAATTAAAAATGCTGTAACAACCAGTATAAACTAAATGCAGAGCATTATAAAGAAAAAAACGTTATTGTGTGTTTTTTTTAAATTTTTTATAATGAGCCTCTGTTACAAATGGTAGCTGTAAAACGGGGGTGAGATATAATAAGACAATAAGAAAATATTGATGCCATTAACATTATTCTCCAGTGCTAAGGCAGTTGACATGATAATTCATTGTCTTCTCCTGTTGATACCGGTTCTAATAGTTTTCCTTTTTTAGAAAGTCATTCACATACTGTACAGCATTCAAGATGCTTGAACAGGGTGCAACTATTGTTGAGATGCTTAATTTATTGCCCTATGCCTCGCACTCCATTGGGAGATGAGGGGGATTGGTCACAACTCTCGCACTGCTCGTATAGGTCTATTAGATCACATGGCATGTCACATGACCACATACATTGCAGACTAAATCTATGTTTTACCTACTGTGGCCCCCTCAGTATAGATAGTATTAGACATATTGCATAATTACAAATTAAGATTGTTCAAATGTATACAAGCAGTACAACCTATTTTCTTTACTACAATGTAATATGGGCTAGGGCGGGGAGGGTCATTTTGGCACATTTGTATTGGTGTCACTGCAAAATGTGCTGTCTAACCTCGGTACTTGTCCTCAGTTTGCAAATAAGTTTTAGTGAATTTGAGCCAGGTCCTGTATAGTTATTGATTTTATGTTTTTTGACTGAGGTAAGGATGAATGCACAGACATTTGGAAGATTTTGTTGCACTCTTTGTTTCTGTCTACATTTGTTTTTGATTAAACAGCTTGGTTTCCCTTAACTTTTGCTCGTAATGTTTTGCTTGTGCTACGTTCAGTACTCCAAAACTGACACAAAATATACTGTATCCTTTGCAAAACTGCAGAGCGTTTTGAAACTTTGTTATTCTGTACTCTCATTCCTGTTCATGAAGGTTGAAGACCTTTTTTTTTTTTTAAAGGAAATTGCACACAGACTTGGTAAGGCAGGTTGTCTGTCCTTTACGGAAGAACTATTATGCAGAGTAATTCCAGCACATATGTGAGAGGCAGTGATGATCAGAGTTTCAATTCCTTTTTCAAATCAAATCCCAATTCCCATTTTAAAAATGAATTGGAATTGAAAAAAGGGAATTGACCCCAACCCAGGTAATGATTGTATACTGCAGTTTATACAGGCCTAAAACAGGGGCTTAATTGTGACTCCTCTTTTCCATTGACTTCATTTAATGCACTGCTGTTCTAGTTAAACACTCATTTCAGATATTGGTACTGTGGTGTTTTCATGTGGTATTTCATTTAAGGCATGGCTACCCAGCAATTAAGGTATTGTCAAGTAGTCAAAGAAAGAAGTGGTTTATTTATTCTGTTTGAGTCATTTGTAAACCTTCTGAAGATCAGATATTTTTCAGCTTGCTCTCCTTTTTTCCTTCCCTGATGCGCAGCACTGAAACTCAATGTTGAGAGAGTTGGGTTGATCTGCAGGCATTCCCATTCCCATAGAGCTGCACCTGCCAAGCCAGTGGTTTCAGGTTTCCCTTCATGCCACTCGTCACTACAAACGAAGGCCTCAGAGAAACAGTGGTGGTGTTGTCTGCAATAACTGACATCCAATAATATTCTGAATCAGCTGGTGGCTTTCTTGGCCTCGCCCATAAATGGTAATGGTAAAAGCTGAAATACAATATTATGTAGTCTTTAGTAAATATGATAAAGGAACAAATGGCAGTCTTAGGTGGCACATAAAAATAGCAGCCCCTACGTTCTCCAGATAGTGGCAAATAAATACATTTCCCATTCAGGAAAACCAATTCACTACTTTCTTCTGCAGTCCGATTCTGCTGCTTCTGCAGTGTCCCTATTTTGTATACAGAGAACGTATGTTGTCATGCTACTTCAAATTCTTGTAGTTTAGTAAAGTCAATACTTAGGAGTTTCCCCAGAAGAGATTTAAGCACAATTGCAGTATGTTTGTTCCTACAGAGCAGAGCAGCTGTCCTAAATGGTTGGTTTATTCTTAATTCTACATACTGTTCATGCCTGTGGTTCTGCAGATAACTGGGTTGTGGCTTCTTTATATGTGATTAGCAGTTGATAATCTCTATTATATTGGTTTGGAAAACTGAACTACACTGTGCTCTGCTAATTCTGGTAATTGGCAAACAAAAACCATTTCACACAGACTTGATATTTTGTACAACAGTCTTTACAAGCTTATCTTCTACTGCCAGTACATTACATTCTGAATTTGAAATAAGTTGGAAAATAACTACAAAGAAATTTCCAGCAGTGATTCAGTCACGCCTGGGTACTCTTACAGCAGTAGGCTGTTATAAAATAAATATGCACGCTCTTCCAAATCTAATGAAGAATAACACAAAAGCATCTGGTGTAAGGAAACTCCTATAGCGATGTAATATTTTGAGCATAATATTTTAATTAAAAAATGCGTACAGTAAAACTTCAATTAAACGACTCTGGTGTTTATTTACAGTATTTGCCAGTAGACCCGGCGCGTATTTGGAGACAGGCGATTATTTGAGACCCGGCAGTTATTTGAAGTTTTTACGATATATATCATATGGAAAACTATACATTTTACATGATTTTTTTAAAATATATATAAAGTTTATGACATGTGGAATAAAGATTACCAAATATTATGCACAGTACCTGTGTAAAAGTTGTTCCATTCTAATTAGAATGTACCAGTAAGTGTCTTGTCCTATAAATCAGCTTTTCACAAGTTTTTATATGAGCTCCGATCAACAAAGCATACCAAAAGGCTGCAGGGTGACTCATTGGAAGCAAAGACCTCGCACTGGCATTAAACAAGCATTTAAATATTTGTTGAACCGTGTTTTAATAGCATGAGGCATTCTGTGCACATTTTTTTTCTTTATAAAATCTCTTGTTGGCTTTTGCAGTTAAACCACCTGCCTCTTAATTTAAATCCCTGAACTAACTTTCAAGTGGACACGATATTTGAGAACACCACTGTAAGTTCAGGTGTTTTATGCCGAGGCAGTGTAAACGAACACTAGAAGACCAAAGAAATAAGAGATCAGTGCTATAATGCATTAACAGCTGTGTTGATTTTACTTGACTCTGCACAGTTGTTATCAATCTGTGCAAATCACTAGTGCCACGTCGGGTGCTTATCTGCAGTTAAAAACGGAAATGGTTTTAATAACTGTTCCTAATGGCACACTAGGGGTCAGTAGACACTGGGAAACTGCCTCACTATATTAGACACTCGGTTTCCAAAGTGCCTTAGGGGCTGTTGAAGCAATTGAAGCTGACATAGATTTGAACCAAAAGAAGTGCGGTGTTGATGTTCTTGGAGCTGAATGGATGATGAAAGCGGTCTTTTAGCAGCACATGTACATTGCTTTATTGATGGTTTCTTGCAGTTGTGTTTTCTAATGGGCTCCCTCACTCGTAAGAGGGCTTGCACATTCCAATACACAGACTTTCATACATAGCTGCTTTTTAAATTCTTCACCCCATTCTTGTTTTCATTGTAATGTAGCCATCCAACTTCATATGTTGTACGTCAATTTGCAGTACATTTATTACTAATAACTGACTTGTAAACTGTTTTCTCTTGACAACCTTTTATGACTTTTTAATAATAACTTGTTTTGTTCATTTTCAATTCCACTTTTTTTTAATTGATTTTTGTTTTTTCCAATTTTATTGCTTGACTTATTTATGCCAACTTTAAATGATGCATCTCCCATGGCTAGTATACTGAAATCTCTGATGGCACAAAATGATATGCATTGAAAATCTCTAATGCTGTGAATTCCTTTATTGCTGTCGCCACAATTTCCAAAGTATGAAATTGTTTATATAAAATTTTTTGACATGTATTCGGATACAAAAATCAGATGTTCGTATTCGCTAGAAATGACAAAAATACCTTGCACTTATTTACTGCCTCACCAGAACATCTACATAGATATCAATGTTTTGCAGTCTGGTTAAACCTGGTCTGTTTTTTATCTGTCTTTTACAATGTCTTTGCCACTATTCAATCAGCCATTTATTTGTAGTAAACCACAATAAAACTTGTTTGGTGTCCCATTAGTAGTTGTATATTATTATTGTTATTATTATTATTATTATTATTATTATTATTATTATTATTAAGTTTATTTAGCAGACGCCTTTATCCAAGGCGACTTAGAGACTAGGGCGTGTGAACTATGCATCAGCTGCAGAGTCACTTACAACTACGTCTCAACCGAAAGATGGAGTACAAGGAGGTTAAGTGACTTGCTCAGGGTCACACAATGAGTCAGTGGCTGAGGTGGGATTTGAACCGGGGACCTCCTGGTTACAAGCCCTTTTCTTTAACCACTACAAAATATTTACTATGTCACCATTAAGTACATGAGTAGAGTGGCGTCTGAAACCGTTAAGTACGCTTTGACGCTCATTCGACGCTAGCGAGCCTTCCTCTGCTGCACCGTGTGCCTCTAGTGCACCTTGGTTTCATACGGCACTCCAGCAGTGAACTCTACTTAATGCTAATGTACATAATAAGATAGAGTATTGTGTGTCCCGCAATGCTACTGATCACCTGTCACCACCAGAATCAACCATGGCAGTGCCCACAGAGGAGCAGCCACTTCTGCTCCTCACACTTGTAATTAAGCATTTCATGAAGACATTTCATGTCGCCAACCATTCTGCTGAAAATAGCCATCATCTTTCTTCTTTCCTTTCTCTCGAAGAATCTTCCAAATAATGATTCGCCATCTGGTATCCCTTGAATCCATATCTAACTTGCTAGCTAGAACAAGGAATGCAATGTGATGGATTGGGTAAATGTTTTCGTTTGTACAATTGCACAATATCGATAACAAACGTAAACAAACGCATACATTCACACTCCTTCACTTTCTGGCTTTGTCATTGCTTACTACGCTGCATTGTGGGAGATTGCTTTGGAGTAAGTGCGGCGTGCTTCAGTTCTCCAGTATGAAATCAATTGGTTCTTGAAATATAATGAAGTGCGGCTCTAACGTGTACTTAATTTCAGTTCAGTTCGGCACGCCACTGGAGCATCAGTTTGAAACGGGGGTTAAGGAAAAAAGTTGGACAACTCTGAATTCAATAAACCTTGGGTTATTTCCATTTATATTTTGACACTTAGGATTGTATTGCCAAGCAGCTGTCTTAAGGTAGGGAAGGCTTTGCTGTCAGACGAGGTACTTCAGTTTGCTGGGTGCTTTTCCTTCTGTTTTAAGACCGTGCAAGCAGTCCACTTCTGCACATTTTGAGAATAGGGGAGTCTCATCAGGAATTACATTTTAATAAATGCAAAAAGGGTAGTCTGCTTTCTATCGCAATGCTCCATGTCCATCAGCTGACCTCTAACTGCACCAATGTTTTGCTTGGGCCAAGCCACAATTAATATTGTTAAAACAATGCTTTGTTGTCTTTTGGCTCCGGTTCCATTGTTTTCTTTTCGGATTGATCTGTTTTTGGTAGATTTGTTGCTGCTCAAGCCTCACAGTGGAACAGGTGCCAAGAATAAGAATAAACCAAAGAAAAACGGGTTTAGCTGAGGTTTTGATGGCCTATTAAAAGTAGTCTGTAATGAAGAGCACAGTTGGCAAATATGAAGTAATGTTTGTTTAAAACTGCTCCAACACTGTCATTCTTAATCAAGAAGGGTGAGTCAAACACTGGCATTGATCCAGGAAGTGACATTATTTTAAACACATACAAAATGTGCTACAAGAGTACTGTAGTATAATGCACACCTTCTATACAGCATGCATGACTGAGAAGCTTTGGGATGCATCTCACGTGTAACACACAGCTTGTGTACTACCCTATCAAAATCCCCATAGCTTACTATATGTGAAGTACAGTATACTGCAAAAACAAAACCAACCGCAGCAGTGAAACGGTTATCAGAAGATTAGAAAAAGAATGCCAAACCGTTTCACAATGTTGGGGGCATGGGCTAAAATTAGTGGTGTAAATACTGGGGATTAGATGCATAATACAGTACAAAGTAATTTACTGGCTAGCCAAGTAAAGCTTTTTCCCACTGTAATAAGGCTTTTTACAGTGCTATGTAATGCATTTGCCAAGTCTAACAAAATGACTGCATATGTTTTTGACAGAATAATAAGTCAGGTTGTGGTTTGGCAAACCAGTGTGTGGTTCCCTGTAAGAATATAGCTGCGTGTTGTCATCTTGTGCTGTCTGCAAAGTAATGCTTTCTCAGCACCTCCAATTTGTATTAACGAATTACAGCTGTTTGTAATGTACTCCCATTATTTATTGCATTAGTGAAAGTTGCATGGTCTATTGGATTGTAATAGACTATGTAACCTAAACATTAAAAAGTAAAAAAAAAAAAATGCACGGATTAATGAAGTTTTATTACATCATGTCGAGGGGAAAATGGAATCTCTGAGTGGATAGGTAGTGGTTTTACTTACAACATAGGTAAAGACTTCAAGTGGGGCTTATCAGGAATGAATGATAATTGGTCCATCGGTGTCTGTGACTGCAACTGGGATGTCTACGGGAACCTTGTCTCTGTGTTGCTGCAGAGATTTGTTAGACGTGGGGGACCAACCAAGTAATAAGGGGGGGCTCATAGTAGTTTTGGGGTTGTTAGCTACAGTAGGCAGTTACTATATTGAGTTTCAGAGTGTTTACATTGAAAATACAATAATTAGAAACCATCAGCTGGGGGTGGTGGTGATGGCTTTGGGATGCATTTAGTCTCATTTTGAAAAAAAAAAAAAGAAGATATCCTAATTGATTTATATGGCTTTCCTGTTCCTAGAGTTTGTTCTGGAACCAAGACTTGTGTGTGTGCGTGTACGTGTGTGTGTGCGCATGCAGTGGCATCACTGCTGATATTCACAGAGTAATTCATGATTTGTGGCAATTCTAAGAAACAAAGAGGATCTGGGTTGGATTAAGCTGCGCATCATAAGTTTCAGTAAGTTGAATCCTGGTGCAGGGTCCAATATAGATCATCACTCACTCTGCAATACATGTTTGGTTATACTGAATACTTCACTAGGATGAACTGTTGCAACCTCCTGGCTTGCAGACTAATAAAGTACAATGAAATTTTTTTTTCTACACATGAATTACATTACAAACTTTGTTCTTCTTAAGCACTGGTCATTGATTCATGTAATGTCAAAGCACAGTGAAATTAGCACAGTCTTCTATGGTATTGTCTGCTGTTAAGAGCCCACGGCAGGATGGAAGCATCCACAGCTTCCTGCCAAGTCTAGCAATCCTGTCCATTGTATTTCTGGATGTCTGCATCCTGTTTTCAGCCTCCCTCTGTTTCCTGGTCCATCTTTTTACAGTTTGTCATTCTGTGGTTCTAGCTTCATCTTTTTGGCTTTTTCCTTTCCTGTGTTGTGTTGGTGTGTGTGTGTTTTATTATTATTATTTTTTTTAAATGGTGGTGTCCTGAGATTTATTTTGTGGTGTTTTTTTTTTTTTGTTTTTTTTTACCCCAGCTTTACAACAGCATGGTACTGGAATCATCATAACTTTTTATTCCTCTTAAAATGTCTTTTGTTTCTGAATATATGTTGGATTTACATGTTTTCCTTTATAATTATCCTTTTATACTCTCTCTTGTTTGCATTTGCAAATAAACAACAACCCTAGTCAAAAAGATCAGTCTCTGTCTACCAGAAAACCTCACTCTTCTGTGAGTGGTGACTTTCGATAATAGATGCAGAGGTTGATAGCTGAACAAACTGACTGAAAATTGGTAAACGAGAGCTAAGTCTGAGTTGAGGTGCTTGCATCCGAGTTCAGGAGATACTCTTCAGTTCTACTGTAGTAACCTAGGCTAGATCAGCCTATGTAGATCAAGCTAAGTGTCATCATAGAATGAAGAGCCATTGAATTGTTCAGTCCAAATAAGCAACATTTACCTTTTAGAATACAAAAGTACAAGAAAAACACAAATGCAGTACTGTAAAACAAAATTAGGTTGACTAGTTTGCTTTCAGTTTAGCTTTTTTAAATAATGTATTGTGTGGGAATGTAGATTCATATATATATACAGTACTGTGCAAAAGTTTTAGGCAGGTGTGAAAAAATGCTGTAAAGTAAGAATGCTTTCAAAAATAGACATGTTAATAGATTATATTTATCAATTAACTAAATGAAAAGTGAGTGAACAGAAGAAAAATCTACATCAAATCAATATTTGGTGTGACCACCCTTTGCCTTCAAAACAGCATCAATTCTTCTAGGTACACTTGCACACAGTTTTTGAAGGAACTTCGGCAGGTAGGTTGGCCCAAACATCTTGGAGAACTAACCACAGTTCTTCTGTGGATTTAGGCAGCCTCAGTTGCTTCTCTCTCTTCATGTAATCCCAGACAGACTCGATGATGTTGAGATCAGGGCTCTGTGGGGGCCATACCATCACTTCCAGGATTCCTTGTTCTTCTTTACGCTGAAGATAGTTCTTAATGACTTTCGCTGTATGTTTGGGGTCGTTGTCATGCTGCAGAATAAATTTGGGGCCAATCAGATGCCTCCCTGATGGTATTGCATGATGGATAAGTATCTGCCTGTACTTCTCAGCATTGAGGAGACCATTAATTCTGACCAAATCCCCATTTGCAGAAATGCAGCCCCAAACTTGCAAGGAACCTCCACCATGCTTCACTGTTGCCTGCAGACACTCATTCGTGTACCGCTCTCCAGCCCTTCGGCGAACAAACTGCCTTCTGCTACAGCCAAATATATTTCAAATTTTGACTCATCAGTCCAGAGCACCTGCTGCCATTTTTCTGCACCCCAGTTCCTGTGTTTTCGTGCATAGTTGAGTCGCTTGGCCTTGTTTCCACGTCGGAGGTATGGCTTTTTGGCCGCAAGTCTTCCATGAAGGCCACTTCTGACCAGACTTCTCCAGACAGTAGATGGGTGTACCAGGGTCCCACTGTTTTCTGCCAATTCTGAGCTGATGGCACTGCTGGACATCTTCCGATTGCGAAGGGAAGTAAGCATGATGTGTCTTTCATCTGCTGCAGTAAGTTTCCTTGGCCGACCACTGCGCTCACGGTCCTCAACGTTGCCCGTTTCTTTGTGCTTCTTCAAAGAGCTTGGACAGCACATCTGGAAACCCCTGTCTGCCTTGAAATTTCTGCCTGGGAGAGACCTTGCTGATGCAGTATAACTACCTTGTGTCTTGTTGCTGTGCTCAGTCTTGCCATGGTGTATGACTTTTGACAGTAAACTGTCTTCAGCAACCTCACCTTGTTAGCTGAGTTTGGCTGTTCCTCACCCAGTTTTATTCCTCCTACACAGCTGTTTCTGTTTCAGTTAATGATTGTGTTTCAACCTACATATTGAATTGATGATCATTAGCACCTGTTTGGTATAATTGTTTAATCATACACCTGACTATATGCCTACAAAATCCCTGACTTTGTGCAAGTGTACCTAGAAGAATTGATGCTGTTTTGAAGGCAAAGGGTTGTCACACCAAATATGGATTTGATTTAGATTTTTCTTCTGTTCACTCACTTTGCATTTAGTTAATTGATAAATATAATCTATTAACATGTCTATTTTTGAAAGCATTCTTACTTTACAGCATTTTTTCACACCTGCCTAAAACTTTTGCACAGTACTGTGTGTATATATATATATATATATATATATATATATATATATATATATATATATATATATATATATATATATATATATATATATATATATATATATATATATATATATTTAATAAATGTAATTATTAAATTAATTGAAAAATGTCTAACCTGCAATACACCTCTGTGTTGAGAGTGCAGGACTAACTGGAGCTGAAGAAAACTGCACTCTGAGATTTGTTGTTATAACAGCTGCTTTGATCCCCCTGAGTTTCAAAAGCTATTTCTGGCAGATAAGCTGGTATCAAAGCTCTACTGTTCAGGCCATAAATGGTTGGTCCTGTGTGAGGTTGCCACACTGCATTTGGCCTGGAGTCATCAGAGGTTGAAGAGAGCCTTTAGTTGATTGACAGGGAATTTCAAAAAATTGGAGCAAGGACAACCAAACTGGAGCTTTCTCCAGCACACAGGGCTTTCCAAGGAAAAGTTTGGAAAACTAACTTTTGTTTTTTTGGAGTTGCTTTAGGAACACCTGGAATATAAGACTTGCTCTCTCTCTCTCTCTCTCTCTCTCTCTCTCTCTCTCCCTCTCTCTGTCTTGTTTATTTTGCCCAGCAGTGTCATTGGAAAGCACCATTCTAAATTTGAACGCTCCTGAATCCTCTTGATTGCAGATGTAGCTTCTGGGATTGCATTCTGTGTGATGTGTCACTCGCGTCCTTTTAGCCTCTTGAAGAGTGACCTTCTCTGAAAAGGCCAGAGAGGAAACGGCCATTAGGTTTAAACGCTACTCTTTTGCCATAACAAAAAAAACAAAAACTTTAAAGACAAAAGGAAAGCAAGGCTATTCCATTGCCAGTGTCAGATGATCATGACTTTTGAAGTGTCAGGATTGGAAACAAACTCAAAGTAAGTACAAGTTATTCTTTTTTTTTTTAATGGATAGTTTGTCTGCCTGCATGTTTAACACCTTGCTGTTTATGAAGCACACATCTTTGTTGAATTAACTTTTTCAGTATTTTTTTTCCCCACAAGATATTTGAGTGGATAGGGTGCTTAGGATATTCACCCAAGATCAATACAGCTGTGTAGGGTAACCCGATAGTACAACCAAAGCTAAATTATATATATCTACTGGAGTAAATCCTTTTTTTTGTATATCCATGTTTAATTATATTATTGAGAGGATTACTAATATTGCAATACAAATTATTTATTTATTTATTTATTTATTTATTTTTAAAAAAAATTTTTTAAAAAAGGCACTGAGCCCCCACAAATGAGTGTGGAAAGCAATTGCCTAAGAGCAAATACTGTTGGCGCATTCTGTATTTAATTTTTTTCCTAAAAGGCTGCATGAAACTGAATTACATTGTAAATTACAATAAGTAATACAGCTTTAGTTTTAAATCGTACATTAAACATTGTTATAGAACATAGGGAGGGGGGCTTGTGCTTTTCCCCAGTGGGGTGCCAGTGGCAGGATTTTCTAAGCCTTTTGGCAAATCTGCTTTGGGCAACTGGATCCTAAGTTTGTATTCTTCTCTCACACTTGGAACCATTTTTTACTTTGTTACATAATCAAGTCACTCGGTAGAAAATCTCTAAATCCCTTACAAACTTAGCCTCTGCTAATTCCCATCTGATTTTTAAAAAAAAATTTATAATCATGTGAATAACTCTATTTTATTGGATAACTTTGATTTGAAGTAGCCCAGACATTTTCCAGTCTTTTTTTTTTTTTGTGAAGCTTCTGGAAAGAAAAGTACCCTGTTTTGATCTTTATGTGTACCTATAAAGTCAACAACTCCTACCCCAAACAAATGTGATCAATGCTTCTGGATCCAAATCTGAATTTTTAATGATCCTGTCTAGACTATAGACTGAACTTATCTGTGTGGAGACAAGGCAGCCTAGATGGCAGTCTTGATTGTGCCAGAGCCTCTGGTGACATCACAGTTGGTTACCTGTCAGTAATCAGATTCGTTATGACTGCTGTTGTCTGCAATGAAAAGTTGCTTCATTTAGCAGACTTAAGGAAATGAGTGGTATAGATTTTGGATTGCAACCCATATTTTCAGCTCCAGAATTTCATAAAACCAAGCATCTATGCAAAATGAAAACTATCTTTAGTATAAGGTCTTTTTAATGTTTTGACAAGTTTTGTTTTGTTCTAGAGTTTCTGTTTGTCAAGTGGTGTGTTTCTGAAATCTCAAATGAGTCTTTCTTGGTCTCTGACCTGTTACTCTGACACACCGCACATGTGAAGGAACTTGAGCATATAACATATTTTATACTTATTAGGAGAATAAAACCATTGGCAGCAAATCCGCATTACTTCACTGGACAATGCATCTGGGTAGAGTCAGATTGCTATGCTAGTAAGCTTATGAAATGAGACTGCCTGCTAGAAAGAAGCCTGACTGAATACGAGGAGGCTTTGTCTAAGCAACAGCTTTGTAGAGTTGTAAGTACTGTAGCTTTGTCTGAATGGAATCCTTGTGAATTCAAGACAAACTGTTCTCATTAATTGTACACTGAATACTGGGTAACCTGATGCTGTAGTTTTAATATGACTACTTTTTAAAGTTTGAGATACATTTCCACATAGGTATCGATGTGTGTGTATTTTGCAAATGCACAAACGTAATTCCATTTATTTGCAATTGTGTGCAAAAACCTGTACAATAGTCTACTGGTAGATTTTATTTCTATATATGTGTGTCTCTTTTCATTTGCTTTTATGTACTGGAGTTAGAGCAAGCAGCTCTGATCACGCTGACTAGGTTAATATTTCCTATAGCCTGAGTAAGGTGCTTTCTTGCTGTTTTGACAACTTCGACTCCCAAGTTGCTGAAAGGTCACGTCTGTTTGGACTTTCCTATTCTGCTAAATGGTGCTAACACTGTCACCATGGCTTCAGGCACTAAGGTATTGTCATATAATCATGAAATCAAGGGCACATGCTTATATTTGGGTTGCTCACTTGGCCTGTGACGAAGTATGTTGTGTATACATCAACACGTTGGGGCTAAGATGTTTATAAATTTGTACTGTACAACATCATAGTTATTTGCAATAGTGACCGTGAGAAGACCATGTTAAAGCCCTGCAAGTAGATTTCTAATCTATTTTGACTCTGTTTCGCTTTTCTAAAATAGTCCATTGTTCAAGCGCATGCTCTTGTCTGGACAGAAGGCACATCATATTACAGCTGTGTCCCTGTTTGTGCTGTTATATGGTAATAAACACAGGGACTCCAGTGGTAACCATGGAGAAGATCTTGTACACCGCTTACTGTGACAGGGAAGTCTGCAACTTGGGTCAGAGCTGGCAATTTCATACTCTGGATGTGTGAAAATGTTCATAAAAATCACTTTGAGACTCTGGCCTACTTGGAATGATTGCCAATAACATGAAAAGGTAAGAGGGTAGTAGAAACAATGCTCATTTTAATTTGAATTTACTTGAGGCAGAATTCTCATGAGACCGAACAGACCTGCACAGTGTGATTCTGTGAAACTGTTCCACCCTTCTGCCCAGGAATATGTTCTGCTTCTTTGGTCAAACAGTGCTGTCTGCTCGACCATACAAGATACAGTTAATACAGCCCATTACGATGGCCTGTACAACACAAATTGTTTCTTTTTGATGTGTAATATTATAGTTTATGACATGCAATATCTGTAGTATTGGTGTCTATTTATAGCTGCTTCTGAATAACACTAGCTGCTTGGTTTTGGTTTTGATTATTCAATTATTCTTGTGCACTTGTTACGATTTTAAAGTTGCTGTTTGATCATTTTGCATAGCATGCTGTAGAAAATCCCCGGTATTCACCTGCATGTATAGTAGTTTGCTGATTGGGGTTCAAAATAAGGTGACTTCCATCTGAAAGGAAAGAGTAATCACCGGATCCTTCGGCTTGACATTGCTGGCCTGGGTTAAGTGTTCAGATGTGTTGTTTTCATTGAATAATTGTCGCTGACTTACACGTGTTGCAGGAGGGTTTATCACTGCTCATTGGAGAATGGGCTTTTACCACTGCGGATGGCAATTATCCAAAAGGATTTGAAATGTATTTTTAGTCCGACAGGAGTAGTGGATTGCTAGCCGTGAAGCTCAGTGAATTAAACTAAGTTAGCTAAAGGGTTAGGTGTGTGTGTGTGTGTGTTGTGTGTGTGTTGTGTGTTGTGTGTTGTTGTTTTTTTTTTGTTTTTTTTTTAATATACCAATATACATGTATAAGTATTTGTAAACGGAGCAAACATTTTGATAACACAAGTAAAATTATACTGTGTGCACTTGCCAATACTTGAGACATTTTTAACTTTATAAATGAACGTAAAAGAATAAATATTACATGACGTCCTTTTAAAATCCCACTGAATGTATTCAGATTCTATTTTGCTTTTACTCTAGCAAAGGAACTCTCAACAACACATGAAACATCATGAACTGTGATCTACGACACGGTCTGCAATTGGTTTGTGGAGCAGTGCTGCTTCAGTCCTCGACACTCAAAGGGTTAAATCTTGCTGCAGATGGTGTGTTGTGGATATTGTGCCCTCTTCTAGTGTTACTAATCTACTCTGTATCAACAGCTAATTTCCACCCTCTGTCTGAGATCTTTACCAACTGAGAGCACTGAATTCTTGCTTGTTGTGAACAGACAGGAAATACAGTGACAGTGACACTAGTAATCAAATATTCGGGTTGGTCCCCAAGGGCTGGTTGCTGGAGTATCCCCCATGCTATTTAAGTGGCAGAACCTGCATCGCATACACAAGCAATTTTTTCTTGGCAACTCAAATTGACCATGTGTCACTAATTGACAACTCCAGTTGTCAACAGATTTCTCGATCGGCAATAGTTGCTAGAATAGACAACTGCTCTATTTTCAGTAATTTATTTGACAATTTTTCTAATTGCGGTGTTGTTCAGCCAATGAAATTGCATTTTCTAATCCCCTAATTTCACTCAATTTTGCTAAATTGATTTTTAAGTTGATTTTGGAATTGATTTGATATTGTTTTTCATTGTAGAAAATGTTCATGGGATGTTAGATGTGCGGAATATAAAGACTGCAATCAAAAAAAAAAAAAAAGTACAAATATTTTTGGAAAATCCCCAGCAGAGGTAAATGACAAACCTGAAGATGTTTTCCTTCTTGTGGCAAAATACTGAGTTTGGAGGTTCTTCCCTTTCTTTACTTCCGCTGTTCCATACAAGTATTTTTTTTTCTTTACGTCAACGTCTTTTCAAGATGATTTCAATATTATAGCAGCTGCTGAAACCTTGTTAAAATTACTTAAAGTAATTGTCAATTTTTTCCCATGTGCGTGTGGCACATTTAGAAACCACAATTCAGTTGTCAATTTTTTGTTGTTGACCTACAATTGATAATGATCTCATGTGTCTCCAGCCTAACGCCATGCTGCAATAGGTCCAGGGAGCCAGCTGGTCGTTGGAATCTGAGGCTCCAGAAAGAAAACTAAAACATGTCAGTTTTGCTCTGTGTACAGTAGCTGCTTGCAAAATGGTATTCATTTTACTGTACTTACTACCTCAAACAAGAGCAGGAATGGAAATAAGTGTCATATTCAGGGTTCGACATTAACCATGGCGCCGCGGCCCAGGGCCAGTAGAGATTGCATTGTGGCCTGTAGTTATGAAGCACCACAGGCCCGACTGGGCCTGTTACATTTTTTAACTAATATATAGTATAAGTGTAGTGCACATGGCTTCCATTTCATGAGTCAAAGAAAATGGACCAGTGTGCCAAAAAGCTGCAAAAACTAATTTACAAACCAATCCCCACCACCTCCGATAACGACATAATTGAGCTAATTTTCCCGCTGCACGTCATGTTTGGTAAGTATTCTCAGATTCTGATGGTACAACAAAGTGCTATGCTGGTAAGAATTGCTCCCGCTACACGGACAATCTTTACAAATCGGGTTTTCTACAACTAAGCAACCAATAAGCCACTTTTTATTTTTCTTTTGAGAAACGTAGGCTATCTTTGGTTACCCTACACAGTTAGAAACACAGTGAAAATAAAAAGCCATCATGACAAATATATAAATAATATATATTGGGCCAGATAAAATTGATCCGGGCCAGTAAAAACACAAGCTCAGTGGCCCAAGGGGCCAGAAGTTAGAAATCTAAACGTAGAACCCTTCATATTGCTTTGCAGTGGGTCCATTCCAGGCTTTACTATTGAATCGGTGTAAATAGGCCCCACTGAGCTTAATTATTCAAACATCACAGATTAAAAACAACAAAAAAAGGGTGTTTAAGCTCACATTCAGTGTTGGTATGATTTCTCCTGCTATGCAATGGGGAGAATTAAGTGCACTGCATGCATAGCTCATGATTGTGTTTTTGTTTTCTTCTGTACAGATTTTCAATTCCCTTTTACTGTGTTTTGTTGACGGGTATTAAATGAAACCGAAACAAACCTGTTAATGTTTTCATTTCACAACAATGAAATCTTCATCCTATCCAATTGAGTACGAGTCAATACAGTGAAAATCCTCATTGATTATAAAGTGACTTAAAAGCCAATTGGAAGCACATTTCTCTTTCACTTGGGGCATTGATAATTTTACTGCTGTACCGCAGGTGGCAGAAAACATGTCTCTGATTTTTGTCACATTCTCTTGGCCTTAAGCGCTAATTACTCTGAGCTGAATGATCTACTGGTGTTGTATACTTGGAGTTGCTTTTGTAGTATAAGGACTGCAATCCCACAATTGACTGCAGATATGTTGTATGAAAACTGAAGTCAAAATGATTTTGTATCAAGTGGAAGAAAGCAAGCAGACTCTGAATATTGAATCAACAATATGAGAATAATCGTTTGTTAGTGCCCATTGGTGTGATTGGCCATGTTAGTTTTTTAATGTTTTTTGTCAAGTTTTTGAAGTGTGTAACATTTTTAATATAGTATATTTGTGGGGTGGGGGATTGGCATTGGTGTAACACTGAATTTGTGAAATCCGTTTTAATATGCAGTTTTTCAAACAATTCATTATAATCATGTTTTAGGTATTGGGAGGGTTTGTTTCTAAACCAGCATATTTCGCGATCGCTCACTTTATCAAGTCTGACCTTTTTTTTGTAAGTAACTTGGCAAATCATATTTTACGTCCTATGAAAAATGAAGACATGATTCACTGGATTTTGAAATGAAACCATTACACTATTTACACATATCATTAGCAAAGACCTGCAATTTTTAAATATAATCCTTAAAATGAAATCAAGACCAAGCCACGGCATGCTTTTTATAGTATAGGAAAGCAGTCTGGAATGTTTCGCACTCTGTGTACAACAAAGATTTGAGACAGGCATCTGAACAAGGAATGTCTTGTAGTTCATTTAGGCTACAGTGACCCCCCCCCATGTCATGTGGCAAAAAAGGGTCTGAAGTCTGATACCGTATGCTACAGTTTCTGTTTTTTGAGACTCTACGTACTGCATCTATCCATTTAACCCCTAACAGCATTTAATAATACACGTTTTAAAGTTTTTGAGCTTTTTTTCCCCACAGTTATAAGTGCACAGCTTATGCTGCCTTTTGCATAATTCACTAAAGCTGCAGTGGTTCACTGCTGGGCTGTGAGATCAACAGCATGAGGAGGTTTAGAATGTTGTGATGTTCTCGGTTGTATGTGAATGTAGAGCTGCAAGTTATTGGATGACTGTTTCTCTTGCTGAAAATAAAATAAAAATAGAAGTGTGAGACCCATTTGTTTTTATCCAAGCTAGTGATTTTTTTTCTTGTATTTTCCTATGCAAAAGATCAAACACACCATGGTAAACATTTGATTTGTTTATTGGTTTTTTTTTTTTTAAGCTACTAGAACAATTTCCAGATTTGGCACTTCCTCTGCATTCTGTTTAGCTTGATAACCGAGAAGGAGAGTCAAAGCTTAAGGCATCGGGGAGTTTGAGGTCTTGTAAAACTCCCAGAAGCAGCTTGGCATAGGTGCAGAAAGATGGACCACGCTCTTCACCTGATGCAGAAAGACGGGATGATGTAAAACTGTACTACATACTTTCGATTTAGGGTTAGGCTCTTTTTTAAATATTAAGCTCAGTGTTTGAATTCTCTCAGCTGGCTTGTTGCTGAATGAGATGCAAAACCTGACCAGATCGGTGCGCTCGGCCACCTAGCCACGTAGTGCAACACCCTGTTTTGTTGCCTTGGGCCGTCATAACCAGGAGTGCCAGGCAGTGGAAGTGGAGTATTGGTCTCATTGTACTGCCAGCTTAGTAGTGAAAATACTTCAATACCCACCTGCTAGTCTTTACATTTAATACCCGGGCTCCACTAGCTGTAGTTACCCGCCTTGTCAGCTGTGGCAAGTTAAAATTCAAATCGAAAAACTGCAATTGTTGTAATTACTGGGCTCCAGTGGTCCTGTGTGATGAAATAAAGAGGTGCATGCAAATAAAATGAAATGTATAATGTACTATAATAAATGAATCATGAAGGAATCCAATCAACTTTCTGTAATAGGCACAGACCACTGAGATTCTTTACTAATAAGATCTCTGCAGTGTCTTCTGTATATTGTAGCTTGCTATTACAAGGTTTTTTTTATGCTTGTGTGGCGTTCTTGGTCATTTCTTCTGCTGTACTAGACGGTCAATCTTACAAAGCGTTACAAAGTAACAGTACATTCACGGCTTGTAACCTCAAGAGACCGAGGACCCCCCCAATATAAACAGTACTTTGTGGGAATAGTACACACAAGGTAGGTCATTAAAAATGCATTTCCCTACCAAGGATAAAACGACTACAATACAGGTGTAACAATGACAAACACATGTAGGTCACCTACATCCCGTCTGTAGAAAAGAATATCATAGCACGTAACAAACAAAGCTAAAAGTAGCCTCCGTAACAATCTGTTTAAACAAGTGTTCCCTACTCGCTGTTATAAAAACTGACGGCAAAAATATTTCATGTGGTTATTTCTCAAAAAAATGTTTTTCAGAAGCAAAACTGGGCCAGACACCATTAGGTTCCCTTGGCAAAGGGTGCATAACAATTGATGCTTTTGGCTCATAAAATGGATTTCTAACCTTAAACACAACTGGTAATGCAGTTAACCTGTCAGTAACGTATTTGTTTCATGCTGAACTCAGATTATACTGGTCTACAGTGCATGGTAACAGGGTTTGGAAACAAAACTATTTATAGTGCACCAAGAGCTGTGGCAGATTTGCATTTCTATCAGAGCTCCTTAAAATCAGTCACGCAACATGAAAGGCAACCTCCCTCCCACACACAAACACAGACAGGCAAAAACAAGGAAAGTCCGTTCTAGGGATTACGTGTTGCTAACTCATTTACGCAGATCTTTCCATATAAAAGCTGAAGTCATGAATAAAATAAAATGCAAACTAGCCAGATGCAAAATGCCAGAACACAAAATAATAAAAAATATAAATTAAAAAACCAAACACAAGTCCATTTAAAATTCCAAAAAGCAACACAAGACATGATTTAACAAAATAAAAAAAAGTAGAAGTCATAAAGTAGATCAGGTACAAGTACCCAGCATTTCTGATCTTTAGCTCCAGAATTTACCCATGTATATTTTTTAAATTTGTACTTAACACATTTTAAATTCTTGTGTGAAGAACCACTGCTTTAAAATCAGTGTCTTACCTCTTGGAAGATGTCATATAACTACAGTGAAAAAGTATTTGCCACCTGTCTGATTTTCTGCATTTGTGCATATTTTTGACACTGAATGTTATCAGATCTTCAACCAAAACCTAATATTAGATCAAAGGGATCCTGAATGAACAAATAACACAAAAAATTGATGCATATTTCATTTAATTAAAGAATGTTATGCAATACCCAATGCCCCCGTGTGAAAAAGTAATCGCCCCCTTAGACTCTGGTAACTGGTTACGCCACCTTTAGCAGCAATAACTGCAACCAAACACTTCCTGTAGTTATTGATTAGTCTCTCACAGCGCCGTGGAGGAATTTTGGCCCACTCCTCCATGCAGAACTGCTTCAACTCAGTGACATTTGTGGGTTTTTAAGCATGAACTGCTCGTTTCAGGGCCTGCCACAACATCTCAATGGGGTTTAGGTCTGGACTTTGACTAGGCCATTCCAAAACTTTAAATTTCTTGTTCTTCAACCATTCTGATGTAGACTTGCTTGTGTGTTTCGGATCATTGTCTTGCTGCATGACCCCGCTGCGCTTCAGCTTCAGCTCACAGACGGATGGCCTGACATTCTCCTGTAGAATTATCTGATACAGAGCAAAATTCATGGTTCCTTCAATGATGGCAAGGCGTCCAGGTCCTGATGCAGCAAAGCATTCCCAAACCATGACACTACCACCACCATGCTTGACCGTTGGTATGAGGTTCTTACTGTGGAATGCAGTGTTTGGCTTTCGCCAGACATAACGGGGCCTGTGTCGGCCAAAAAGTTCCACTTTTGACATCTGTCCATAGAACATTGTTCCAGAACTCTTGAGGATCATCCAGGTGCTTTTTGGCAAACTTTAGACGAGCATTCATCTTCTTAGTGAGCAATGGTTTCTGCCTTGCTACTCTGCCATGAATCCCATTTTTGCCCAGTGTGTTTCTGATGGTGGAGTCATGAACACTGACCTTAGCCGAGGCGAGAGAGGCCTGCAGATCCCTGTAGGTTGTTCTAGGGTTCTTTGTGACTATTTTACGCCTTGCTCTTGGAGAGATTTTGGCAGGACGGCCACTCCTGGGAAGATTCACTACTGTCCCAAACTTTCTCCATTTGGACAATATGGCTCTGACTGTGGTTCGGTGGAGCCCCAGAGCTTTAGAAATGGCTTTGTAACCCTTTCCAGTCTGAGGCATCAACAACTTTTTTCCAGAGGTCTTCAGGAATTTCTTTTGTTTGTGGCATGATGTGCCTCTAGAACCTGTGTGCTGACAATTTCACTGTGATGGTAAGGGCCAAAGTTAGTCAGATTTATATTGGGCAGGGCTGGCCCAAATCAGGTCTGGTTGTTAACCAAAGTATTCAAACAGCTGACCCTAATTATCCCTTTAATTGGGTTGAGTTAACTAGGGGGTGGCAATAACTTTTTCACACCTGAAGATTGCATGTTTGATTACCTTGCACACCAAACAAATGAAAGAAGCACCAAACTTTGGTGTCATTTTTTCTCTCAGACTCCCTCTATATACTACTACAACCCACAAAAAAAATCTGACCAAATACAATGTGAAAACGCGTGGCGTGATTAGGTACCGGAATGTAGCAGTAACTTTTCATCTAGACTGGTGTTTGAAACATCCAATCAAATAACCAAAAGATCACCAACAGAGGGACATATTACTGTGTTTTATTTTATTGTTGGCTAGCCTTTTGAAATGCATCAACACTTACAATGAAGAAGGCTGATAAAATAGTTTCCCCATACGATATACATTTAAAAGTGCTTGCCAGAATAAGTGATCCCTGGTGAGGTATTTGTCAGGTATATTTTTGGCTGTGGGTTTAAACAGTTTACATACTTTGTTAGTTTTGTGTTTTTTTTTTTGTTTTTGTTTTTTTTTTTTTCCCCCTAAACTGTAAATCTCCCATTGCATGAACACATACTGACAGCAATGCTTTCATAACTCCTGACCATGATTATTTATGTACCCCCTGTTTGCCAAAATGTAGCTCGCAAGCCGTCGTTTTACTGGCAGAGGTAAACCCTGCAGGACCTCCCAGCCAGTCAGATCGCTCATTGCCTTATTAGGGTAAGCAGTTGAAAAAAGGTGCTTGGGGACATACCATGCCGACTCGTAGCTGTTTGAATAAGTGCCTGTAAATCACCCCTGAGAAGTGTCCCAGAACTCCAGTGTGAATGAGAGAGCTTCTGCTGTGATGAAAACTCTTTCTCATGCTAACTACTATCTTAAGATTAGCTGACCTTGGTCTGTCCCTGCTACACAAGCCTCAAGGTCTTTTTTTAATGGTATCTTGTAGGCATTTTTATATAATTGTGCAGCTAAGAATTTATTTTTATTGGACTGTTTGCAAGGCACTGCCATAAGTGATTCTTTAACAACTTTCACTTTCTTAGAAATTGTTTGTTTTGTCTGTTTGGTTAATTTGTTGATATTTGTTAATTTTATTACCACTTTAAACTTTTTTTGTTCAATTCTTCATTAGTATTGGAGAACAGCATGTATTGGGAAACCTGTGTGCTCCAATTTTATTTGAATTAGTCTCCGTTTTGGTCCAGTTAGATATTCTAACAACTTAGTTCCACCTTTTTTTGTCATTTGAAACTGGCCCCCTTGTGTTCAGACTTATGGAGCTCCCTGACTTTGTTATAAAAGGCTATTCTACATCAAAAAGAAGAGCAGTGTGAGGAAACCACCCTCCAGCCAGATGGGTTGAGGTTTTGGTTTTTAAAGTGGTGGTGCTGTGTGTGTTTTTCAGCCGCTTAAGGCTTAGACACAATACAATGCTGCGGTCCATCTGGTGTGACGCAAGTTGCTAAGTACAGCAGCAACCCTTTCTGCGGCAGATGCAGGCAGTTTTCTGTATATTTGCAATATGAAGCAACACATATTTGAACGGGTGTCCCAATTTGAAAAAGTGTGAGAATCGCTAGGAGTCCCCCCACTCTGATTTATTGAATCCATCTGAGCAAAGACTAGCAGCGTTTGTCAAGTGGCACATGTGGTGCACTAGTTCAACATCATTAAACTCCCAGAAAGATTGATATCTTCTGGTTGGCTATTCTGTAAACACACAGTTCTCCCTTGGAGAAACCAGTCCTGGCGTGGGCAGTTGAAAATGACCATGAAAAACTAGGTCATTCATAATGGAAGTTCATGCATCATACTCTACTAAGCCTTTTTTTTTTTTTTTTTTTTTTAATGGGTTATATATGGTAATGTTACAAATTTAAGCAGACATAATAGTGAAGCTATTCATCGGGTTCCTTGAATTAACACCCTGCAACAGAACATGTTTCTTTACATTTGCAAGAAATGTTGCAGCACGTCTGTGGAGTAAATGCTTCGTGAATCCAGCTCTCTGAGTTCTCAATCTTCTGCTGTTCAGTTAAGTTCATACACCCCAGAGGGTACAAGAAGAGAAACTACTGCCAAGGTTGGCAGTAATTGGATACATGGATCAGCAGGCGAAGACCACGGAAGCCAAAAAAAAAAAAGTAAGGTTGTTTGATAATTCCGTGCTTACTTGTGATTAGAGCGTCCCTCTATTTGTAAATGTGTAAACCAACTGTGTTAAATAAATAAATAAAAACCTAGACCGGTAACACTTGGACACATTGGTTGTTAAGCAGCAACATTTATCCGGGAATTAGTCAATCAGGTAAAGCCAGTCACCTGAAGTACTAAAACCAAACTTAATCCCTGTTAATTCTTAATATGCAAGGTCTTATTGTCAACAAATGGCCTGTTCTTTTGACCTCTAATGAGCATAGGAAAAGTACAGGATAGAAGAATATCCAGTTATCAACCAGGCCTACTAACCGGTCAGCAGAACACACCAATTGTAAATAGAAAGAACTTTCTCGCTGTGAAACAGCAGATGCTGAGGCTGTGGCAGTGTCTGTCTTGACTCTGCCATTACTGAAACATGTACGCTGCCTACCTGCCTCAGACCCGTCTCTCAAATACTACTCCTGCCTGCCAGCTGCTTTCTCTTGTATTAACACAACTAAAAAAAAACATAAAAATGGTCACATTGAAGGTAACCCGGGGGTGCATTTTTATTTCTTTATTTTTTATTCTGAGAAGTGATTTACTGGTGCATGGGTGCCAGCGAATCAGCTGGAGGACTGCCCTCCTAGCGGCATTATACAGTACAGACAACCGCCACCATGCTGGGCACCTACATACAACCACCATTGGATCCCCACGGTTTAGACCAAATGGGGAAGCTCAGGGGTTTTAGTGTTAATTGCATTCATATGAAGCATTCCAGTTTTTACCATTTCATCTTGTTGTTAACCAAAAAATGACTGGGCATCAAAGGCACCTGCATGATGGGTTACATTGTTATTGTTGTTTTTGTATGATTTTCAATGTGAAACCAGGCTTGCAAAATGAAAAATCAAACAAAAAAGTAAATATAACTTAACATACAGTGTGTCAGCCACAGAGGGACATCCTCAGCGATTCTGAGAAAAACCAATGCCCTGCCCAGTCATTCTGCTATGCATATAGATGTGTTTTAGATACCACTGGAGAGAGTGCTCATTAAAACATTTTCAAAGAGCTGAAGAGGAGGCGATTATCTATCTCAGGCAAACCAATATATTTTTAAAGCTTCTGGGGTAAGATGAGCAATAGATGCCCTGTTCTGGCCCCCGGTTTGCTGCAAATGTCTCAACCCTTGTTGGATAGGGCTTGTATCTCGAGAGCCCATTCTTACAATGAACAGTGTGTGCATGAGGGGAAAGATTCAAGACAAGCTAAAGTTCCAGTAGGGTTTTGGATGTTGTGTGAAGACATATTTTTATTCAACAATAACGGTACCACTTAAAATCGAATGTCCTCCCCTACATGAGATACAGGGGATATTAAAGAGGATTGCTGTTGGAAGAGGCTGGAACAGAATGATCTTGGGTCGGAAACAAGCACTATCAGGGTTGGGTTAAAATGAATTCCCAATTCCCATTCCGTGGTAATCGATTCAAATTCCAAGACCTTCAAAGGAAATCATTTGAGGGACTTGGACTTGGAATTGACCCCAGCCCTGAACATGATTTAACTGTATTGCCTGAAATACAAGCTGTACTTGCATGATGAATTCGCTTTCAATATACTGGCAGAGAAGTATGTATCGGTGTACATTTAATATGCAGTGTCAAGCAAGCAAGTCCTTTACAAATTCCTTTTCTAAGTGTTCCTTAAAACCAATGTACAGCTGGTTGTTTCTGTAAGAAGCTTAAGATGACTTGAAAAAGTATTAGAGTACTGTACAGTTTTCCAGACTTAGTGTATTTTATCTGTAATCGGTTATTATGTTTTTATTTAATTTTTATTTATGGAAGCAGTACTTGGCCACTTACAGAAATCTAAAATGGCTGAAGTGTGAAGCCAATCATTCCAATAACATTCAGTATTTTAAAAGGATTGCAGTACCGGTAATTGATAATTGGCTTGACGGATTACATGACATGCTTGGAGGCAGTGTGAGAATTACTGTAATGTTGCTGTAATGTTTAGCGTTACCCATTGATATCGGCAGGGTTTCAGGATATTTGGCATGTTTGGTGAACAAATTGCTTTCAGCTTGGAAAATAAATAATGCATGAAAATTTACTCCTGTTATCCAATTTATTGTTCTTTAATCTCGGGGCAAAATGGCCATGAAGTAAAATCTTTATGGATTTTGGTAATGAGCATTTGTGAATAATTTACTGGGGGGGGAAAAAATGTATATAATCTGTTTTGGAAACTTTTTTTGTTAACAACTCCATCCATAAAAATAGACAAGATACCATTGATTTTAAATTGCCAGTTTTGCACTGCTTTCATCATTTTTGCCCTTTTTTTGTCAGTTTAGTACTGGTAGTATCATTTCTGACCCCACCCCTAGTTTTGGTATGCTGACCCAAACATATTGTAGCGTTTTTGGGTAACGCCCTTATGGAATCGGACGGATACAGTAATTGTAGCAAACGGGGGTAACAGCCCATGTTTATTTAGAATAGTGATAGCAGGGTGGAAGAGCACAGGGTAGGGAGAAGAATGGGGGAAGGGTTGAACGCACACACTGCTCTCCTGATGCAGCTCCTCTTGCTCGTCATTCGGACTCCTGTCCGGCTTCCCTTCTCCTTCTCACCGTCGCTCCTTTAGCTCGACTGGTTGTCTCGCCCTCTTCCTTCCTTCAGCAAGGTTCCCGGGGGGGGGGACACAACGGTGGTTGGGGCCCGTATTAATGGCGGTTTGTGGTGGGTCTCTCTCTTTTTCTATTCTTATTCGTCAGTTCGCTTGTCATCGTCTCCTCCTCTCCCGTCATATCAGGCCCGCAGCGTTTTTATATTGCCCCACCCTCTCTCACTCCTGAGAATCAGTTTGTAGGAAACCTCCCAGTGGCCTCCGCCTCCCGTCCAATCAGCGCTCCCGTCACCTGTCCATCACACAGGTCCGCCAAGGATCTTAAAGGGGGACCCCAGCTCTCTTGAGGTCGTTTACAATATGAAGTGTTTTAAGGATGTAATACAAACGTTTCCCATTTAAAGCTTAGGGCTGTTTATATTCGTAACAGACATTGGTACATCCTGATGGAAATACCCCAAAACTATTCCTTAATATTCCTACAACGCCTCCCCACCACCCCCTTTTTTGTGGTTTTGTGCTCAATTTAAGGTCCAGAATCTGGTCCTTGTCCAGCTAATAAATCAGTGTCTTAAAAAAAGAGATTTTTTATTTTATTTATTTTTTATATAAAAGAAACCGGTACTGATGGAGTTGTTGTATTGTTCTTGCATAATTGCCTTTTTACAATTTTATAGCCTTTTCTATAAAATGCCATTAAAAAAAGTAAATACAACAGCTGGCCACGGTCGTAAATCTGTGGGGTTTGCCTTACCCCAGACATTCTGCCTTATATTAAAATATTTTGAATTATTCTGGAATCTGTTGCATTTCTTTTTTTTTCTTTCTTTCTATTCCATTCTATTCCATTTCTATTCTCTATTCCATTCCATAAGTTTGCTCATATGTTGTCTATAAATCACAACTGTGAAAACATTATTTTTTTTGGCTTGCCATTAGATAGGCGAAATATTTAACATAATGATATGATTAGTCAGAGCCAATCCCCTGGCAGCCCGGGAGCTGATTTTGCGTCTCTCTCTCTCTCTCTCTCTCTCTCTCTCTCTCTCTCTCTCTCTCTCTGAGCGCTCCTTGCACTTTTCTGATTACATAGAGATGAGTGGAATTTCTTATCCATTAGAGAAGACTGTTTCTCTTTGCTTAAGGAGCCTCACTTGTATAGCTGTCATGCTGTATCTTTTCCCAGGAAACCTATGTTGTGACTACCGCCTACCCACAGATTTGTATCTCTTTCTGTGGTTCAGTCTCCTGAACACTCTGATCCAAGCTGTTTTAGCATTTTATTGTGCCTAATTGTTGCCTGTAATCTGATTACCAGCCTGAGCTGCTTTTGACCCTGCAGCGTATTGCGATGCATTTGCTCTATTCCCTGAGCCCAATGATAGCCTGACAGCTCCAGTCTGTTCAGAACTGCTAGTAGGAATCTCCTCGCTTTGCAGTACAGACAGGCCTGCTAGTGCTGTGTCTTGGTTTAAAATTAGCTGCTACCTGTACTGTTGCTGAAACATCATCTTCTCCTGCAATTATGTTCAGGAACCGCTGGATTTCCAACTATGTGGGAAAGTACTGTGAGGACGGTAAGTGCCAAAGTATGTGCTGCTGAACAGCACATTTGTCTTGTGTCCTTGTACTGCGTAGTCTGAGGTTCCAAAGACATTAATCATACATGGTCAGTTTACTGTAGAGATGTAAAGTTTTGTGTGTTTTGCTATTTGTATCCAAGCATGAACTTAGTTTAAGTGAGCTTTTTAATCTTTGTGGATAGCATCAAGAATTGAGTTTGATAGGTGTTGTGATTTGATTGATATTCACAACAGGTGTCACAGGCATTCATGTGCATTTTTATATATTACATTACATTTTTTTGTATTTTAATTTAGTGCAAAGGGTTAGAGAATGTTCTTCTAGAAAGGCAATGGAAAGTTGATCATTTAGATTTCTGTTGACTTCAGGGGTGTGGGCTGGATAATTGAAGTACTGAACATCAATACAAAGGATGATCCTGTACAGTATGTGGTGGGTTTTAGCAGGTGGATATTTTTAGACAAGTCCATTATGAGCTGTTTCTTTGTAGTTAATTGGGCTGAGGACAGAGGGAAGCTGATTATACAATCACCTGGCTTAGTGACTAGCACACTGATATGCTGAAAAACTTAACAAACTTAACAACTTCCAGGTTATTTTCAACCTCCTGAGGAGATTTTTGCAGGTGTGTGTGTGGTGTGTTTTGTTTGTTTTGTTTTTCTTTTTTGTTTTTTTTTCACCATAGAAATATGGCCATGTATTTTACTGGAGTCAACTGAAGCATTTAATACAATGTTTTCTACTAAAGCAAAAAACATGAAATCAGGGCAATTATGCAATAAATGTTTTGCCATTCTCAAGTTTTAATGGCAAATATATTTAAAGACGTGGTGAAAAATTAGAGTAGTTATGAGCTTTGTTTGGCTGATATTGATGTTGGGTTGGGGCCATAAACAAATAATTGAAATAAAAACTGTTAATACTTTATACATCATTTCAAATGAGAATGCCCTTTGCCTTCCAGGTAGATCTGATATTGTCAGAAGGGATATATTGTGCAGTTTATTTACCAATGGCAGAATTTGTAGAGTAAGAAAAGTTTGAAAGTCCATGGTCTCTGAGATTTCTTACATGCCAATTGCCTTGCAGTCATTTTTACCTAGGGCTGTTTCTGGTTAGCCCCATACTGTCTCATTTTAACAGCATAGGCCTACAGCCAAGAAATTCTACCTTGCATAAATCTGGGGTTTTATAACCATATGTCTCATCATTGTTTTGTCTTGATTTTATATAGAAACATTTATTACAAAGCACAATTTGCTAAAGATTGGCTGTAAACCACCTAGAATAGATTATACACTTGAACACGTTCAGGAAATATTTGCCTTGCCTTGAAGTGAATTAAAACTGTGCCCAATCAGAATGGGTTGGGATGGAATCCATGACCCAAAGCAATATGCCTGGCCTATATTTTCTTGCCATGACTGACATAGTTATTACTGAGTCCTAATTTTTTAAAACCCCAAAAGTAATGACTAAAGCTAAGGTTTACAATTTTAGAAAAGCAAACTACGAAGGTATGAAACAGAGACTAACAGAAGTAGATTGGAGTAAAATAGAGAAAACATCCACAGAAAAAGGATGGCTGTTTTTTAAAAATGTAGTACTAGAGGCGCAAAACAATTACATCCTAAAAGTAGACAAATCTAAATCCAAAACAAAATGGCCAAAATGGTTTAATAGATCAATTAAAAAAATATTCAGCGAAAAAAGGCACTTTACAGAGCATTTAAAAGGGACCAAAAACAAAGCACACAGAAAGAGTACTTGGAACTGCAAACGCAAGTCAAAAAGGAAGTTAGAAAGGCCAAGAGAGAGATAGAAATCAATATTGCTAAAGGGGCTAAAACCAATTCCAAAATATTTTTCCAATATTATAACAGCAAGAGAACATTCAAAGAGGAGGTTAAATGTCTAAGAGACACAAATGGCAAAATAATAGATGAAGAAAAAAAAAATAGCAAATATAGTAAATGATTACTTTTCACAGGTTTTTACAAAGGAGGACACGGACAACATGCCCGACATGTCGACCTGTTCCTATCCAGTTTTAAATAACTTTAGCATAGCAGAGGCAGAAGTGTTAAAGGGACTAGGAGCTCTTAAAATAAACAAATCCTCTGGGCCGGATGAGATCCTCCCAATAGTACTCAAAGAAATGAAAGAAGTTATTTACAAACCGCTAACCAAGATCATGCAACAGTCTCTTGACACAGGGGTTGTACCGACAGACTGGAAAATAGCAAACGTAATACCGATCCACAAAAAGGGAGACAAAACCGAACCAGGTAACTACAGACCAATAAGCCTGACTTCTATTATATGTAAACTTATGGAAACTATAATAAGATCCAAAATGGAAAATTACCTATATGGTAACAATATCCTGGGAGACAGCCAGCATGGTTTTAGGAAAGGAAGATCGTGTCTCACTAACCTACTTGACTTTTTGAGGATGCAACATTGAAAATGGATAACTGCAAAGTATACAACATGGTTTATTTAGATTTCCAGAAAGCTTTTGACAAAGTCCCATAAAAGATTAATTCTCAAACTGAACGCAGTCGGGATTCAAGGAAATGCATGCACATGGATTAGGGAGTGGTTAACAGGTAGAAAACAGAAAGTATTGATTAGAGGAGAAACCTCAAAATGGAGTGAGGTAACCAGCGATTGTACCACAGGGATCAGTATTGGGTCCTCTGCTATTCCTAATCTACATAAATGATTTAGATTCTGGTATAGTAAGCAAACTTGTCAAATTTGCAGACGACACAAAAATAGGAGGAGTGGCAAACACTGTTGCAGCAGCAAAGGTCATTCAAAATGATCTAGACAGCATTCAGAATTGGGCAGACACATGGCAAATGAAATTTAATAGAGAAAAGTGTAAAATATTGCATGCGGGCAATAAAAATGTGCATTATAAATATCATATGGGAAGTGCTGAAATTGAAGAAGGGAACTATGAAAAAGACCTAGGAGTTTATGTTGACTCAGAAATGTCTTCATCTAGACAATGTGGGGAAGCTATAAAAAAGGCCAACAAGATGCTCGGATAAATCAAGGGAAGTAATGTTAAAACTCTACAATGCATTAGTAAGACCTCACCTAGAATATTGTGTTCAGTTCTGGTCACCTCGTTACAAAAAGGATATTGCTGCTCTAGAAAGAGTGCAAAGAAGAGCAACCAGAATTATCCCGGGTTTAAAAGGCATGTCGTATGCAGACAGGCTAAAAGAATTGAATCTGTTCAGTCTTGAACAAAGAAGACTACGTGGCGATCTGATTCAAACATTCAAAATCCTAAAAGGTATAGACAATGTCAACCCAGGGACTTCTTTGACCTGAAAAAGAAACAAGGACCAGGGGTCACAAATGGAGATTAGATAAAGGGGCATTCAGAACATAAAATAGGAGGCACTTTTTTACACAGAGAATTGTGAGAGTCTGGAACCAACTCCCCAGTAATGTTGTTGAAGCTGACACCCTGGGATCCTTCAAGAAGCTGCTTGATGAGATTCTGGGATCAATAAGCTACTAACAACCAAACGAGCAAGATGGGCTGAATGGCCTCCTCTCGTTTGTAAACTTTCTTATGTTCTTAATTAAGCACCTTGTGCAGTTGCAAGAAAGTTATTAAAGTAGCAAAACCTCATATCTAAAAGAATGTAACCAGTGATCGTTCCTCATTATGAGAGAACACACAATGAGAAGCTACTGTGTTTATAGAAGCTGATGTATGCATAGGTTATCCTCGGGCTATAAACTAGAGCTTTTTGGTTTACAGCACAAAGGAACTTGAATGTCCTTTACCATAGCTGCTGGTGATTGAACTGTAACCTTTTGTTTTGCAAAATTAAAATTTGCTTTGTCGCAGCTTGAGGTTCGTAATTTTTCACAAGTTTTTCTAGGACTGTGGCTTTTTTTTTTTTTTTAAAGTGTAGAAAATAAAACAGTTAAACAATTAAAGGGACTGCAAATTTTGGTTAATTTAATAAAAACAGGTATTTTGTAGAACCCTCCTTAATGAGACATTCCTTAGTTTTGTGAATAGAGCCCAATACTGTGAAACAATAATTGAAAAATCTGATCTTTACCACATAATGCACCCTGTTGAGTTATGGGTTGTACTGTATAAACCTCTGTGTTGTGGTGTGCTGATGACCTTGACTTCCAACATGCCTTGAAGTATCTCTTGGTCTATTATCTTCTGTCAGAATCTAGTAGCAGATCATTAGTGCTGTTTGGGGTGTGGCTAAATATGGCTGATATTATACTGGGTCCTTTTGATGGCAATTAGCTTGCACATTTAAAAGCTAAGCTATTCCACCTAGTCTGAATGTAGGCCAAGGTCACTGATGCTTCATTGTCTAAGCGATTAGGTAGAACTGTAGGGAATTAGGAAGTCCAATACATGTTGGGTTTCAACACACATTTATAGTTGAACTATTTCTGTGTGTGCATAATATTCAACTTCCTTGCTGATCTATTGCACCTTACTTTCATTGTTTTCCCCAGTGGATGCAAGAACCGCAATAGTTCTATGAGCATTGTTGCAGGGGGACAGGTTATTGGTTACACTCTGGTGTACCAGCTGTACTTGGAGATATGACAGATTTGGGAGCTGTAGTGAGGTCTTGAGGATGCTCTTAAATCATGAGTTTAAAAAGTCAACAGGGTGTGATGACAAACAGAAAATGGTGTAAAAAGTGAATCTAAGCATTTATGCACCACGTTTCTCCCGAAGTTAAATAGCACCTGTCCAGGGGTTACCTCTTCAAAGGACGGGAATGTAATAGTACCTGCCTCATTGGGAATGCAGTGAGGTGTATAACTGGGGGAATCCGAAATAACCCTTTTTTATAAATAGTCAAACGAGGCAAAAGGGAGCTTTTAAAGAGCTTATCAGGATTATTTAGGGACCGAAAGTTTCGACCTTTTGATTTGAGTTTGTTTGTTGTTGCGTTAGATGTTCCAATAAACAATATGTATCTTCATCGAAATAAGTGACCCGAGACTCTTCCATCTGACTGATCCTTTTTAAATGATTTCTTTTAACGTTTTTATGATTGTTTGAAATGGTAAAATGTTGCTCCGCCTTTTGTTTCTTGTAGGATTTGAAAGTGAACCTTCCATCAGATTTGGAAATTCAAGACTATTGCAAAGGAGGGCACTAAGGTACATAGAACTAAATCTATTCCATGTAAACGTCACCATATGTACAGGGCACATGTCACACTCGGAGCCACATTGGTGTGCCAGTAGTCCGTCCACACCCCCCCCCCCTTCCACTTACTGTTTAATAGAGCAATACATGACCATGTTCTCCAGCTCTCCCTTCCTATCTTCCTATTACCAGCTCATGTTTGTCAATGCTGTCCTGGGGGCAACTACCAGTCTTTAAAGGAACTTGTTTAATGTTTATTTCAAAATCATTCATTCATTCATTGGGGGGGGGAGTATATATCTTAAATATATATATATTTCCACTGGAATGAAGTGGAGACAGACCTAATGTGGCGAAACTTGATAGAAAACATAAATATTGTGAAATGAATGATCCATGGCAACTAGAGGTAACCTGAAACGTTGCATTCCAACTCCGGTTTTGTGATTATCATGAACTGACTGTTTTAAGTTTGTTGGATCATCTGTGTTTTCTTCACAGCTTCCAGAAAGAATTTTCCTTCGAAGACAAAGAACAATTGTATAAGAGCACACAGGACATTGATGCTAGTATTTTGGCAGTGCTTCCAAAAGGTCAGTGAATCTTTTTCTTCTTGTTGCTACATGCTTTGTATATGTTGGTAATGGAGTGCAAGATACGTTTGTGTTTTGTACGTTTGTTTTGTGTGGGATATAAAGAAATGTAATGCAAGAATTACAATTTGATTAAACATGTACAACCTTTTTAAACAACCAAGTAAAAGCAACATTTCCTTGTTTGTAAATTGAAACCTTATGCTTTTTCAGCATTTGTGTAGAAATACGTACATTGGCCTGTTAAATTTCTTTTTATAGCATTTCTGTAAACCATGCAAGGGTGGCTTTTAGATATACATATCAAGGAGTTATTTTTAAAGCTGTATTTTTATGTATGAGTCTTACTAAACCAAAAAATAAAAGGTTTCAAAGAAAGGTTAGCAGTATGGCTTTTATTAAAACCATGAACTGGTATTGTCAATGCAGTCGCTGTCACCTGCTGACTGTCCATTGGCACTTTCAATGTGCCTCAGTCTGAGTAAGTTCTCACCTCGGCAGGCAGTGTTTGTTAGATCAATATGTACACTTGCTGCACAGGGAACACATATCCTTGGTTTCATTGAAACTTTAGCATTTCAACAAACTTACCATAGATTATTGATTTGTATCTACTGTGGGGATACATGCCCCTATCCAACGGGTATATGGTGGGGGGCATCAGTATAGACGTACTGTCAGTCACACTTGCATTTTGAGTTCTATATTGAGAGCGTTTCTTTCAATTTAAGAAGCTTGGTATGGTCATTCTTGAGGGTATCCGATGTATTGGCGAGTTGCTCATGCATGAGTTCTGCCCTGCCACTGGGTGTCTCTTATTGTATAAGTGAAGCCATCACACTATGCATGCCTTTAACTTATTGTGAATGTACAGTACAGTTCACCACAGTGACCTACTTCTCCATGGTATTGGCACCTGAATGATGTAGCTTAGGAAGCTCCGAGATGTGCAGGGATCTTCCCAGGAATTCTGTACAGCCGGGAGCACTTTTAACAGGAAAATAAACTTGCCTTACCTTAAGTATATAATACGACAAAATAATTTGAATAATGTGTTGTCTTTCGTTGACTGTATCTGGTTGCTCTACATTTTTTATTACTGTTTTTTATTATGGTAAATTACCGTGCTTATTTAGGCACTCTATGATTTGACTGCGAAAAGATAACAGGTTTATTGGAGTTAAAAAAAAAAAAAAAAAACTAAAAAAAAACGGTAGCCTTTTCACTTCCTTTTTAGCGTAATTATTGAGCTTATTGCTTCATTTTAAATTGTTTTCTTTAAGTTTTCAGGGCATTTTGTTAATGCACGTCTATTTTTGTTTTTCGCTGTTCTACTTTTTTTGAATGCATCTGTTCATTTTAACTTTTTTTTTTTTTTTTTTTTCTTGCACAACAGTACTCGCACACATTTGGGCACCTCTGCATTTAATCATTTGTTTATCAGCCTTTATACGTTAACCTCCAATATCTCTCTCAAGCACCTAGGTACATATTTTTACACTATCACAACAAAAGGAATACGTGTTTTTTGTTTTTTTTTGGTGGATATGTATAGCTATTATGTACTATATATTACTTTACAACAATAATACGACAAAAAAATCGACAATAATACCTGAAAATAATCTTAAAGTATGCGCAAATATAGTATCAGGCGATGGATTGCGCATATGTCCGGCTTATTTTGAAAACCCTGCATTCATTGTCACTATTTTTGATTTGAAAATAATCGGCTATTTTTTAGCAGTCATTTTAACGTTTTAACCTCTCGAAGTGCTTAACACACAAAACCCGCCCCTTCAGCTCTCTGATTGGTTAAATGTTGTCTCAAGACGGAACACAGCTGTCACGTGGTTCCAAGATTTTTTTTTTTTCACCCAGCAACGCGCAAATGATCTCGTCTGCTAGAAGCCAATCATTCCTTTTTGTTAAAGGCGCAATAGCATCTGCAAGATGGGCGGATCAGGTTTTTTCAGCCAGGCAGTGACCGCCACTTCCCGGGCTGAAAAGGCCTGGGGAGAACTCGACGTGGGACGTGGATGATGCCAGTCTCCTGGTTCGGTTTAATAACCTTGGTGGAGGGTGTATTGTATCATACTGACTTGTATCTGGTTGGGATACTAATTAACAAGCTGTCCATATGCTGTAGGCCAAAAAAACTTTTGGTGGTAACTGTTTTATTTTAAGTAATGACTTGCAGAGAAAGTGTCCGTTAATCTTGAAGTAGCCTTTTGAAAGAGAATGTTCTAAATCTGAAGAGTCTTACTTTTGTCCCTATAGTTGTGTTCTCAGTGCTGTTGTGAATTTGCTATGGTGCCATTTGATCTGCCTCTGAGCTCATTTCACATTAACATGTGATTTGATACCAAGCAAAGGATCCCACTGGAGGCCACCAGCTGTTCAGTCTGAATATGGTGGGATAGGAATGGATTGTGATTCATTCTATAGAATCACTGCCGTTAGGCATGATGTCATAATGACATATTAGCACCAAAGTGATCAAAGGGGATAAGAATAACACATCAATCTTTCAGTTCTTTGGTGGGGGGGGGGGTTAGCTAATGAGAGGTACTAAAATAATTCATACCTGCTATGAATACTGTAGCCTGATCATGTACCTGGATGATCCTCCTGCCAGCACACATTCAGCCTGAGTGATTATAAAACGAGTCACGTGGGAGCATCCAACATAAACCCTGCTAAGAATATGTTACCCTTCTCATCCCCAACCCTTATCTCAGTAAGCCTACGGTTTACCCAACATCTTGCAGTTTGGTTTAAAAAAAAAAAAAAAAAAAAAAAAAATCAGGTTGCACTACAGTACATGTAAAAATACATTGTACGTGATTGTACGTGAAAAAAATACATTGTACGTGAAAAATATATATATATATATATATATATATATATATATATATATATATATATATATATATATATATATATATATATATATATATAGAGAGAGAGAGAGAGAGAGCACAAAGATCCAGCTGCCCAACGTTTCAATATGTGGTACATAATTCTCTCAAGGGAGCGTGTGTTTGAATCAAAACATTGGACTTAATAATAATAATAATAATAATAATTCTGACTACAGAATTTAGTAGTCAGGAACGGGACTTCATTGTTAACCAAACAGATGTCTCTTTTGCGACTGCCGTCAAAACCCAGCTGGCTTAATTTACGGTAGCTATTGCGACAGTCCATAACATAGTACTAGCGATGATGTACTACTGTTAGTTTTAAAACTGAACATAACAGCCATGTGAACAAGAAGAGCAGAATGTGGCCAATATATGTCACAAAGAATCCTGCAGCATGATGCGCATTTAACATTAATAACTGTATTTAAACACAGATGTTTTTTTTTATTATTATTATTAATTTGGATGTTTCCATTACTGAAAGATTACACGAGTCTACAGATCTGAAAGGACTAAATGTATGTGTAATGTATGTGTAATATATGTGTGTATATATATATATATATATATATATATATATATATATATATATATATATATATATATATATATATATATATATATATATATATATATATAGTCATGTAATTATTATTATTATTTTTTTTAAATCATTACCCGAAAAATACCCGGTACCCAAATCTTTTCTAGGTGGGTACCCAGTTCGGATTTTCTACCCGTGCCGGGTGCTGCGACGAACACAGGATTTTCATGTTCGGATATTCGCTCATAATTTAAATATCTGTTCATTTTTCAAAAAATAAGAAAAGCCATTATATTGCTCTGTACGCGAGGCAAAGACAGCATAGCAGCTAGGGCAGGGGGGCGTGGCCCTTGTTCCTTTTTGTGTAGCTGAACAAGCAAACAAAAACCTGAAATTTAACTTTAAACACTTCAAATAAAACAAACGTGGAAATGGCGTTGTGACGTGAAGGGGGAAAAACTCAGTTTTGCTTCTCATTTATTACGTTCCACATAACAAAGATAATGTAATGTAATATATATATATATATATATATACAGTACTGTGCAAAAGTTTTAGGCAGGTGTGAAAAAATGCTGTAAAGTAAGAATGCTTTCAAAAATAGACATGTTAATAGATTATATTTATCAATTAACTAAATGCAAAGTGAGTGAACAGAAGAAAAATCTAAATCAAATCCATATTTGGTGTGACCACCCTTTGTCTTCAAAACAGCATCAAGCATCAATTCTTCTAGGTACACTTGCACACAGTTTTTGAAGGAACTCAGCAGGTAGGTTGGCCCAAACATCTTGGAGAACTAACCACAGTTCTTCTGTGGATTTAGGCAGCCTCAGTTGCTTCTCTCTCTTCATGTAATCCCAGACAGACTCGATGATGTTGAGATCAGGGCTCTGTGGGGGCCATACCATCACTTCCAGGACTCCTTGTTCTTCTTTACGCTGAAGATAGTTCTTAATGACTTTCGCTGTATGTTTGGGGTCGTTGTCATGCTGCAGAATAAATTTGGGGCCAATCAGATGCCTCCCTGATGGTATTGCATGATGGATAAGTATCTGCCTGTACTTCTCAGCATTGAGGAGACCATTAATTCTGACCAAATCCCCAACTCCATTTGCAGAAATGCAGCCCCAAACTTGCAAGGAACCTCCACCATGCTTCACTGTTGCCTCCAGACACTCATTCGTGTATGCTCTCCAGCCCTTTGGCGAACAAACTGCCTTCTGCTACAGCCAAATATTTCAAATTTTGACTCATCAGTCCAGAGCACCTGCTGCCATTTTTCTTCACCTCAGTTCCTGTGTTTTCATGCATAGTTGAGTCGCTTGGCCTTGTTTCCACGTCGGAGGTATGGCTTTTTGGCCGCAAGTCTTCCATGAAGGCCACTTCTGACCAGACTTCTCCGGACAGTAGATGGGTGTACCAGGGTCCCGCTGTTTTCTGCCAGTTCTGAGCTGATGGCACTGCTGGACATCTTCCGATTGCGAAGGGAAGTAAGCATGATGTGTCTTTCATCTGCTGCAGTAAGTTTCCTTGGCCGACCACTGCGTCTACGGTCCTCAACGTTGCCCGTTTCTTTGTGCTTCTTCAAAAGAGCTTGGACAGCACATCTGGAAACCCCTGTCTGCCTTGAAATTTCTGCCTGGGAGAGACCTTGCTGATGCAATATAACTACCTTGTGTCTTGTTGCTGTGCTCAGTCTTGCCATGGTGTATGACTTTTGACAGTAAACTGTCTTCAGCAACCTCACCTTGTTAGCTGAGTTTGGCTGTTCCTCACTCAGTTCTATTCCTCCTACACAGCTGTTTCTGTTTCAGTTAATGATTGTGTTTCAACCTACATATTGAATTGATGATCATTAGCACCTGTTTGGTATAATTGTTTAATCATACACCTGACTATATGCCTACAAAATCCCTGACTTTGTGCAAGTGTACCTAGAAGAATTGATGCTGTTTTGAAGGCAAAGGGTTGTCACACCAAATATGGATTTGATTTAGATTTTTCTTCTGTTCACTCACTTTGCATTTAGTTAATTGATAAATATAATCTATTAACATGTCTATTTTTGAAAGCATTCTTACTTTACAGCATTTTTTCACACCTGCCTAAAACTTTTGCACAGTACTGTATATATATATATATATATATATATATATATATATATATATATATATATATATATATATATATATATATTGTAAGGCAGCGGGTTGTGTGAGACAGCAGGGAGGGGGTTAAAACCTCCCTGAAGAGAAAATGCACCGTTTGTTACTTTATTGTTTAATTGAATTGTGAATTGTTTTATTAATTATCCCCTGCACCTGGGAGCCATTGTCAAATTAGTACCAGGTGCAGGGTATTTAAGGGAAGCAGTCAGTCTGCTCAAGGCTGCTGAGTAGAAGGAGGCAGATGAGGTGCTCTGCTTCCGAGCAGTCGTTGAGAAGTAAGTGCTGTGAAGCCCGCATAGTTTGTTTGTGTTGTGTGCCAGGTAAACGGCTTAGCCGTCCTGCAAGTTAGTCAGGGAATAACCTGTGTAGTAAGAACTCCAAAACGGAGTTAGGTTTTTGTTTTGCATTGGTTTGGTTTTTGTGTTTATTAAAAAATAGCGTCAGCGAGAAAAATCCATTTCTGTGTACTGGGTCTGTGTAAGGGGCACGAACCCGTGAGAGCGAAATTCTTTACATATATATATATATATATATATATATATATATATATATATATATATATATATATATACAGTACTGTGCAAAAGTTTTAGGCAGGTGTGAAAAAATGCTGTAAAGTAAGAATGCTTTCAAAAATAGACATGATAATAGATTATATTTATCAATTAACTAAATGCAAGTGAGTGAACAGAAGAAAACTCTAAATCAAATCCATGTTTGGTGTGACCACCCTTTGCCTTCAAAACAGCATCAATTCTTCTAGGTACACTTGCACAAAGTCAGGGATTTTGTAGGCATATAGTCAGGTGTATGATTAAACAATTATACCAAACAGGTGCTAATGATCATCAATTCAATATGTAGGTTGAAACACAATCATTAACTGAAACAGCTGTGTAGGAGGAATAAAACTGGGTGAGGAACAGCCAAACTCAGCTAACAAGGTGAGGTTGCTGAAGACAGTTTACTGTCAAAAGTCATACACCATGGCAAGACTGAGCACAGCAACAAGACACAAGGTAGTTATACTGCATCAGCAAGGTCTCTCCCAGGCAGAAATTTCAAGGCAGACAGGGGTTTCCAGATGTGCTGTCCAAGCTCTTTTGAAGAAGCACAAAGAAACGGGCAATGTTGAGGACCGTAGACGCAGTGGTCGGCCAAGGAAACTTACTGCAGCAGATGAGACACATCAAGCTTACTTCCCGCCATGATCGGAAGATGTCCAGCAGTGCCATCAGCTCAGAATTGGCAGAAAACAGTGGGACCCTGGTACACCCATCTACTGTCCGGAGAAGTCTGGTCAGAAGTGGCCTTCATGGAAGACTTGCAGCCAAAAGCCATACCTCCGACGTGGAAACAAGGCCAAGCAACTCAACTATGCACGAAAACACAGGAACTGGGGTGCAGAAAAATGGCAGCAGGTGCTCTCGACTGATGAGTCAAAATTTGAAATATTTGGCTGTAGCAGAAGGCAGTTTGTTCGCCGAAGGGCTGAGAGCGGTACACGAATGAGTGTCTGCAGGCAACAGTGAAGCATGGTGGAGGTTCCTTGCAAGTTTGGGGCTGCATTTCTGCAAATGGAGTTGGGGATTTGGTCATAATTAATGGTCTCCTCAATGCTGAGAAGTACAGGCAGATACTTATCCATCATGCAATACCATCAGGGAGGCATCTGATTGGCCCCAAATTTATTCTGCAGCATGACAACGACCCCAAACATACAGCGAAAGTCATTAAGAACTATCTTCAGCGTAAAGAAGAAGAAGGAGTCCGAAGTGATGGTATGGCCCCACAGAGCCCTGATCTCAACATTATCGAGTCTGTCTGGGATTACATGAAGAGAGAGAAGCAACTGAGGCTGCCTAAATCCACAGAAGAACTGTGGTTAGTTCTCCAAGATGTTTGGGCCAACCTACCTGCTGAGTTCCTTCAAAAACTGTGTGCAAGTGTACCTCGAAGAATTGATGCTTGATGCTGTTTTGAAGGCAAAGGGTGGTCACACCAAATATGGATTTGATTTAGATTTAGTTAATTAATAAATATAATCTATTAACATGTCTATTTTTGAAAGCATTCTTACTTTACAGCATTTTTTCACACCTGCCTAAAACTTTTGCACAGTACTGTGTATATATATATATAAATATAAAGATATCCCATTGTGTAGGCCTTACTTTACCCCAGTGAATTAACTACAAAACAAAGGTTGCCAAAAAGCAGTTCTAAAACTATACATACTGAACAACTGTGTGTTAGAAATTACATGTAATGTTTGACTTAAGAGTCTGGATCTAAAGTTGGATCTGAAGAGACTTCAGCGCGTGTTCAGTCAAGTCCTATTTCTGTATCCCCCCTCCTCCCCCCTCCCAGCTCGGAGAACTGGTACAGAGCTGTCATATGATTTAATGTTGAGGTCCCAGCACTTTATTTAGGTCTGTAATAATGGAGGTAGAATTTGGGAATCTAAAACAAGCCGTGGAATTTTAAGTATCTGATTTATGTGGTGATGCATGAATTTCATTAATGATAGATAGATAGATATTGTAGGTGCCAGGGGCAAAGTTCTTAAACAATTTTGAATTCTGTGCATTTTCTAAAACTTTCATTTCTCTTTCTTTCAGTTTCAGAATTAAGAAAGCGTTTTGAACCTGAAAGCCATACTGCTTTGGAAATGAACAGGTACAATGACATCACTTCCTGTGAAGCTTAGATTTGAATGAAATGTGAATGGAGTAGTCAACATTTTATCAGACAAGAGGAATACAGTATAAAGAATTTGGTTATCCTTTGACCTGTAAGTAACCAAAGCCCTTACAAAGCCCTTAATATCACTGTGAATGAGGTGATGGAATCTGATCTTTCTGCATAACTGATGTGGTGGGGGACACTTATTTTAAATGTTTTGGTTCATAGTATTATTATTATTATTATTATTATTATTATTATTATTATTATTATTATTATTATTATTATTATTATTATGATTATTATTATTATGATTATTATGATGACTATTATACTATTACTGCTACAGCATTCATTTATACACCTTGAATGTTCTGTTACCATCTCTGAACTCAATTTTCTGCAGAAAAGAGAGGATTGCCAGGCGTTTAGAAGCCATCGATAGTGACACCCAGTTGCAAAGCTGTACTGGTTTAGTTTCACATCGCCTGCTGGAAGAAGACACTCCTAGATATACTCGGGCCAACGACCCTTGCAGTCCATGCGCAGGTAAGATGGGATTCATTCATTCAAGCGTTATTTCATATTTGTGAAACTTGGCATTGACTTGTGCAGTATTTGGGTAAAAATCATCGATTTCAATTGAAAATGACTGGCTGTTTGTTTGTTTTTTTTCCTTTTCCGATTTCACAGCAAGAAGGTTCAGTAAAGAAGAGCTTGATATCCAGGAGAGTCAAGACCCCTCTTCAGAGAGACAGTCCAGAGCTAGATGTCGAGCGGAGCCCCATTCTATTCACACAGAGTCGACCTATAGCTCGGGAAGCATGGAAACTGCAGGCACGGATTCGAAGGCAGAGAGGATAGCCAGGTACAAGGCAGAGCGGAGGCGCCAGCTGGCAGAGAGATACGGCATATCGCTGGACCACGAACTGGAATCGGATTTCTCCCCCAAGTACCCACGAATGCGAAAGGGACCTGAGGCACTGGAACAACATGCCCAAGCCTCGCAGAACAGAAAGGAGCAGCAGGAGGAGGAGGAGGAGGACAGAGAACTGAGCTCGCTGTACAGCACCAGGACCGGACTTGTGAGAGAGCCAAAGATCATGCAGTCGAAAGAGAATGCTTTCCGGGAGAGCGTGGACTGCTTTTCCGACAGGGAGAGGATGATGAATCTGGAGAACTACAAGAGGGCACAGGATCCGGGAGCCCAACCAGGGGTTTATGGGCAGCCGTCATTTACGGATGTTTCCACCACCGCTGCAGTCCCAGGGAAAGACTTTTCTACGGGCGAGGTGCCAAGCTCACCCAGGCATGGCCGCCGGTCATCACTGCAGTCTCCACAGCAAGCCATATCACCGGGTGACCTGTTCATTGAGCACCAAGCCCAAAACATCCTCAGCAGACAAGGGTAAGCCTTCAGTGGAGTAATGTATTCCACATTACAGTATTTGATTGATTTCTCTTTATGGTGTGTTTTGTTGTGGTTTAGTTTCTCTGGTCGTTAGATCAAGTGTTTAAAGAATAACTAGCTTCAAAGAGTCAGTGCCCGCTTGCCTTTTTATGATGAGTGCAATAATTCTGAGTAGGGTTGGGCTCAATTCCTTTTTTTCAATTCCAATTCCTTTTTAAAATCAATTTCCAATTCCCTTTCTCTTGTAATCAATTCCAACACATTATTGATCAAAATTGGTGGTTCTTATTGCAGTCACTCAAATATTGTGTTCATATTTCACTGTTTGATATGTTCCTGCCATAGATATATGTAACCCGGGCTAGATCAGCGAATGGGCCATACTTTCAAAGCATTTCCTCCAGTCTTTAGTTAACTCCTATTTATTGAAAGAAGTAAAACACCTGTTCATTTTACAAAACTAAAACCAAACAACTACATTAAGTTTTCTTAAGCACTCTCAATGTGTTTTGCATCTCATTTTGTAATGTTAACATGATTTGGTTTAAAGAATGGGTGAAACACTTTGTAAATAAGGATTAATGTGTCTTAGTGTCATCTAGCCAATGGCAGGCAACTGGATCCTAAGAGCAACCCCTGAATTTGGTTCACAGCACCTTCACCCTTTCAGTGCAAAATAATTTTTGTTGAGCTGCAGAATGCAAAATTAAGTTAGATAATTAAAAAAGGAATTGCTTTATTGAGAACAGGACACAATATTTTTTACATTTGTTTTGGTAAATGGGACTTCAGTTCTATTGGTACTTTTAAGAACTCTAAGCGATGCTAAGATGAGGCGGAACCTTGAGGTTCTGCCAGGACTGAAAGAGTTAACACACACAGACAAAAGAACAAAAACAGTACAATTGAAGCGAATTACTCCTCTTTCTTTTAAACCCAACAATACCTACATTTTATTGCATTGAATACAGCAGATATTTCTATTTTTTTTTTTTTTTTTTTTTGAGCCTTGCATTGAAACTTTAAATGGACAATTTCAAAAAGCTGTGCAAATTGTGTGCATATTTGGAGAAAGTTAAACCTAAAACCAAGGGGATTATGTAAATGATTGAGTCTTTACGTTTTCCAAAGCAGAAAAGGTGCAGTGGATTGTCACATCCTGATTTCTTTCACAAGTCATGGTGATTTCTGTAAAGAAAAAAATTTGATATTCTAATTTGGGTCCATAACTGAGCTTTCACTCGGTCACCGCAGTTGTGTGGTCTGGAGGTTCAAGGTGATGGGTGTAAGCTCTGTTTCAGATGTGCATGTGCATGCCAGCCCTCCTTTAAACTGTCAGGGAATTGATCTCTGGTGTGAGATCGGGTTAGTCAAAGGGCATCGGATATGATTCTGCTGAGCAATCCTCCTGTAAACCAACACTACAGCAGCAAGCAGCGCAGGCATGGATGAGATTGTATTTGTTTTTAGAAAAATTCCTGCATATTATATTTCTTCAGTTGATAATGCTCATTATGTAAATATTAAAAGCCACTACTGTTTTGCACTCTGTTTTTTATGTTTTCACAAAACCCCCAAAAGTGGAACAGTGCAGAAGGATTTTGTGCTGTGCAGTGGGACATTTTGTTGAGCACTTCTGTGGAAAGCTGAATGGTGTTTTGTATGCCCTTCTTGAAGGAGTTGATGTGGTGTTTTTTGGGTGTGAGGTTCCAAATACAACTGTTATGGCAAAACATGTGTCACCAGAATGGTCCGTGACCTCTGGTTCCTGCTGCAGTGCCCTTCATTGCCGTGCTAGAATTTCATAACTTAGCAGCCGTGTCATTTTCACATCAGACAGGGTCGTGTTTCACAGCACATCATGTGAGTTATCACTGGGGCTGGAATAACATTTCAACATCCATTGCACAGCTCGGCCTAAAAGTTCTGTGTGGGCTCTTGAATGAAAAGCATAATATAAATTGAATTGCTGAGCTTTAATATTGCAAAAGAAAAAAGAAAAAAGAAAAATATATATAATATATACACAGTGCTCGAAGTAGCAACAATTTTAGTCGCCATGGCGACCATTTTTTCTTTTTGGCGACCAAATATTTTAGTCGTCTACAGGCAACCACTTTGTGCTGCTTTTTTTTAATTATTATTATTAAAATACCTTTGGACCCATGTTAATACGGATTTTTAGTGCCTACGTCACAGGCGCATCTGTCCATACAGATCGTTATGTTACTGTATGCGGAATCTCTAGACACATTAAAAGAATTAAAAAACAGGAAAATGCATCTAAATATTTTTTTTATTATGATTTTCACTAAATCAGTCTAAATGGAAGTGGCAAACTGATCACTTAACGTACACGTATTTAATTATGTAAACAAGTAAGCTTCACAGCCTTCAACTACTGTACAATCAGAAAAATTTTACTTTCAAGCATGGTTTTGTCCCAGCATTACAGGACAGCACAAATAAAATGAATGAGTATAAAATACAAATTAAAAAAAAGCAGATTTTGCATACCTTTTGAAAATAAAGTTGAACAATTCATCTTTTTTCTGTCCTCGTAGAAGTTCTGGGGTTTTTTTCGAAGAGCTTCACCAACACATGACAGACATTTGCCGTAAGATTTTTATATTGTCTGGCAAACGATTCTGAATCTCCTGTAACAGTAGCACTGTGAAGTTAACACAGTGCCCTCGAATTGCTGCTTTTGCTGCTTCTAGCACAGAATCGTCCCTGATTTGCTTTCTCGGTCTCGTATCCAAGTTGTGGATTAGGATCCAGATGCTGGCGGATGTCATCTGTGAAGAAATCAACCTGTGCCGTAGGAAGTGTTACACTGCGTCCAAGTGATGTGGCAAGCCTGAGAAGTCTATCAATTTGTTGGATCAACGTTATTTCCCTGGAATGTTTTGTTGACAGACTGCACCTCTGACGGCACATTTTTTATAAATATTAAAAACGGCCGACCTTTGTGGATCACAGAACAGACGGTAGAGCTGTCTGCCATGTAACAGCGCTCGTTCTCGCCTGCAACAGCAAACCGTTCAAACCATCCAAGCCATTCTCCTTACCGCTGGCTCAACAGAAATCCACCTGGTCGAGCATGCCCGCAATATCTTCTGTGGCTCTGCCCCGTCCTTTATTGCAGCAAATGCCTTCTTGTATGTTATTTGCCTTCCAGCACTGTGGGAGAACCAATTGTAAGTCTCCTTAACTAAAAAATCTAAAAACTTAGGAAGCGACTGTTCATAAGCACGGGAGACTGCCAGTACTAAACTGTGACAAACATACCGCACCAGAACTAGGTGGGGAATTTCAGGTTTTAGCTTTGCATAAACACCATTATTTATCCCTGTCATTACTGAGACATTGTCTGTCCTGGATTACCAGTAAGATTTTTTTAGGTCTTCTTCAGAGCTGAAACTATTCCATTTGCTGTGAATTCTTCAAGTTCCACAGCACTTAGAAATCTTGAGACAATCTATTTTTGTTTCACACTAAAATATGTTATGACAACGCCAAGAATCTTGACCACAGAAATGTCATTAGATTCATTATAAGTAAGCTGAATGGACCGCCACCAACGTCTGACACTAGGTCATTGATGAAATGAGGCCCTAATGAGTTATTAATGATAGCTGAACATTTAGACCTGTGCAGCCTCAGACGAGATGCACGGGAATCCTTAAATCGAGCTTTGCACAGCTCAGTTAAATGATCGACACTGTACACTGCGCTGTGTTCAGCAATATAGAAGGCCAAAGTTGCTTCAGTTTCTCCAACAGTTAAATTACCTGATGATGATGAGACGAATGAATCATTACGCACCTGTCTGGCGTCCAAATATGCTTTTTCACATTCAATGTGCTTTGCCGTATTTGCGTGTTTAGTCAGGTCTTGCATTTAAAGAGGTTTTACTAAGCTTGCAAAAAGCTTTGCTTGTAGTGCCAGGAACACACTTAATCCATTTCTTAAAAGCATCCTCCTTTAACCAGGCTTCCCGGAAATGTTGGTCGTAGTTTTTAGATGACACTTCTGCCATTTTCTTCAAAAGACAACCGTTTTGCTAGATACTAACCCGCACGGCGTGAAAAGTTACGCACGTCCGTCCCCCCGCCAGCGTCGACGCGGGGTAGCTGATGTACTGTGTCAATCATAAAGATCTCACCTCTGAGTGGTGGAGCTGTGTGGAAAGGCGGGCAGGCAAAAGTGCATCCTGCGGTCAACACAACAGTAGCCTATAGGAACAGCAGTGGGGCTCACGTTGGGAGAATATAGGCAAAATATAGTATAGGGGGCGGGCTTTAATTTGAAGTATTATTTACAAGTGTATTTTCTATTTAGAATAGAAAGTTGCTAGAATGTCACTAGATTTAATTCAGAGTAACTAAATTAAAGACGTGTCACATTCACATGTATAAAATCTCCATTGTGTTTAAGAAGTCGCCAAATCTAGCGACAAATTTGCCAAATTGGCAACGCTGTTCTGAAAGTATTCAACAGAAAGTTCACATGAGATTTCTGCCATCATTGTGCCAACAGTTCAGCTGATTAGTTAACAAATCTGGGGTAATGTACTGCAGTTACTGTAAGCAACCATAGTAACGAAATTACTGTTCACTATTACCTATTCTAAAGTTTGTTTTGGACTGCCTTTTTTTAAAAATAAGTTAGAAATACAAATCTGCAAAAGTATTGCATATATAGGCTATGGAAATTAAAAATACTTAGAGATGCACATTATTGTTTGTTAAATGCATGCAGTAATATTATATTTTGAACAATAGTTTTTATTTATATTTAATAAACTTCAATGCAGTTATGGGCAACCATTTTCTTTTTCTGGCGACCATAAAGAAAAAAATAGGAGCCTGTTGGCACCTAAAATAAAAAGCTTATTTCGAGCACTGATTTTTTTATATATATATATATATATATATATATATATATATATATATATATATATATATATACAGTACTGTGCAAAAGTTTTAGGCAGGTGTGAAAAATGCTGTAAAGTAAGAATGCTTTCAAAAATAGACATGTTAATAGATTATATTTATCAATTAACTAAATGCAAAGTGAGTGAACAGAAGAAAAATCTAAATCAAATCCATATTTGGTGTGACAACCCTTTGCCTTCAAAACAGCATCAATTCTTCTAGGTACACTTGCACAAAGTCAGGGATTTTGTAGGCATATAGTCAGGTGTATGATTAAACAATTATACCAAACAGGTGCTAATGATCATCAATTCAATATGTAGGTTGAAACACAATCATTAACTGAAACAGAAACAGCTGTGTAGGAGGAATAAAACTGGGTGAGGAACAGCCAAACTCAGCTAACAAGGTGAGGTTGCTGAAGACAGTTTACTGTCAAAAGTCATACACCATGGCAAGACTGAGCACAGCAACAAGACACAAGGTAGTTATACTGCATCAGCAAGGTCTCTCCCAGGCAGAAATTTCAAGGCAGACAGGGTTTCCAGATGTGCTGTCCAAGCTCTTTGAAGAAGCACAAAGAAACGGGCAACGTTGAGGACTGTAGACGCAGTGGTCGGCCAAGGAAACTTACTGCAGCAGATGAAAGACACATCATGCTTACTTCCCTTCTAATCGGAAGATGTCCAGCAGTGCCATCAGCTCAGAACGCAGAAAACAGTGGGACCCTGGTACACCCATCTACTGTCCGGAGAAGTCTGGTCAGAAGTGGCCTTCATGGAAGACTTGCGGCCAAAAGCCATACCTCCGATGTGGAAACAAGGCCAAGTGACTCAACTATGCACGAAAACACAGGAACTGGGGTGCAGAAAAATGGCAGCAGGTGCTCTGGACTGATGAGTGAAAATTTGAAATATTTGGCTGTAGCAGAAGGCAGTTTGTTCAGCCAAGGGCTGGAGAGAGTACACGAATGAGTGTCTGCAGGCAACAGTGAAGCATGGTGGAGGTTCCTTGCAAGTTTGGGGCTGCATTTCTGCAAATGGAGTTGGGGATTTGGTCAGAATTAATGGTCTCCTCAATGCTGAGAAGTACAGGCAGATACTTATCCATCATGCAATACCATCAGGGAGGCATCTGATTGGCCCCAAATTTATTCTGCAGCATGACAACGACCCCAAACATACATCGAAAGTCATTAAGAACTGTCTTTAGCGTAAAGAAGAACAAGGAGTCCTGGAAGTGATGGTATGGCCCCACAGAGCCCTGATCTCAACATCATCGAGTCTGTCTGGGATTGCATGAAGAGAGAGAAGCAACTGAGGCTGCCTAAATCCACAGAAGAACTGTGGTTAGTTCTCCAAGATGTTTGGGCCAACCTACCTGCCGAAGTTCCTTCAAAACTGTGTGCAAGTGTACCTAGAAGAATTGATGCTTGATGCTGTTTTGAAGGCAAAGGGTGGTCACACCAAATATGGATTTGATTTAGATTTTTCTTCTGTTCACTCACTTTGCATTTAGTTAATTGATAAATATAATCTATTAACATGTCTATTTTTGAAAGCATTCTTACTTTACAGCATTTTTTCACACCTGCCTAAAACTTTTGCACAGTACTGTATATATATATAAAATCAACCTGTATAGCAGTCCTGATAATTGTTGATTTGAAATCAACCTGTATAGCAGTCCTGATAATTGTTGATTTGATATGCAGACAGCCCTTCATATCAATGCTTCACTTGCAATACATCCTGAACATTCTTTCGTATATAAATAGTGCATCTCCCTCTCCCATGTCAGTTTCAGATGGCAGATCTGACTGTTAGGCTGATAGAAGGTTCTCAGTCGCCAGGTACCTCTGTATCCAAGACTGCACCCAGGAGCAGTAACAAAAACGACCTATTCTGTGGATGTGCTGAAAAAATATGATCTTTATGCTCTCTTACAAGAGGCTTCCAGAGGTATACGGTTTTATTCAATATAGTGTGGCCTCTAGAAGACAGAGTAAGGAAGAGTTTGAGGAAAGAGTTTGAGGAGGTGGCTGCACTGCAGTAAGCGTGGGAGGTGATGTACTGTACACTATGTGTGTCTCTGTGTTTGTGTACTGTTTTGCTTTTGACACCAGATTGACCCAAGCTGTCTTTTGCCACATTTCTGTGTAGCCTCGTGGTAAAACCAAAGAGTGAGTGGTTTCTTCAGAAAGATTCAGAAGGCGAGACACCTTCTCTTATCAACTGGCCCTCCAGGTATTGCTGGGTGTGGACTTGTCCAATTCCTAACATGACTCCTAACTCATTTCATCAGTTTTATAATAACCTCAACACATTCTGAATGACTTGAACAATTTATTGAAATAATGATAGAGAGTAGTGTAAGGCCTCCACTTAACAAAAAAAAGGTCAAATATCAGTCGTACCAAACCAGAAGCAACACAGAAAAAACCTGCATAGCACAACCTACGCTAACCAATCATTTGAATGCAAAATGTCAAGCCTGAATGCTACAGATGTAATTGTTACATTACATGTGTTACAGCTGTAGTGTATTGAAAGAAGGCTGCTCTTGTTGTATATAGTTACCTACTAAAGCTGTCGCCGCCACAGGATATTAGCTGTTTCCATTGAAATTCTTTAATTTGCACAAAAAAATAAAGCGAAAGCACAGTAGGTGATGTGACCTTGATATGCAAAAATATGTTCACTATTTACGTTTGTTTTATATAAAAAAAAAGGGGTTTAGGTTTGAGAATTCCTGTTGCTTGTTCAGCTATTACAGCTGCTTATCTGCGGGGGACAGTCCGTGGTTGAGTATTGCGTTTAGACTTGGTTGTGCTCTTCAGTTCAGCTGTGTGCTGTTCATTGTTTGGCACCCTGAATGGTCCACCTGCACAATTTTAAATAAGTTTCCCCTTTTTAACATTTTGCTAATGATACTAATTTGAAACCAGAACACATTTAAAATGTTTGTGCTTTTCCCCCCACAAATGATTTTTACCTTTTTTTTTTTTTTTTTGCATAACTTTTGGTGTGCCTTTTAATGCTTTCCCCACCCTTAGTTCTCTTTTACATTTTGCTGTTTTCCTTGCAATTCTGCTAAAAGTATAATTGCATGAATTTAATAGAGCAAAATGCCACTGCAGTGTTTAATTGTTTCTTTTGTATGTAAAGATGGGAACTGTCTGTAGTTGTGGGTGAGCGCATTAGTCAAACTTGAGTCTGTAACCATCGTTCTGGTCATCCTGTCTTTTTATAACTGATACCACCACAAACACATTCCTTGTAGAAGTCCTGGTTCGATGAACTTGAAAGACCATGCAGGCTGGCGCTCCTGGCAGTTGTGTGTGTCTGTGCTCACCAGCCTCGGTGTCTTGGTGTATATATTCTTTATTTTAACAAACTGCACAGACAAGTTTTTTGTACCACTTTACAAAGCTGCATTTTAAGTGACATTTTGAAATCTAAGATGAAATATTGTACTACTGTCATGGCTTGCGGTAGACTGTTTCTTTGATTTACATGATCTTAAATAAAAGATTTACAGTTGTGGTGTTGGTTTATATATATATATATATATATATATATATATATATATATATATATATATATATATATATATATATATATATATATATATATATATAATGGTCTCAATCCTAAAATTTATAGATGATGCAAAAATTTGGCCGTAGCTGTAAGTACTGTATAGGTGCTTGGGGTCTGAAAACACAGAACCCAGTCTCTTACTAACAGTCTTAATGAGACTGCTTTGGCTCTGCACCTAGACCTCATCACGATGTCTTCATTTTAGAGTTGTTTAACTTGAGGCAGTATAGAAAGTGTCCGTGTCACACATTTGAAAGCCTTTTATAGTTATTGAGGATTCGCTGCAAATGGATTTGAGCTCCAAGAGTTGTCTTTTGAGAAAAGTTACCATGTTTTTTGCTTTGAGCTCAACACCACTCCCTATCCAAAAGGGAAGCTGGGCCATCTGTAATTGTGTAAGTCTGATTGGGCCCTTGCCGTTTGCTCAGCTGTGACATACCAGTTACTTTCGGTATGTTTTTATGAGCCAATACATATCCAAACAGACTATCGTACTGTTTCTTTCTGAAAAAGGGCTCAAGGTTTTTGATCTGGATGTTTGAGCAATAAAGAAGGATGAAACGATGTGTTAGTGTGTTTGTCTTCTCTCTCCCTCTCTCTCTTTGTCCTTGGGGTGATCTCTTAATATCTGAAGATTGTACAATTGGGATTTCATGAGTTTACCTTGAACTTGTGGATAGTAAAGGCAAACTGAATCAAGGGTGAAAGTGTTGAGCAGGGCAGCTTGTGACCCATTTAACCAGTTATGAGATTTTGTTTGGTCAGATGCAGATTTTTTTTTTTTAGTAACATTTTGAAAGGACATTCCTCTAAATGACTCCAAAGAAGAATAAAAGAAACAAATCGGTTAGGAGCATGAACACTAATTGCAGGCTCAGTGGCTGAAAGACTTTGGACTTATGAGTCGTAGCTTGGCTCAAGCAAATTGAAGACGCGGCTGCCAGGTTAGCTGTGTTTATTGAATACCATGGACAGGTGAAGAGGGGGTTGGCAGAGCTGTTTACTGTAGTGCTTCTAATGAAACTGAATCTGTTAGTGTGACAGAGAGAGGTAGAGACAGACTGACAAACCTCTGCGACACGACACAATACAAATAAGCCTTATTTCAATCAAATAATAATTATCCATTAAAACTTATGCAGAGGGAATTGTCAAGGATTACGGACCAGTTGGAAAGTAACCAGTCATGGCATGCCAAATTATTCCATAATCCCTGGCTGCTTTTCATATAGAGGATCTGCTTGTTACGGATGATTTTCTTGCATTAGATTTATGGTGCTTTTTTTTTTTTTGCGGTTTTTGCGGTGTAAGGTACAGTACAGGTTTATGGATAAGATTTCCAGACCATTCCCATTCAGTTTGTGTTTTGTTGTTTTGTTTAACTATTCACTGCTCTTGGAAGATGTGGACATTGCCAACATATTTCAAAACCATTAAGTGTTGCCTTTCTCTTTTGTAGCGTAGGGATACCTAGAGGTGATTTATTATTTTTTACATGGTTCCATGAAAAATCACCTTTTGAATGTATTTATACAGCTGTATGCAGTACCAAGACAAATTACGAAACCAACAAATGATTTGCAGCGAGTGAAGGGGTGGGGGTTTTTATTGCCCATTTTTCCCACTCGGACCCCTTGCTTACTAAATACCCTGGTACCTCTGAATAGGTAATTGTCTCCGCTTTTTTTAAGTATGCTAAATATTTTAATGAGCAAGACCTCTCAAGTAGAACCCTGAAATGTTCTCCTTTTTGCTAGGAAAGCAGTGAAACTGGGTATGGGGAGTTTGTTGCTCACTCTGACTACTTTCTCACTAAATATCGTGGTATCCCTGAATAGATAATTGTCTCGGAGCAGTCTGTCCCACAAGTGCGGTGGTACTTGAGATATGATCCACAAACTACCATGGAATTACATTTTCTCTTCACGTTACCCTCCAAATACATTTCTGGCTAAGGACTGCGTGCATTGAATATTTTACTTGTCTGGGCAGTCACCACTCAGGAAAATTGTTTCTCTGGGTATAACAGAGAACGAAAGATCGACCCAGTCATTCAGCATTGGTAGTAAATGGATCCTATTTAGAGAATCACTGAACTTGTGTGAGAGGTTCTTCATTAAAATCCTTAGCTCACTAAATAATGCAAGATAG